>LKNJ01000244.1:0-214528 GCA_002120245.1 Maccullochella peelii
GGGAGAACTTGCACAATTGGTGGCTGACTAAATACTTTTTTGCCCCACTGTAACGTCAAACCAATGATTTTCATGCTACTTTGCTAATAGCCATAAATTGAGGGTAGCAGTTTGAGTACCTTTCCTGCAGGCTAAGCACTGCTGCAGCAGTTTGACGGCGTCCTTGCGGCCTTGTTTAGCAGCCTGGATGAGCCAAGTGACCGCTGTACAGTTGTTCAGCTCCTCATCTCTTTCTTCTGCCAATGCCAGGAAGTAACGCCCCATCTGGACACACACACACACACACACACACACAAACACGAACACACAGAGACTCTTAGATTTGCAAGGCAAGCTTTACTGTGACTTAGTTGACTCGTAACCTGTCCTTCTCATCAATATGTCACCCTAAAATAACATTTATCATTACTTGGCTGATCTGTTCTGTGCCCACCATATGGTCATTAAAGTCAACTGTATTTGCAATATGTTAACCGACACTGACCTTGGTCTGTGCTTTAGCATCTCCTGACTTTGCTCTCTCCTCCAGATCCTCAAAACTGACCTCCTCCTCTGGCTCTTCTGAAGGAAACAGAAAATGATTTATTAAACACTCTACAGCAAATTTCATAGGTACACAATATAATACAGATTCTAAACAAAACAGTGTCCAACAAAATGCCTTCTTTCGTAAAATTTGTGGCTGTTAATGATTTAGTAAAGTTTGTCTTCTAAAACTAATGTGGATAACACAAAAGGACAGTTAATTCAAAAAATATTCCATCTTGTGGGACAATAAAGATTTGAACTGAACGTGAAAAAGTTTTACATCAACTGTTCTCGACAAGGCCAGTTTATTTGTATAACAGCACCTTTCAACAACAAGATATAAAAGGCCTTACAAGAAGATATATAAAAGAAACACCAGACAAACCAAGTATGTGTCCCCACAACACACACACACACCTTCCTGACCCAGCTGTCTAATCATAGCACACAGTGAGAGCATAGCATCCAAGTGGGTGTGAAACTTCTGACCAAGCTGTTTCCATTTCAAGTTAATGTCTACAACTGACAAATATGACATGAATACTTTACCTTAACTTTTAATTTTCCACACCTGTAGCCTGAAGTTTGAGAAAAAAACTGAGATTTCAACTATAAAATAAATTAGGTTTTCTTCAGGTTTTAAAATACTCTGCAGATCTGATAAATATAAAGAGGCACATGGAAACAGTCCAGTTCGATGTGCCAGTCGGTGACACGAGCGATCCCAGATCGTGAGCATGAATCAGATCCTTCCAGAAACAGCTTCTGTCCTGATAAGAATGTCCCTCTGAACCCTTTTGGTCTAATTATTATCTTCTTTCGGCTGATGAGTTCTACTTCTCTCTTTTGCTTCTCTTTTCCTTTGTTTAGCACAGTCAACAGCAGCTGCTAGCTTCCCTGAACACACATGCTTACACAGTGATGCAATGTTTCTCCCATTTTTACTTTCATTAGCTACATTATGATCACCTATTCAAATACAGAGACACATGGTGCAGGGCGTGTATTTTTCAAGGAACAGGACTGGGGTGTTAGATTTCACACTTTCCAGTAATACTCCATATTTACATATCTAGACGTCACTGCAAAGCCATGCAACAAATAAAATGTGATCTGCAGTGCAGCTAAGAAATCTCCTACTACGTGAAGTAAGCAGAGTTGATATAGAGAGGAGGTGAGACAGGTTTTTCTCCTCAAGTCAGCAGAGTGGGAGAGGCTGCTTTCCATGTTGTGGTAAATGTCTATGGTTGTCATGGAGACACTGCAGTACACACAGTAAACTGGGAGTGCTGGCTGCACTGATTTGTGGAGAAGAGAAAGGTTAAACAGTGAAGTAAAGATTTTGTGATTAAAAGTGTAAAAAGGTCAAATGTCAGAGTTTGATTCTCACCTGGTTCAGGTGTGGGAGGAGGCTGTGGAGTCCTGGCAGCAGCTGTGGATCCAGTTGGGGGATTCCCCGTAGAAGCTGCATTAAGCTGAGATCTGCCCACCTGAGAGGGGCTCCTGATGGGCTGGCAGAGAGGGGAGGCAGGCGGGGTGGACAGGGAGGAAGAACGCGAGGAAAGACCTGGAGAAGTCCGAGGGGAGGGAGAAGATGAGGGTGTGGTTGGAGGGGTTGGCATGGTGAGTTTAGGCTTAGAGCGGTCTGAGGTTGGTGTGGTTGTGGTAGAAGATGAGCTGGAAGAAGAAAGGCCTGCCCTCAGGGTGGAGGGAGATGAGGGGCTGGGTTTTGGGGTGGCTGGGTTGCCGGTCAGCGATGGTTCCATGGCTGAAAACTGCATCAGACAACAAATCGGTCAAAAAGAAAACTCTAGGGTTAAATCACAATCGCAGTGCATCTGAAAAAAGTAATGGTAAAATTTAAGTGTGTGTGTATAGCAGCGTGTTCAAGGCAAAACAGCTGACAGGGAGAGGGTATGAAGGAGAAGGAAGTGACAGTGTCTGCGCTGACACCTGTGGTGGAGTAACAGCTGGTGTGGAAACACTTCACAACACACCCCCTCCACTCACTCAGCTATTACTATTAAGACTTCAGTACACAAACAAATCACTGCATCTCCTCCTGAATCATCACCAAAACCTAGCAGTTGGTGAAATTATGTTGATAAATGAAAGTATTGTGATATTTTGTGAGAGAATACTGTATTGATACACCAATGCCAAGTGGTGATGTAACTAAAATGCATACAAGAAAGAATTTGATTGACAAATTTTAAGAATGTTTTTAGTCTAAGGTCAATTAGCTGGAAAAGACCAAGATGAGAAAATTACAGTTAACACTTATAAATTAAACAAATATTAGATATAACCAAAAAAGTCTTCTGTTTTATTACCCTGCAGACATATCTGCCTCATGACACATAGTTGAGTATTGACCTGTGCTGACTAAACAGCCCAATTCCTTTTTAATTAAAGGTTAATATCCCTATTGCAAATCCATGTTGTGCTTGATTTTAGTTTGTTTCAGCTGTGTAACACCTTTTATTTTCTGTGATAGCGAACCCGTCATGTGGCCTGCAGTCTATTTTAGACATCAAGTGAGCCGGGGGCAGCTATATAGAGAAGGAGACATCTTTGAAGTGCCCTGACTGGAAAAGTGATGTGTCCTGTTGCAATTTAGGGAACCCCCTCTTGGCCAGCAAGAAGAGGCTCCAATGACACTGATGCAAACGGTGGAGAGGTAAATAATCCTAATAGTGATCCTAATTTAGCTACAGTTTCTAAACGTTTTCCAGTAATGCAATGCAGTGTGTATATACAGTGCCACAGTCTTCATGTAACCGACAGTGATAGATGTGGCAGATAGCTAAAATAACCGGTGGTTTTGTTGCTAATGCTAACATACATGTTCTTCAAACATGTCACTACTGTTGTCCGCTCACCTTTACCACGAACACACCAGTTTATTTTGAATCCTCCAAATGCAAAAGGTCGCGAGAAATAACTCAGTTTCTTTGCTATTCAGTGTCCCAAGTCATTCTTCTCTTTCGCTTTTGTAAAATCTGCCTGTCCGATGGCTCTGCGTGCTCAAACTCCAAACATACACAATGTTCAGGAAAGTCTGTCAGCTGCTCCACTTGATGTCCACGCCCACTTCGTATTCTGCGTGTTGTGATTGGACAACACGGATGACTCGCCTTTCTTTAAACGCTATTTGATTGGCTACAAAGGTAGGTGCAAATAATTTCTTTTAGTCAAGACCAATCGACTATCGAAGACTTTATTTTACGTTTCTGAATCTTTAACGAGATATCAGCGACGGTTATTTTAAGGTAATTGAGCAACACCCATTTAAATGGGTTCATTTCTAAAATAGAGCTTGAGGTTTCTTTAAACGTCTGCTTTTGTTTTTTATTAATCGTTATTCGATTTATTTTTTCTGTTTGCAACAACGTACTGAAGGTTTTCTACCAGGAGATGGCAGTACATGTCATGTTGTTTTCATTTACAAATGTTTTTTTTAAAGAATACCCATGATTACTATTTTCGTTCAATATTTTACAATCTTTAAAATTAAATTAAAACGAAAATCTCATTTTTAAAACAATTTCATTTTTATTTGCTAATCTACCCTAATTATGTCCTGTTTTTTTTTAACACTTACTTTTCTTGTCTTTTTCCTTTTTTATTTCCATATAAGCTATAATTGTGCCTTCCATCTCTATTGTGTATTACTATTGTTATGATAAATGTAATAAACACTTATACAGTATTTTAATTAATGAGGTTTGGAGGAAAAAAAGAAGTAGCCTACCATGACATTTTAAAGCCATGTTGGCTGTGGGGATATATTAGCATGTGTGTCATTTAAGAATATCAATTGGTCTTCAAAGTTGAAGGTCTAATTTTTTTTAGGATTCAGTGTTTGTCAAACAACTATGTTTAATCACATGATCCAAATTCCACAGTTTGAGCTGCTCACTTGTACAGGCAAATGCAGTTAGAGTTATTTATTCTGCAAAACAAACAGGTAAAAATGTGATTTGGTTGTAATATTTTCTGCCAGTTTTACTCTCTGACAACAATATATTGACTGAGCTCAAACATAAACTACTGAGGGTTTGTGACGATGCTGGGAAGTGTTACTTTTTGCTCACATACATGTACAGTGCAACATGCCATCAGGGGAACTGGGAAACAGACAAGGAAGGGAAAACATTAAAGTTCATTAGAGTGGGATGCAGCCAAAAAGGGAAGGAAAGCAGACAATTAAAGCACTTACAAAGAGAATAAGCAACAGGACTCAATGGAAAGAGTGAAATTTAAGTTCAAGTCTGGGAATGAGAGTATACCACATTGTGGCAAAGGAAGGAAATGAGGGCTGTAATTGCTTAACTGCAGCTGCATTGAAGCAGTTATGTAAATGGCCCTCGATTAGTAGATTAACGCAATCCAGTTGAGAGGATAAGCGGGACCCTTATGCTGGTTTTGGTCTTCACGTGCACACCTTCAATCTATAGGCAATCTGTCTTTTAAATGGGTTTAGTCACACATGCACTCACAGACGCAATTCCCATCCAAATTAGGCAAAGGAGCTCAAGACAGATATTTGTAATAATGAGCTTGTTATGAGTCCAAATCTTTTGGCGAGGCAAGGCAAGGCATCTTTATTTGTATAGCACATTCCATACACCAGGGCAATTCAATGTGCTTTACAGGGTAATAAAAAAATACAGCAAAGTAAAGAGATGTACAATATAAAAGTGCAAAAAATACAGACAAGCAACACAAGAGATACAAGATTTAAAAGTAGACAAGTATAGTTTAAATACGTAAGAATAAAAAGCTAAAAGAACACAGAAAATACTCCCACATGTATATGCACAATTAAATTAATTAGAAACAATTAAAATAAAATTTAAATTTAAAAAAAGAAGATGGCTATGTAAAAGCTAAGTTAAGAAGATATGTTTTTATCCATCACTGGGTGAAGTAGGCAGTGTAAAATTGTTGTTTTGAGTTTTGACTTAAAAGTGGTCAGCGTCGGGGCTTGTCTAATATCACTTGAGAGGTTATTCCAGGTTTGTGTTGCATGATAACTAAATGCTGCTTCACCGTGTTTTGTTAGATGTCCTCAGCGGTCTTGTGCTCTATGTGGTCATATTTCCTGATTTTTGTCAGGACCCTGGCAGCGGCATTCTGAATTAGTTGGAGTGGTTGAAGAGCTTTTTTTGATAGATGATTGATTTTTTTGGATTATGCTAATCTCCTAGCAGATTTGTTAGGGCCCTGCCTGAGAAGGTCACAGTCAATACATGCATGTTTTTACCATGTGGTCATTACTTAGGTGATTGAAAATTGAAACAAGCTGTTTTGTTTGTTTGTTGTTGTTTTTTTTTACTTCAGTCTTGTTTTCTTTCTCTGTATCCCCTCAAGGTAGTAATTACTTATTCTAGAGCTCAAGAGATAGAGACTTCCCCATAATCTTTTCTATACTCATATCTGACAAGCCTGCTATGTCAGTTGCAGTTATTAAAAGCAGCTGCATGACACAACAGAATAGAGACTATTCACTGACAAATGCACTCAGCCCCCTCTTCGTCTCCTTCTGTGTCTAGGTAACAGGTCCGTAGACAGTGCAGACCCCACCCACGGTCTCCCCTGGCATTACCAATGACTCTCACAGGAAAACAGACCTGAGGAGAGGAGGTATGGTCAGTAACCATAGCAACCGGAAGGGTTATGTGAGAACAGACATTGACTGGAGTGAAGATGAGTTTCCATTGCAAGTGCAATCCAGGTCTGACCTTTGAAGTTTCTCTCTGCAGGGAAATGGGATGTAGCCAGCTGATACGTTGGTCAATTTTCAAGGGTGTTTTTTAATTACACACTATGTACTTTAAAAAATATACCAGCTTGTTAATGTTATGATACTAATATAATAACAGACAGCATATTGTCAGTTACAGATTTCACTTTGAGGAAATTCTCAGACAGGGAGTTAATCCAACTCTCGTAAAGTTGGTGCCACTGACTAATCGTCTTAGAATTTGAACCTCTTTTATATGAACCTGTTATTACAAACTCTTACAAACTTAAACCATTGGCACTTTCTACACACTTTCTCAGTGGGGAAAATCCAACTCCTTCCTGTGGCTTATGTCCCTTCTTCAGCTGCCAGCCTTCCATGTATTGATCTGTTGCTATTTTGAGGTCTGAGTGGAAAAGAAGCAGAGAAAGAGAAAAATTAAATAAAAGAAAACATGGAGAATAGGAATAATTGTATCCATGATGGCCTTTAGTCACAGCCCTTTATATCTGGGGCCTGGGCTCATTCATTAGACACTCATTTCTGCCTCCTAAATGCCCACGTCTTTCAAACCCCACACCTCCAGTTTGTAACGCAGACTTTATGTCAAGCCCAGATATGGACAGCTTAACCAGAATTATTTTTTAATGAATTTTTTAACCTCGTGTGTAAAATTTGGTGGAGTGCTCCTTTAATAAAACATTAAAATGAAGGATAAAAAGTCCTTCCAGTCAATGTCCCGAAAAAGGCCCAAAGCAGGGATAGAAACCATTTAATTTATATGTGTAATGTGGTTCACAATACTCACAGATGCTTAATCCCAGACTACTACATCATTATGGTGATTTTATGGTGACAATTATACAATACATTGTTTATTTACATTTTGACTGCAAGGCTAATACAGCTCTATATAACTCTCCTTGTTGATTCATACTTCATATTTGTCCTGTGGCTACATTAAACAACTTGTATTATGATTCTGGGTGTGTGCAGTAATAGTGTACTGTATTGTAGAGCAAAGTATCTGACTGTCTAATGGAACATTTAACACCAGCATTTCCATTATACACCTAGTAGCTTACCCAGAAGGTCAGAAAAAGGCCAGAAAATGTTACTATATTTGAAAAGCTTTTACAAATCAAAGAACATCTTCTTCTGGTCCACACAAGGTTGTCATCTTGTTGTTATGTTATGTTCATGTTATGAATTAAGGTTATTGGGGATGGACCATGGAACATCAGACTCAGATTTTTTAGTGACTAACAGTGGTGACTCATGCCTGGGAAGCCTAATTACCTTCATATGAATGTGTTACGTCACCACAAGCACTCAACACTGGGGACTTCGGGAAAATAGGTCTGTTTGGTGGCTGGCTTCAGAAATGGATGCAATGGTGTCCAATATTTTCTATCTATGTGCTTAAGCTAAATGTATAGGTGGAAGATTGGCTAGATGTATCCCTCATTTGATTCTCTGGTCCCCTCTGAGTACCAAAGGTCGTCTCTAAAAGCTATAATAAGTTTAATCTGCCAGCAGTCATGAATATGTTAAGCTTATTATGGACAGCTCTCATGGATATGCCGAAAACCTAAGATGATTATGTTAAATTAACAGTGACTCCTCACATTACTGTGTAACTCTGTGAAGCATAAAACAGGCTCAGGATGCTTTTCACCATCACTTTTACACTTTAATCATCACCAGTATTGTCACCTGAATCTAATAACACCTTGGGTTGTTCTTTTATCAGATGAAGAGACATCACAAGGCCCAATCACAAGGTTATTGTGACGTCAAATAAAAAAAGGTTTCCTTTATCTTCTTTCTGGGAAATCTCCTGTTCAGAGAGAGCATGCTACAAAAACAGACTCAGGACATACCATGTGGTGGAAAACAGTAAAAATACCTCAGGCAAAACAATTAACAAAAATACTCATTACCGCTCTCTGACACACATTCGCTCTCTGCAGTCAGTCCCTCACCAAAACAAAACAGGACACACATCCCTCCCTCTCCCTGTCTCTCTCTGCCTGCAACCACAATGTTTTTTCACTTCATCTCTCCATCTGGGTGTCTGTTTGCTGGCCTCAGCAGGAACCTGAATGGAGTGCAGCTTAATACTCCAAACTCACCCCCTTTGCTTGTCTGCTTTACCTCACTCAAAAATGTTCCACACATACAAACAGCACAAGCTTTTACAACCTGGGAAAAAGGTTGTAAAGGCATCATGTCCTCTCCTGTAGGAGAGGACATGATGTAGACAATTGAAACTCATCCCTGACTGTGTGCTCTTCTTCTTCCACTTCCTATGGCCCATGTTGCCCTGCAGCAATGGGCTGCATATGCTGCAGCCACAGAGAGCTGTGATGATGTTTGTGGTGCTGCTTGTGAATGGCAGACAGGCAGGCGCAGTGTGGAGAGGCAGAGACAGGCAGCTGTGTGTAAGTAATGCATCCTCCAGAATCTGGGTCACACTCACACCACTTTCATATTGTCAGATTATTTCACCTAGTTTTATGATTTGACGAGTCATATTGCCCTAGATAAATATACTGAATTAGGAGGCCCGCAGTGCCTGTAATTTAAGCTTTTCAGTTACAGTGCATCACTGTTACAGAAGAAGATGCAGAGAGTGGAATATCTGAAGGGGTTTTTGGAGTTTAAAATGATAATGATGATGGTTAACTTTTAATAACCTTTACTTTAAATAACAAATTCTTTTTACAGTGATGCCTGTGAGGCACAGTAGCTCTCATATAAAATATACTGATAATCATAATCATAATCATCATCATGTAATGTACAATAAGTGTACATAGCACATCACAATACAAGATACAGGAGTGCTAATTACATATTCAGCATTATAGTATAAAGGTATTTATACAATAAAATAATAAATCAAATACATTTTTGAAATGACAGTGAATTAAATGAAATGAAAGACTGTTAAATATTAGAAATAAGTTGAAAAGTAAATAAATTAAAAAACTTGCAGATAAAGAGGAAAGACATACAGAAAGAAGATGATGTTACTCACAACTTTAGCCTTATAAAGCTATCATTTGTTTCTATGGGTAACCAATCTCTAGAATATATTAAGTTTCTTATTTTATTAGGCAAATCATTTAATCACAAACAGAATTGTTTTGGTCTTGTGTTGACTGAGTTGACTTAACTCTAAAATATCTTGCTCTTACAGACAATAAAAGCAATATGTCTTTAAAATATTTGAAGAAACACCTGAATTGTCTTCTTTTTGTGTTGGCATCGGTCTGTGCCACCGTAAGCTCTGACGACGTACGTTTCTCCCGCACCGACTGCGTGTTCACGCATTCACTGTGCGCGGTGTCATTCTTGAACACGCAGTAAGGTGTCGCGCTTCTATCACGCTACCGGCGACGCCCGCCCGGCTTTTTACGGCCCCCCCTCCCAAAACAGTTTTATTTATTTATCTATTTTTTCCCTCATGTGGATGAAACGTATAGGAACGGATGACGTCGCGCGTGCACGTAGTGTGTGTGTGTGTGTGTGTGGGCGTGGAGCAAAGTGTCAACGTGCGGCGCGAGAGGAGAGGACTGGAGCTGAATCCAGTCTGTAGCTAGAGGATAATATCTGTGGTAGAAATACAACTTCAGCCTTTGTGTTAACTGCTGGAAAATGTGTGTAATATCTGAGGAATAAAGTTGTAAATGGTCGCCGTTTGCAGTTGGCTGAGCTCGACATCGTTTTAAGTGCTGGAGGTGAGTTAATACAGCTCTTCCCCAGACTCCCTTCCCGCATGTGAAGCAAAATTAGGCAGCGACGTTTCATCATCAAGCCACTTGTGACCACTGGACCTGCATTTCAGGTAAGTTTGCTCGGTCTGTTATGATAAGACAACTTCTGCCGACTAATTTGTTGACTCTGACGGGCGGTTAGCTGCAGTGACATGTATCCGACATCCGTGTTTCATGTGCTAACGGTGCAGTGACGGACAGAGAACCACCGAGCTGGCTTCATCATATCTGGTTTTCGCTGTGAGTTTGTGTTAGTATTGTAACTGCCAAGCCTAATATCGACCCAGACAGAGATGTGGATTTTGGCTACATCGTGAACCCGTGTGTGACATAGCTGGTCTCTGGCCGATTCTGCCAGCTAGCCAAAGAGGAAGTATGAAGCGTGATGATAACGTTATACGAGTGATTCAAATTCAACTGTAAACAGCACGTTGGAAATGCTACATGACCGTGGTTCACACAGAAACATCAACACATTAGACTGTACAGCCTGAGTGCAAGGACATCCGACCTCTATGGCTGGAGGATGCTGCAGCAGCCCCGTGCATGCCGCCGTGGGGTGTGGTTGGCAAGCCGGACAGGCAGGCTGTCGGCAGTGTAAAAGCGCTCCATCCTCCAGCAGCACTCTACTCTATAATCTCCCATTTGACAGCTCATTAGAGAGCAGCCCACATCGCATTAACCCATCCAATATCCCCACCATATCTCTTTCCTAAACCAGTCCTCTGCCATAACAGCTCTGCTGCTGTAGCAGGCGGGCCCCAAAGGCTCGTAAATCTGCCCCAGTGGAAAGCAAACATGTGTTGCACACTCACTTCTGTTTGATCAGTCTGCTCAGGGCATGCTGCAAAAAACTATGATGCATGCTGTGCTGATTGCATGTATTGTATTAACTGATCCTAAGAAAGGGATAGTTCTCATGCGGTACGGGAACAAAACTATAATTATTATTGTGACAGGAAGATAGGGTCACTGTCTATTTATGGTTATTTAATGTTTTTTTTTTGTCATACTGACCTCAACCTGTCAATCTACTCTATGTTAGGTATAACATCAATGAATGCTGACATTCATCGGGACTCCTGTTTACGTCATAGTTTCCCCTCTTTTTTCCCCTCACCCCCTGCCTTTATCCACCCTCCTTTCCCTATCCCACTTATTCTTCATTCATAATCGTATCTCTTCAGATAGGCCTTCCTCAGTGTAACACTTTTAGTAACGGGCTGCTACCTGTGGTCTATACCCACATCTGCACCTCTCTCATTGCTTCACTTCCTTCATTTTAACCCTTTTGTTAAGACATACGAGGGTAGTTCATCCTATATTCTTAATGCAAAGAGTGAGACAGATGAGTAAATGTCTGTACTTTGTATCAGTGTTTATATGTAAGCCAGGGGGTAAATGGCAACCAGCCAATGTGCTGTCTTGTCAGAGAGAGAGAGGCAAGGTTAATCACATTACTGATTGCATTATCATGTCTTTTGGGGGGGGGGGGTAACATGAACAGAGATGCACCCATGCATGCGCAAAAGCACACATACATGTACATGCACAGGCCAAAAACACACAATGCCTTCATCAATGAATGACCAAATTGACACATTAGTGGGTACTATAGATCTAAACCCTGAGCAATAAAACTAGCAATAGCATAACTGAGTAGGTGGTATATGTGTTTGTGTGTGTGTGAGAGAGAGACAGAGACACAGAGTGAGAGAAAGACTTCTTGTTTATCTGTTTGGTTTGACTAGTCATTTGGGTCAGTAACTTGTAGTCATTCTGTTGGCAGGCATAGTAGTTTTTAGGTCATATGCTTCGCTAGTGTTGCACTTGGCTGGGTTACTCAGCCTCTCAATGGGATCTTTACAGTATCTTTGGAGTATCACCAGACTGCTGTGTTTGTGTGTGTGTGTGTGTGTGTGTGGACTGTGGAGGAAAATGTCTGGAGTGTGGTCAGACCCAACACAGTGGAGTGTGGTCAGACACAACACACAATGTATGTGTGTGTTGTGTCCATATATTGGCGTATGAGGCATTGTAACAAATGTGTAGTATAAACAGGAGTATATCTCAGTCCGTCCACACCCTCTCTGTTGATTTGTAAGCTAGACAGAGAAGCAAGGAGTCTTTGTTTGATCTTTTATCTATTTATTGGGCCTGCATGTCTCACTGAAGTCTAGTTAGTTTGACACTCTGTGTGTGTGTGTGTGTGTGTGTGTGTGTGGTCTTTCTAGCTTTGAGGAGGTCCATCTGTAAGTGTGTAATAAGCTTGTGCCTATTGCAGAGACATCTGTCTACCCAACATTTTCACTTCATTTATAACCTATTCCTCTGCTAAAGGACAAAGTTTGTCTTCAAAGTGCATTATTATATATTTTTATATCACAGACTTGTAGTCGCAAAAAAGCCATAAAAATTGCTCAAGTAAATGTAATATTATATGTTAAAAAAAAAGTTTTTCTCAAACATTTTGGGTTTTTATTAATTTATTTTAGCCAGTTAGTGACAATTGTATCATGACTTTTTGTGAAGTCTAAATCACAATGTGTATGTTAATCATGATGGTGACATCCCTCAGCAACACTGTCATTCAATACAATTGCATGTCTCTCTGCAGTCTTCGTTTTTCAGATGTCCACCAAGGACAGCTTTATTGCACTAATGCCAATACTTAGTCCACCACACTTGACTTCTTTTGTCAAGTCATCTGTGTTTGAATAGATGACTTCATTAATATATAAACGTAATAGGAAGTTTGAGGTGTCATAATCAGAAACGGGCAGTGAGTGGAGAGCACCTAGAACTGAAACAATTAGTTGATTAATCGATTAGGCGAGCAACAAGAAATTAATCGTAAAAGTTCATTTTCAAACAGAGATGCCAAAAATGTGATGTTTGCAGCTTCTTCATGTAATTCACTGCTTTTCCCTGTTAGATTGAGTATCTTAGGGTTTTGGACTGTTGGTTGAACAAAAAACAACTCATGTACCTGAAATGACAATAGAACACTTAATGGTTTTATTGCCAACTGGTAGGCGGACATATTTCTTTTGCAAGAGCTTCTTGTTTCAAACGAACAAAACAGCTGTTAAAGTAAATTCCTTTGGACACATGTTTTAAGAAAGTGCTACCTTACCACTGTTCACTATAGTGTACAGTTCACTACTGACATTTGTTACAAAAACTCTTATTACGAAGAAAAACAAGCAAACATGGTCACATCCTCCATTTAAATCCTTAAACTAAAAGGCAAAGCGCAGGAACACCCACCAACCAGTGTACTGTTGTAACCCTATACAGCCCCGCCATTTCACAGAGAGAAGGAGGATTTCCTGGGGCAGTTATGAAACTACCTTTATATTTGTCACACTTTGTTCAGCCTGTTTAGAAAGGATCAAGGTTTCAACACCAGCCAATGTAGTCAGGTACCTGAAACCTTGATTATGCTATACTTCAGCTTCTTATGCTGCATTGATGCTGATGCAGGGTGGCTCAAAGAAAGTCAGAGCCCTTTTCTCAAGCAGCAATTAGCTTAATTATGAAACTCCTCAGCAGCTGCAGAATTTCTTCATCACTTCCTCCATGCAGTCACCATGAAGTGATTTAGCTGCATTGTTTGTTTAAGCTGATTGTCATTCACTGCATTATAAATACCTTGAAGCTGCATTTTTTTGTTGCTGTATTATTCAACTTATACAACTCTTTGCAAAATATGACTTGTGATTGATTTGATGGGTCAACGTGATTTTTTGTAGCTATTATTTTTAGCTATATCAGCTATATGTGGGTGATAGCAGGGTTGATCACGGCTTTTTGATCTTGGCCGTCAGTTTTGTCTGGTGAAAGGTTTTGTTTCATTTTAGGCTTTCTAGTGCAATATAGCTGGATAAATGTTTATACTCGGAGTGGATGAGGTAATTTAAGGTCTATGACCTGTGCTGCCTTTTGTTTGCTTCTGAGAACATTAAAGGTGTTTGTTAGCTTCTTGGTGCCTCTATAAAATGTTCCAGTTTCCCCTATAAACTCTGAGTTAGACTCTGGCTGCCAGCTTGGGAACATGTGGCTTGAGAACACACCTCCTTCCCCATAGAAAGAAAAAACAGTGAAACCATCCGTCTTGACTCTCAGCCATTTCAGCTTGGGTACACCTAGTCTCTAATAATGGCATAGGCATGCATAAACATGCTTAAAACAGTGACAGGGTGGAAAGTGTTCCTCTTGTTCTTGTAATTTACGTGTGCAAATTCCAGTACTTGTTTGTTGCTGATGTGAATACATGTAGAGAGCTTGTGGTGCCTGTGTGTGAATAGATGTCAGCTGTATCTGTCCCTAGTTGTTCTGTTTAAGAATGTGTGCTTGTGTCAGTGCTTTCTGTGTGTGAATGATCTCTCTCTCTCTCTCGTCCTTTCTCTTTTTCTGTCTCTGTGAATGAGAGTGAGATCACTGTGACTGCCTATGCTCGGCAACATCACCATGCCAGCATGTGGGGGGATGAGAGAGGTTAGAGAATGTAAGAGGAGAGGGTGGGAGATGATGTAGGTTTTTTGTTTTTTTTTCAACTTTGCTCCTGCTCTTTCCTCTTTTCTGCCTCTCTCGTATAGGCTTAATCCTCCACCATCCTTTCTCTCATTCTTTTTCTCTCCCATTCCCACTGGTTCCCACCGCTTGACTGTGCGTGCTGTGTAGAAATCCATGTGGAAGAAAGCTCCTCTGCCCTCCAGCATCAACGCATTTCTGTCGCTCAGTCAACCTCGGCTCAGAGATTGGAACAGATAATGAAATCATGTGTGCGTGTACGTGTGTATATATGCAGCCTCTATACGATGGTTTGTTTTTGTGTGTGCACCATGTCTCTGTGTGTGTGTGTGTGTGTGTGTGTGTGTGTGTGTCTGTGTTTCAAATCCACCGTGAGACTCCTTCTTCCCATCATCCTTTGCTATGAGACAAATACAGTTTTTGAGAGCAAGGGTTGCCTTGGTAACTATTGCCGCCATCTGTGTATGTTGTATGAATGTTTGGTTGTGTGTGTAGAAAAAGATGGCGGCAACTGCGGTCTTAATGCTTCAGCTCCCTCATCGTTGCATTATTTATTTAATAGTTGGCAGAAAGACTGGAAGGTTACTGGGTTACAATTCAGTCCAGGAAGAGATTAGAGCAGTCCACTTTCAGCTCAGTAAATGTGTGTCATTGTAGCAACACATCCACAATAAAATATGCCCAAAATACACCTGCTCACAAAGCTGCAACCTGCCTTCACTGGGGAAAAAGGAGGAGGAATGGAGAGTAAACTAATAATTAATTTAAATCCTTTTGTATTTGCTTTGGTTTGTGTGGTTCAATTGGATGTCACGTTTATTGGTTTTACATTAAAGCTAAGAAACTATTAGTCAAATAATCGATTAGTCGAAAATGAATCGCCAACTACTTTGATAATCTGATAATCGTTTGAGTCATTTTACAAGCAGAAATACATTCTATTGTTTCAGCTTCTCTCTTATAACTAGAACAATAATTCAGTGGCCACTCTTTCCGGGATGTCCAGTATGTTTAGAAAGAGAAAGGCAAAGACTAATCTTGCAATTGTATTGCACTGATGGATAGAATGGAAGGATCGAATGGCAGTAATCAAGGCAGCTGCAGTCTACATTCACCTGGTCCGCAGAGTTGAGACAAAATCAATCTGATATATATTTGAAACAGCAATTTATTTCATGATGAGAGGGTGTGAAAAAAAAAAAAAAAGACAATAGAAAAGATAGAGAGATGATAAGAACAAGAAAAATTGAATGAAGCAAAGCTTTTTAGATCAAAATTTCCAAGGAGACTTCTCTTGAACTTCTAGTACAGGCTGTCAGTGTTCAGGGAATTTGTAGCAAAGTGGTAAAGTATGTGGTGATTAGTTTATTCTGCAGAGGTGAAGTGGACTACAATGATGCTAAGAGAGCTCTTTATTCTGTACAGTGTGTCTGCATGTCCAGAACAGATTACAGGATCTCTAGACAAAGGAATCATCAAAGTAAAGGATGAATTTATTAGTCTACTGAAAGAGAGCAGTGTTGAAGGAGGTGTGAGAGGCCAGCGACTATAACTGTAGTGGTCAGACACGTTTTCATGCACTGTGGAGCTTCTTAGTACAGCCCAGGGACTGGAATAGGATGATGATAAATGGCCCACCTGTATATGTTAGAGAGAAGAGGGTGACAGAGGAGAGTGTAAATGTTAGTCCCAAAAATAGTCTGTTTTCCCAGAGCTGTAGTGCGTCATGTGGCTTGGGCCCAGAATATTGTGCAGTTTTGTGTAACCCAGTTTTTAATACTGACTCACCCTTTTTCCATCTTTATTTTTTTCTTTTTGTCTGTACGTCTCTCTCAAATAGAAACTCTCGGCCATCTCCAGCAATGATGTAGACTTGACAACGACATGATGATGATGCTCGCAGGGAGGAGGGGCAGCGTCTGACTCTCTCCTCCTTTTCACCACACCTAGCACTCTATGTCGGTCCTGATTGGGCGACGGGAGTGCTATGTCATCAACCACGCCTGCTGCCCCACCCTTTAAGAAGGGAAGGAAGCCGGAGAAATCTGAGTTGATGGCTGACTCGGTGCAGGCCACCAACGAGGAGCTGAGGAGCAAACTCATGGACATCCAGATTGAAATGCAGCAGGAGCGGGGCAAGGTGAGGGGGAGGAAGAAGTGGAGGCAAAGTGTGTAGAAGAATTATGACAGTGACAATAGAGAGGTAGTCCCCTTTAGACCATCACAATAGAAGCAGAGGAATGAGAGGGTCGCCAATTTTAAAGAATTATTCATAATTTATGAATAATTCTTATGCAGGCTCACAGTCACAAAGCTTGTCGCTGCAGTTATTTTCAATACAAGCACACTTGCACAACATACACAAGAAGTAATACTTATCTTAGGAGCTGTAATAATGGTGATTGCACTCAGTATACCTCTGCAAATACTATGATATGCCAGTTCCACAAATTTTTTTATCAGTGTACACCACATGGCCAATCAGCATTATATTTATTTAGTGGCTGTTAGGCCTGCTAACACTGTACATAGTCTTGGGAAAGCTGTCATGGTGGTTTGCCTCTTTTTGTCATCTTCTGATTGACACACAAACTACCTCTGGGTGCTCTCTTTGCCCTTCTCTGCATCCTTCATGGTTGTATTTGGAGAATGGCAGTAAGAGTGCCAGGGTTTAAGTTCTTACTGGGGCAAGCAAGCCATGCTTAAAATGTATACACTTATGCGATTTGCACAAAAAGCATCTGCAAGATGGCATGTGGAGCAATGGGTGTAAGAATGTCAACAGCAGTGCATAAAGTATAATATTGACAGTTAGGGAGGGACAAGTATATAAATACATCAAATGGAATTCACCTTTTTATTCAGCTCGGCTTGGATAAAATTCATCTGAGCATACAAAGATCTAGGCAGGTACATATCAGGAACCGTTCTTTTTGATTTCACATTTATTTAAGTCAACACAGAAACCATAACTGTTCTCCATTTGAGTGTCTACTGCTCCCTGTTGGGGAATAAATCACCGCTCAATAGCTGTTCATCCATTTTGTTTTAGACTGCCAGGACACAAACTTGCAAATTAAGTCATCACTGTGCTGCTCACACTCTGTGGCTAAATGTACAAACACACTGGCGGCCTGTGATATGTATGATGATGACTGGTTGATTGGATTCTTGTGCACCTCTAATGGAAAAATGTGTAATTCTCCCAGGTATGTAAGCTCCGTGAGCGGCTCCAGGAGCAGCGGCAGGCTCGGGAGCTTGAGCAGCACAAACATGCTGTAGCACTCACCGACCTGCGCGCCAAACTCCACGAAGAAAAGCTACGTGATATAGCGGTTGCCCGTGAGGGGCTGGCACGGCAGCATGAAGTCGAGCTGGCCCGGGCCATCAAGATCCGGGATGCTGAGGTGCAGAGGCTCCAGGGCCTTGTAAACGCACTGAAAGATGGAGCTGCTGACAAGCTCAAAAATGCTCTTCTCGGAGAGGCTCGGGAGGAGGCCAGGAGAGCTTTTGATGGGGAGAGGCTAAAGCTACAGCAGGAGGTATGTTGTAGCATGTATATAGGTGATAGTAAAGCAGTAGATAGTAATATTAATTATGTTTTCATTATAGATTGTGGAAAGATACGGACGCAGTAACTGACATCACCCAATACACCAAGTATTAGCCCTAACACTGCTTCTCACAAAGTAGAGCTCAGCCTAGTGTGCCAAAATTTTGCTTCTTGCCAATACAGCGATGTCATTGGATGCACCTCACCAAATTTAAAGCACTCACATTGGCATCAACTGTCACTTGTGGTGGCTGTCTTAGTGTTTGTTTTATATTTAGGCTGTGTTGCAGATTGGATATTTTCTGAGGGCACTATATGTTCTTAGATAAAGAGTTTTGTGGAAAGTTGAAACCATCATGTTAGTACACGTGTGTGTGTCTATGTCAAGTGTTGATGTGGGACTGTGTAAACCTTTTGTAAATGTACTGCTGAAAAACAGGAAGCAGGGTGGAAAAGCCTGTTGCCAAGCTATTGTTCCATTGTAGCCTTTCCAGACAAACAGGGGCATCTATCATTACAACGGTTTAATGGACCAGGACGTGTTTATAAATACGAGAGCATCACTCTCTTTGTTGTTTTTTGGTTTTGTGTGTATTAATATTATCGTGTGTGTGTGTGGGGGGTCTTTTAGATCCAGGAGCAGAAGACAGCCAGGAAGCAGGCTGAGGAGGCTCTTGGTAATGCTCTGCAGGCAGATAAAGCCAAAGCAGCAGATCTCCGCACAGCCTACCAACAGCACCAGGATGAGGTTCACCGCATCAAACGGGACTGTGAGAGAGACATTCGCCGAGTGGTGAGAGCTCATGCTGCTGGGAAGACACAACATATACTGTATGTCTTAATCTGACTTGGCTGCTAGCTAAGTCTGTAGATAAAGGCTAATAAATTAAAATATTGCCTAAGGACTCTGTTGACGGTATACTTGCTGGTGACTCTAAATAAGTTCTAATACATGTCAATTATCTGTTGTGTAACATCTAGGAAATATTATAATCCATTTAACCTTTATTTACCTTGTTATGCAAGTTAACAAATTTGTATTTACAGTATCAACTTGCCCAGATTGTTATAATATAACATAGGGCCTTTAAAATTCAATACCAACCCCCTTGGGCCTCTGTTGGATGTCCATCACAATGAGCTAACCTTAATTAAATTGCAAAATATGGAGCTGCAATATGTGCCATGTGCCATGCCAGTCTTACACTGCTCTATAAACTATATATTACTTTTCCTGTGATAGGTTAGCCCAGAAGCTGTTATTTTTATAGTCCACCACATTTGAATATCACCAACTCACACACTGACATCTGTTATACTGCTTCTGAAGTTCAGTTCCAGCTCAGGGTTTATCTCACTGACGCCGTATGAAGGTTAGAAACTAATTGCTGCACTGTCTGTCTTGGCCTATCTCACCATGTGGTGCTTATCTGCAAAAATAAAAGTCTGTACACCTGCTGCAGTTACTCATTAACCCCCTTACATACAGCAGATCTACAATAACAGGCATTGTTGTCAGTAAATGAATGTTTGAGCAAGGACTTAATATTTGGAATCAGAGTGGTAAAAGAGTGAAGCATGGCTGATTGATAAAGAGGCAGTGCAGGAAATACCAATGTTAAAGAACAAAATACAGAGGGAAGTAGAAGTGGGAACATTTGTCAGAAGAAGTTGTGTGAAGGCAGAGCAAGAACAAAGTTTCATAAATTAATCACAGCTGAAGCACAATATTTTAAAAGTTAAAACACTCACTCTCTTATTCTGTTCTCAGCCATCAGAGCATGCAGCTTGTTAGACTGAAGGTGGGACAATGTGCTTCGTGTAAAGATAAAGTTACAGATATTCATACATTGGTGGTAAAACAAGTGAAAAAAACAAGTGAAATAAATGGATCAAGCTAAATTTTTGCTGAATTTGATAAATATTTAAATGTATTTTCTCCAACATGATCTCAGAAATATCTGCATCATTTATTGTGAACATTTTCAGTAATACTAATGTGGGCTGTAACTGGGATTTAATGGGTCTGTTTCACTCACTCTTTCCACCTCCCACCACCATGTTCCTATCCATCCCTCTTATAGATGGATGAGTTGAAGGCGAAGGACCGGGTGGTGTGTGCCCTGGAGAGGGAGCTGGGGATGCAGACCGGCTACGCCCAGAAACTTCAGCTTCAGAAGGATGCCCTGGATGAGCAGCTGGGACAGGTACGAGAGGCCGAGAGATACAACCACGGCAGCCCCAAGAGAGAGGTGGTGCCTGGGCTGGGAGACAACTCAGACCTTCTCAACAACCAGGTATACACAGACACAAAACCAAATGTATACTCATGCATTTCTACATGTGCACCACTGCATTAAAACACTTGTAATATCACAGGCACAATGAAATGTGCAAATGATCTACATGCATAAGACCAAAATACAAAGTTATGTAACAGGATTTGAGAAACATGAATTTTTGAAGGCTTTTTTGTTACTGGTGATGTAGATAGCACATATTTCTGATATTTACTATCTTTTAATTTGATAATTTTCATACCAAGAATGCAAAACATTATGTGTTTTTGATGTTTTGATTTTTGAAGGGTGACAAAGCCTCTAAAAAAACATTTAAATTAAATAAGCTTTGGATTGGATTGGTTCTTGGCATTAGCTGCCGGTACCCAGGCTTTAGGTATCAGAGAAAAAGTGTAATCATCGAATCCCCTGATTGAAACTTATGTTGGACTCTTAAACTTTGAACCATTGAAATCTCCCTGTAGTCACTATACTGTACTCGCACCATTTTAATTTTAAAGTCTAAATTATACACTTTTCCTAGTAACAAGGGAAAACATCAACCATATTGTCTGTATATTAAGTCACACCTACACATACAGCTGGATATACTGTGTGTGCGCTGCACATATAGGTTCACAGTTGTACTGTGAAATAGCGTCTCATCCTTCAACCCACCACCTCCTCTTTCCCATCTACCTCCATTACCTACCTGCCTGCCTGCATGCCTTTTTTAGATTTTGTCTTCCTCTTCCTCTCCTCTCCCCCCTACTTCACAGGAGGTGGAGGAGCGTGACATGAGGAGGTTCCAGCTGAAGATTGCAGAGCTCCACTCGGTCATCAGGAAACTGGAGGACAGAAATGCACTGCTGGCCGACGAGAGGAATGAACTAGTGAGGCACACACATGCCGAAGTACATACATGCAGTGATTATAGGCATGCAAATACACACACACATATTTTTACACTTACACAAGTACAGATATACGCGCATAGAAACGCATAAAGAAACATACATGCCTATGAAACCTGTATTAAGTCTTGCCTCTACTGCTCAGACTGGAAATTCTGTCACTAGAAGCCAAGACTTAAGGTTACAGTGTTTCCCCTCCCTATTTCCTACCTCTGTACAGTTAAAGCGGGTGCGAGAGGCAGAGAGCCAGATGAAGCCCGTGTTTGAGAAGAACAAGCGGCTGTCCAAGAAGAATGACGACCTCCTGCAAACGCTGCAACGCATGGAGGAGAAACTGAAGAGCCTGAGCCGAGAGAACGCTGAGATGGTGAGATGCAGCCAGCGAACGTTTTACCTCTACTCTCTGTTGTTTCTCTCTTCTCTCTAGTTAAAGAATTGAAATACTAGTAGAAATTAGTGGATATTTTAGTTTTAATCTGTAGAGGAAGAGGGACTGTGTGACCGTACTTTGGGTGTCCTGAGAATTTCATCAAGAAGGAAGCAGGACCTCTACTGGCCTTTTGAGGAAAAGCGTAAAATAATTCTCCGTACTCTCTCTCTCTGTCTCCCTACCTCAGAAGGAAAAAGCCTCCTCCTCTCGGCCACCCTCACAGCAACAATCCATTCAGCCACAGCTGAAGCGGCCAAGCTCCCTGACAGACCTGAGCCACGCCCACGAGGAACAGGAAGTGGAGTTCCTCAAGATGCAGGTTTCTGAGCAACGTGGCATCATTGACGAGCTCACGCAGGTCAGGATCTACTCAAACCACCAGGGTCATATGTCTGTTATTTCAATCAATCACTTCTAATTGGCTTTAATGCTTCAATTTCCAAAAGTGCCACTGTTTATAACATATGAGCCTTCTAGCAGTGTTTCTTTAATGAGCACTGTTATCACTTTTTCTGGAAAATAATTAAAGATTGATTGATGAATTTATCTCCCGTGAGACATTTTACCATACCGTTTGTACTGCGGTAGCTCTCCCTTTAACAGCTCTTTGTGTATATGTATAGGCCATTGTGAGCAATGTTGTTAATAAATGATCAGAACATTCCTGTCTGGTTATTTTGTCCATTAACAATTTCTCAGTTGATTTTCCAGAAAATGTTTTATATCACAATATATATCAATATCGTTATATATAAAATTGCATTTACTGTGATAATAGGATTTCATCCATATCAAGCATCACGTTGTGACAGCACTAACCCTTAATTCCTGCTCCTCTCTGCCTTTTGGATCCCTCTAGATTAGGGGAATAAGTTATATATTTTTTCTACTATGTATTAGTAGTTCAAGAAAATATCTACACAATCTTTAATTCAGCAGAGAATGTCTCATTATTCATCTTCACCTGTCTATCCTCTCCCACACTGTTTTGTTTACCCCATCACAGCCCGACTCATCAAAAGCTGCTAATTGCCTCATTATATAGAGCTTCAACCCACATGCTTTATTCCTATGATTATATTGTTTGCTGTCCATCATTACCACTCCATCTCAACTATCAATACACTTTGGTTTCCATTTTCTTTCGTCTCATTTAACCTCAAATTTTGCAGAAACAGACAAAACTGGACACTTCTGCATTATATATACAGTATATATATATATATATATATATATTCTGATGACAGTTAAGGTTTAGACTGAACTGTATGAAGCCTGTGTAGCTTACCAAGTCATGTCTAAATCTCAGATGTGAGGCTGGTTTTGCCAGGGACAAAGTTTGAGATGTTGATCTGTGTTTGTCGTCAGGAACGTGACCGATTGGTGATGACCAAAAAGAACAGGAGGAAACCTCTCAAACTGACTAAAGTAAGTGTTTTAAGTGGTGCGTAACTAAGCAATCAATCTGTGGTTGACTGATCTTTAAGTACTGTTTTCAGCTGAGTGTGTGTGTCTCTCTGTGTGTGCTTGTGTTTAATTGGACTCAGGAGACAATAATGACAGTATCCCTCATGGCTGGGAGCATCACGCTGTGCACACATGCAACTCCTGCGTGAACCATTCCCTCAGCTAGTGGAAAATAATTTGTTGTTTTCTGTTGTTGTTTTATTTTATTTTGTATATGTAGTATTATTGTAGGATCATGAATAAATTGATCACAAAACGTGCAAGCTTAATTTGTGTGCAGCAGTTTGTGTCTTTGCTTATCTGTGCTTCCCTGTGTGTGAATAACAAGGGGAAAGGGATGACGATATCTAATTGGATGAGGTGACTGTGTTAGAAAAAAATAATTGCTGTGACTTGTGTGAGTGTGCATGTTTGGGCCAATACATCAGGGGACATTTTAGACTATGATGTTGCTAGGAGGAGGAGTTTGTAGATATGTGTTTCACATATTTTCTCCCACCTCTCCTGCTGAAACCAGTTTGTCACCTTGGCGAGGTGGATACAGGTTTGGGCACAGCGGCTTTGGCTCTTGGACTTGGAAATTTGTCTCTCTTTTTGGGAATTGAGCTTGGAAACAAAAACGAGAAGCTGGCCTTTTGTTTTTTTTTTCTGTAGGACTAGTTTCATTGTTACCAGAAGCTTTGTTGTCTGCTTTTCTATTTTGAGTGGGTGTGCAACAGGAAAGCAATTGTTCATTTTGGACGTTACAAAAGCCCTGCCGAGCACTGTATAGATCAGCTAATATAGTGGAAGATATGATAAATGTATTTTGGGGATATTCTTTATAGTTTAGTATTACTGTTTTTATTCTAGTAGCAACATGACAGAGTACATCCTCCTTATCCTCTACTTCTCTGCCTTCATTTGCCTCTGTGCCCTAGTCTGCCTCTACTTCTCTGGTTGCCAGGAGATGACTTATAAACATGACGGTAAGGACTCTGTGGGAGAAGTAAACAAACAAGCAGAGACTTGATCTGATATGATCTGATTTATTTTACCTGAGATAAACAACAGAATGACAGTACCTGCTTTTGACAAGCAGTGTTAGACAAAATGTTGGCGAATTACTGTACAAAAGGAAGCAATTTTTACATAACATATGCAGAGGTGGATTTAGGAGATTTATTTAATTCAAATTCTTTAATCTGAAATCCGGTGTGATATAATCCTGATGATTGTTGGATTTGTTGGCCTTCTATAGATTCGGGCAACAAAATGTATGTTAAGGTTTGGGGTTTATTCAACAATGTGCATGTCCTTTTTTCTCCTCTCTTCCTCTCTACAGAGGCATGTTGTGGAGACATATTTTGGATTTGATGAGGAGTCGATAGACTCTGAGACCTCCTCTCTGACCTCCTATAACACTGACCTCACTGACCGCACGCCTGCAACTCCAGAGGAGGATTTAGAAGAGGTAATTAAATCCTTTATATGCATTGAAAGAAATAATTTAAACTATATTCTATAGTTCTAACAACTGAAAGATGTGCTGCATACATATTGAGATAACTGACCGGACAGTCCCTCTTTAATATATCTTTATTTTTAAACTTTATTCTTTTTAAATAAAGAGTGTTTCCCGGGAAGAGTCAGAGCTTCGTTTCCGTCAGTTGACCAGAGAGTACCAGGCTCTCCAGCGGGCCTACGCCCTTCTCCAAGAACAGACAGGTGGCTCTCTGGATGCTGAGAGGGAGGCCAGGGTTTGTACCTCACTTTTAACCTCTCTGCCCCCTTTACCCATCACCCAGTAGTTCTCAAACATTTTTCTTTTCCAGAAAAAACTATACATACTTGGGACATAAGAAGTGAATATACTGTAACTTCCGAGTCTAGTAAATTATCGTTATTTATATTTTGCAAATATATGATGTAAAGTTTTCAGACTCTGTTGTCTAACCAATTTGCACACTGATCCCTAATGGCTGATCTTCCCTCCCACAGACACGTGAGCAGCTGCATGCGGAGCTCAGCAGCTGCCAGGCCAAGATCGTCGACCTGGAGAAGGCCCTGGCCGAGAGGGGGCAGGTAACAAAGACGAGGGATGGTGACAGGAGCTCACTGGTCCTGCTCTCACTGGCCCTCCTGCATGTCTGTCTGGCTGCTCTGCTCCTGGGCTGGCGCTATGCCGACCAGGTCTGCCGCAGAATCCTGTGATGTCACTTCCTGCATGTGTGATGTCACAGCTGTGTGCCTGCATGCTTTGCCTCACCCTCTATCGTTCCTGTTGCTAGTTCTGTTTCTTATTGGGCCTTTCAGTGCTGCTGCCCCTGGAGAGGAGACTTAAACCACTTTGATTCCTGTCAGTTGTGAATAGATTGATATACAAGATCCAGTAATGTCTCACCTTTTCTGAATATGGTAATATACAATTTAGTATACTTTGTACAAATGTGATTTTAGTATACTGAATATGTGCAAAAGTCATCATAAAACATTTTGGTCTGAGAACTAAGCCAAACCTTACTTAATAGGTTTCTGTGGTGCTCAGACCTGTCTGTGTGTACAAATTACTAACAGAGTGAAGAAATAAATTTCCCCAAGGGGACAAATAAAGCAATTATTATAAAATGCGGACACTGAGCACCTTAATTGTTACCTTTATCGAACATCATGAGGAACACTGAAATTATTATGATGAATTCATATTACTACACTCGTCATTTGTTGTGAATTTCTTCCTTTGTCACTGCATATTGCCTGTTCCACTGTGGCTTGATCCAGGCGCTTGTTATTTTGATTTGCTGCTCTGCTGTTTTCACCTCAGATTGTCTGATTGTCTTTTGTTCCTCCTGTTACTGTGAACTCTTGATCACTGTGAATGCAGTTCCTTTGCCTGTTATCTCGCGAGTGGTCTTTGTTTCTCTGGATCAATAAACTTGTGCTACTGCCACTCTGTTCCTCTGTTTGTGTCTATGGTACATTTGCATGTGTCATTTGGAAATACAGTAGATGGTTTTTGAGGTTTTGAGTTGGCTGATCTGTACCTGAGTGTTTCTGACAGCTTTGTTCATTACACCTTGTCGTTGGAGATCCTTTCCATCCTTTCCTGTTCTTGCCAGTGTCATTTCTTGCTGATGTTTGTTTGGTTATTACGGCAGGATTCAAAGTGGGTGGAGGAGAAGCAGTACTTGCTCAGGACCAACCAAGAACTTCACGAGAAGGTACATTGCACTAGCCTATACTCACTTTTAATGCATCACTTTATTGGCAACATAAATACTGTGTCAAGATACTGCATCCTCCAGACTTAATGCCAGTGAGAGCTTGTTTAAGATTTGTCAATGCTATTTCTGACACAATACCATAGTATTGTATATTCTCTGTACCAATACCAAACAATACTTTTTCAATGCCCAACTTTGAGGAATATGAACATTTGCTGCAAAGATAAAATACAGTCTAAAACTAGTAAAATTCTGGTTTAAATCAATGATGATTATTATGAGAGCTTAAGGTTCAGTCAGAAGCAGTATGGAATAAACATAAAAGTTTTTAACATGGATTTAAAAGCAGTCAAGGTTGGGGAAAGTTTTATATCTTCTGGAAGTTTGTTCCATCTCTGTAGAGCACAGCGATTAAAGTGATAAGGAATACGAATTTGAGTAAGCATTCAATGCTAGCTTTCGGTATGTGAGATTGTTCATTTGGGATAATTCTTCGCTATCTTAAAAACATAACTACAGGACATACATTATTCAGAGTATTCATAATGCATTGTTAAACATGCGAAACCATTAAACGTGTATAACAAAGATGTGTCTGTGTGTGTGTCTGTAGATGTCTGCGTTGCAGCAGGCGGAATCGCGGCTGCAGGCCGAGGTTCAGGACGCTCGGGATCAGAACGAGCTGCTGGAATTCAGGGTGCTGGAACTGGAAGTAAGAGACTGTACCAACGTCAAACTGTCACCAGGAGGCGACAACAACAATCTCAGTTCCAGATGCACGACCTACATACAGTGACTCACCAGACAGACAGACAGACAGACAGACACTGTTCACTTAAACACACACTTGAGTCCTCTATGCATCTGTGTTTTGCATGGCAGCTGTGTGCATATCCCCTCCCCTGAACTGGAATATTTTTTTAATGAAAGAATGTTGTTTTAAGATGAATATAATTTTTAATTGAATAAAAATGTATTTAAGTTCACCATTCAATCCCATCTTTGTTCATTTTGTGTCTCATTTTTGCATGCATGTCCTATGTTTTGTTTACATTTTCCATAAGATAAAAGCTTATGTCCGTGGATAATTAAGGAAAGATTAACAGTGTTAAAGTTAGAAATATAAATATAGCGAAAGAAGGTCGCTTACTGATCTAGAGGTTTAAAGGCACGTAGCATTTGGTCTATTAATTTAATCGCCTGTCACTCATATCAGTTGATATTGCATCTATTTATGTGTTTGAACGTAGACAGAGTAGCATCTGTTTGGGTTTCAGCATGTGTTTTCAAACTCCCTATTGGTTTGGTTTGGTTTCCCATTTAAATTTATGGGTTTCCACCTCCCTCACTTTGGCAGATCCTGACCATGTTTTCAGTGTCATGTAAGTAAATCCCTCATTCACTCCCTTTTCACTCTCATTTACATTCTGTGTCTCAGTGCACCACCACCAATGTTATGATTAACTATTACATTGCTGTCGGACTTGTAGAAATTTTAGTTTGGCAGATGTCATGATGATTTTAGGTGTGTGTGTACATGAGTATAAACATGGTGTGTACTTTGTGTAGGAGAGGGAGCGCAGATCTCCTGCCCTCAATCTCCACATGTCTACATTCCCTGAGAACAGCAACAGTGCCCTGCAGATCTACTGCCACCAGCAGGGAGTCAAGGTGATAACACACATACACAAACCCAGACTATTTTCCTTTAAGACTACACGCAGTCAATATGATGTCTGGTTTTGACCTCTGTGCAGGATGTAATCATTCCTGAGCTGATGAAGAAACTGGATATCCTGGGGGACAATGGGGTGAGATCAAACACACTGTTGTTAAAATAAGATCTGGTGTCTTTTTTAAATCTCAAGTGTTGTTATAATTTCTGATAACTCTGTTGTATTTTCTGTAGAATCTCAGAAATGAGGAGCAGGTAGCGGTGATCCAGGCAGCGACGGTGATCTCACTGTGTGAAAAGGTGAGTGAAAGGCCTCTCAGACATATTGTGTTTTTACTGACACACAGTGGACACACATTGCCACAACACTTTTTTTTTAAATTCCCAACACAGCCACTACATTTGAGTCACTTTTGTTAAGTTAAATATGGATGAAAATAATACAGTTATTTTAGCTTCGGAGACAGCATTAATCCCTCACCTTTCCGCTTTCGTCCCAACCCTCCCTGTACAGTGGTTGAAGCAGATAGACAGCACAGAGGTCGCCCTCACACAGAAGATGATCGACCTGGAAAATGACAAGGTGAAAAATCAGTTTACCATTAAAGTACACAGTCTTTAAATGTTTTGACTGTCAGTGTAAGTGGTATCAGATGCAAATATACTTGTCTTCTTACTGTTATTAAGCTATTTATCTGCTTGTTTTTCTGCTGTTCTAATGTATTCTGATTCTACAGTATGTACTCCATTCACCTGTGATACCATGTCCTGTGTTATATATTATCACATCTTGTTGCAGGAGCTGTTCAGTAAGCAGAAGGGATTCCTCGAGGAAGAGTTGGACTACAGGAAGCAGGCTTTGGACCAGGCCTACATGGTACGGAGCCTGGAGCAGTATGACCTGTCCCTTTTATATAAAAGTTGGCCAAAGCCTCTCAAATAGACAAAATGCACTCACTTATATTAATTACAACGTTAACCAAGGTTGTGTACAGGGCATAATGGTTCATGACTGAAGTGATTCAGGAATGCAGGGGTGCAACATTGTCATTCCAGCATGACACATAAACATTTGAAACCCCATTAAACATCATGAATGCGACATGCTCCATGAAGGTAAAATTGGTCACACTGTGTCGGGATACTGCATCTTTTACCACTGAAGTCTAAATTCTTTGAACAATCTAAGCCACTGAATTGGCTGAGGTGTTTGGCTTCCTGTTTATTGGCCTAATATTCTTTCATCGTCTGAGAAGGCGACCTTAAATTGTAGAAACTATATAATACCTTTATTAATACCCTGTGTTACTTGGTTCAAATGGACTAATGAAGTTGAAGAAAAATTCTAGACAGAATGGGTTTAATAAGATTTTAGATGTTAGACTTTCTCTACCCAGAAAACAGAAGTTAACACTTAGGTCACTCTCCATATAATTCTAACCATTTTATTTGGTCAGTTTTGGTGTTGGTTTGTGTTTATGGTCTCACTTTATACTGTGTTGGTGAAAGCTTGGTTTTTACATGGTAACTTTGGTAACAGTCAGGCAACTGTGGAATTCACCTGCAGGAGACTGAGAATAAAAACACGGTTTGTGTTGTTAATATAATAAAGTTACCATGTGAAGGCCAAGCCTAAATAACCCCCAATATAAAGTGGAACAGTGTTCCCCATATCTGCCATGGTCACAGTGGTGTGTGTATGTATGTGTGTGTGTGTGTGTGTGTGTGTGTGTGTGTGTGTGTGTGTACCTGTATGTGTACCTGTATGTGTGTGTATGTGGCTGGCTGTGCAGAGGATCGAGGAGCTGGAGGCCACGCTGTATAGCACTCTGCAGCAGGAGCAGCCGGCATGCCGGGCGGTGGCCGAGTCGCTGACAGACAGGCAGAGGGAGGAGCTGAGGCTAGCCGTGGACAAGCTGCGGCGCCAGATTCTCCGGCAGAGCCGGCAGTTTGACAGTCAGATCTTACAGGAGCGCATGGAGCTCCTACAGCAGGCCCAGCAGGTAAGGCTTAAAACAAAATCGAGTCAGGTTACTGAGTCCTGCCCTCCCTCCAACCCCTGGTCCCTGTCTGAAACATCTGACCCCACCAGACCTCTGGTGCTTTGAAAAAGATGCAGTATCCCTATGCGTGCAACCTGTAACTATCTGTAAGTGAATATGTAGAAGTAGAAGAGTGAAAAGATGAGACAGAATGATTTTGTGGCTGTGTGTGTGAGTGTGTGTGTCTATCATTGTGATCTGAATACGCCCACTCCTTCAGTATCCCTCCACTCTGCAGCCCTCACAGTAGTATAACACCCATGGCTCGCCCAGTATCTGTTATTCATTCAGTACATCAACAACCATGGCACCTTCAACTTCATTTGAATCAGCTGTACTGTAACTTACTAACATGGTTTTCCTAATCTCTAACATGTAAAACACATTTTAATCAACTACTCATGAAATATGCTAACTAATTATATACATTTAGGAAAACTACTGATAGAAATAAAGGACAGTTTCTTGTGTACTTGACTTGCAGTTGAGCCCAGAAATCAAAGTTTTTGTAGACCACAAAGTATATATCTGTTATGCTTATATCAATTTTATCATCTTCAAATTCTGCATCTCTGCTCACTTAAAAATCCAGTAAAATTGTTTCCACTTCCTCACAGTTGGGCTTTAGTTTACTCACTTTCTCAGTCCCCTGGCTGACTCAATGGTCTAGTAATTAAACAGCCTAAACAGCTTTTTTTTATTACTAATGATTAAGCTGTGTTTGTGTTTTAGATTTAAAATGTTCAGTGTCTATCCAAGTGTATTTGCCAGTGAATTTGTATGCTCCTCTTTTAATCCTGAATACACTTAAAGATACTGCAGCTAGATAAAGGATTTGTCTTTGCAGACAAGAACACTAATATGTTATTCCACAGTCAATGAATAAGCTGATCAGGTATAAAGTCTCAAAGGTGGAGTCACTTCAACTGTTCACTGTTAAATCTGCTCTTTGGTTGCCATGGCAGCTCATTCTTAGCCAACACAGCTACCATGGAGACAGAGGGCATGATGGGAAGGGGGCAGAGTATGTGGAGTGGTTCATGGTCGTATTAACAGTTTAACCACTGTTCCTTTTTGTACAAATGTAGATGATTGTAAGAGATCTGGTCTCAGTTTTAGCCTATATTTTAACATATTTGACCACCTAACCACATCTGTCCTTGCCTTGCAGAGAATTAGAGAGCTGGAGGACAGGATTGACTTGCAAAGGAGACAAATAAAGGAAATAGAGGAAAAGGTACATATTCACATTTTATTTCTTTCTTTCTAAGAAAGCTGTCTGTCATTGCTGGTAGAGGAAGTGTGGAGTGTAAGTTGACTAGACAAAGATTAGCAAGAGAAAACATGAGGGAGTTCACATCTACTGTACTGATGCTGTGTGTTATTTTATTAACTTCTTGACACTCTTTTTTCTTCTCTCTCTTTTTTCACCTGTTGATTAAACCCCTTGTGTTCCTTTAGTTTTTGTTCCTCTTTTTGTTTTTCTCTTTAGCATTTATTCTTTGGCCTTAATGCAAGTGACCGTGGATGCACATCAGGTAGCGCCTTTATTCACTGTGTCATATCAGTATTTAACACAGTTATAGTGTTAATAGTAACAACAATAATGATGAGGAGAGAATTTAAAAATGTTTCCTTTTTCTTAGGTGTTAAGATGCTGTGGAGGCAAGCGAGGACAAAACAAAACCTAATTGTTTTTTATGCATTTGTAGACAGCTCACAAAAACCCTATGGCCTTTTTTATAAATGTGCACTTTTGCAGAAGACCCTCACCTGGAATGCAAACATATTTAAAATAAATAAATAATAATAATAACCAGATATACATGAGATTAAAGTGAGATTTATTTATAAATAACATTTACTATAGCAGTTCTTGGACCTGGAACATAAAACTTTAACTCCTCTGTGAGAAGCAAACGCATGGATTTACTGAGAGAAAACTCTGAATCAGAGGATTTATTAAAGGGAGAAGGGTTTCAGTTGGAGGAGTCGGACAATGGAAAAGGAGAGACGGAGGGAGGAGAAGAAGAGTGAAAGTACAGGGCTCAGTGAGGGGGTGAACACGCAGAGTGCCAACTGGATATGGAGGATTCTGGCAAAGTCCAACGTCTGTGGCATTTCTAAGGAAACAACAGTGCAACTAAGTTCACAGAGCAGAAGCTGAACTTACTGGAAGCTCGTCGCTGCATTGAGAAGATGAAACTACAACCAGTGGAGTGACCAGGTTATTATTATAAGTTTACCTTTGAGACTTTACTCCTCTGATAACAGCTAATTTAAGGTCGCTTGAGTTTTACTGTTTTTAGAAAACAAGATTACTTCTCAAAATCTGCAAATTAATGATTTTCTGATTAAACTAATGTGAATTGGTTATCCATTGATGTATGTGTTTTTGCCTATCTTTAGTTATGCATCAGCCAAGCAGGCTTATTAGGCTGAGCTTAAAGAATAGGTTCACATTTTTTCATGTCTTTTTAAAAACAATCAGTATGAATGGGGGGTATGGTTTCAGTGACCAGAAACTGTACGGACATGTAAGTGTTGTTTTAAGACAGACTTGAAAAAATATGACCCGACCCTTTAAGTTTTGGGGATTTGAATGATTTGTGAAATGTGGTAGGAGGTGCAGGAGGGGAAAGGACTAATAGGAGGCGGGGTAACCTGAGAGATACCTGTGCTCGACAACTTGCTACCAAGCTGTTGACATGGTGAATAATAGATGACTTTATTTTGTGCTTGTGTGTCTTTTTATGTCTCTGTTTTGTGTGTTTATGATGGACATGTAGATATGAAAAAACAAAAACAAAACAAGCATCGCAGAGAAGTGTAGAGAAGATGTGCTACTGTTTTCCTTTTCCTCTTCATGAACTGAGTAAGTCTGACTCCATCAGTTCCTGTGCCACAGGTAAAACTCACCTAGTGGGCACAGGCTAACCAATGGAGGATCGCATGACCTCATCAGACACGACGGGTACCGGAAGCAGTTCTGTTACCAGGGTAACAGACTTAATGGGAACTGACCCAGACCTGGACTTGGACCTGCGGGTTCTGTGTAACAGAGTGAAGGTCCTGGAGCAGAATGAGGTTTCAACCCTCCAGTCTGACAGCTACCTGAGGAACAGGTGAGAGACTGGGGGAGAGGAGATCCAGTGACACTCACTCACACACACACCTGCTACTATATACTCACTTTTGGCCAAGGTGATATCACATATCACACGCACCTGACTGCACTGCACACTTGCATGCGAACACGCTGCTGCTAACATCTCCCCTGGAATTACAAAGCTGTAGGAGATTTTATGTGCGTGTTTTCATCTTTTTTTGGCATTGGGAGGTAAAGACTGAATCAAATTTGTAGATTTGCCGATGGAATTAACAGAGGAAGCTATTAAACCTGTGAAAATTGGTGTGAAGTTAATAAGATGATGTAATGTGAGCGTATCTGTGTTGTGGCATTAAGATCTGAGAGTTAGAGAGGTCAGAGAGGAGCCTGCTGCTACAGTGCTACCAGCTAGCCTCGGCCTCCCACCTCCCAAGCATGCAACACTCCCAGAGGCTGGACCAGAGACTCCACATGCTCAGGGAGGAGGTCAGGACCATGGTGAGTGCTCAGTATCTCTGAATGCGTCAATAGGCATGGCTATACAAACTGTAAAACATGAAGACTGTAATGTACTTGGGTACAAGGGATAGATGAAATAATGTATAAGGACCTTAACTCTGATGTAACTTAATTAAAATTGCAAACAGTGCAACAAAGGTCAGGTTATATTAAAATGGATGACTGGCAGGACTTGTGTGGCCTTGCAAACAGCACTGTGATATGCAGGTTTAAAGGTAAACCATCATGAAAAGTTGAAACTAAACTGACAAAGATACAATGTATATAGTATACAGGAAGTTTGACAATTTTTGCTTACTGGTAAGTATTTATGTTATTTTGTCTATGCCATATTTTGTTGCCTGGACTTAATGCGTGCCTAAGAAATGACACAACGTTTTTAGGTAAAAATGGAATTAGCATTTTGTTTTTCCAAGTTACATTTGTTTGAGTAATTTCAATCTTTGAGATGTATGGTAATTTGGAGGATACCTTTTCATTTTTATCAGCTTTTAAGTAATTACACTGTGGTGGTTCGATTGATAGACTTTATTGACTCCCAGTGGGGAAACTGGTTTGTTTGCTCATGCACAGAAGAAAACAAAAGATACACAACAGTAACATCTTCAGTAAAGACTACTACTACTACAATACGAACACTAACACAGAAACTAATACATATTCTAAGAGGACATTAGTGTTGCTCAGGAGACCACTTAGCCACTAGGGAACATGTTGTAAAGCAAGCTTTGAGTAACAGTGTTGGAATTACTAGGATAACTCAGGAGCTGGTTTCCCAGACTCCACTGTGGTATCTCTCTCTTTAATATTTTCTTTCTGTCTCAATCTTTCTCTCTTTCCTTCTTCCCTCCTGCCCAGACCCAGGACAAGGAGCGAGGGGAGCAGGTTTGGAGGGATCGACTGCAGCGCTATCAGAGGCAGCTGAAGGCCAAAGAGGAAGAGATGGGTCGCCAGTCCCAGTACTTCGAGAACTTTAAAACCCAACTGCAACACAAGCTCAGCCTGGGCCGGGACAGAGAGCAGAGCCTACAGAACCGGATCTACTCTTTAGAAAAGCAGCTACTGGACATGACTGTGAGTGCCGCGACTGGCATGGCAACGATCAGTGCAGTCAGAATCACTGCCGGGACTGGCACTCGCTGGGAAGAACAAGAGAGGCTACTTTCCATGAGAGGAGAGGGTGAAGGAGAAGAGGAGAGGAAGGAGGAGAGGAGGAGGCAATGGCAGCCAAGTGTGGGAATTGAGAGAGGAGGGCGAGAGCGTGATGAGGGAAAGACAGAGAAAGAGATACAAGGGGGAGTCAAAGACACAAAACAGAACTCAAATGAAGCCAGGCTGCAAGGCTTCATCCTGAGCCTGCAGGAGGATCTCAGGGTGCTGCTGGAGAGAGAGGAGGATGGGATGAAAGAGCGGAGGGGACTGATGGAGCAGCTCCAGGAGGCCCAGGAAAACCTCCACTTCCTGGGCTGCAAGGTGGAGGAGATGAGGGCAGAGGTGCAGCAGCGGAAGCTGTCTGAAAGCTCCTTGATGGAGGAGGTTGAAGAGCTGAGAGAGGAGAACCACAGGCTCCAGCAGATCCTTGGGGATGCAGCTAACCAAACACCCAGTCAGTCACCCACAGTCCCTGAGTCCACATGTGCAGGTACTGGGACCAGCTCACCCATCAGCAGTCCTACTGTTTGTCCTGTACCCTCCAACACTCTCTCATATACCACTTCCACGGGCTATTCCTCAGTGGGGAGCTCTGGAGAGGTGCGTAAGACATGATTATCATTATTATTATTATTACTATTATTATAACCTTCTTCCCAAGTTCAGTATGTTTGTGGGGAATTAGCCGGTCCTGAGATCTCATCTGATGAACTGTGGTTTTAAATTAAAAAGATGTGATATACTGAGGCAGCTTAAGTAGGAGGCATTTTTTAAACAAAAATGATAGTGTGCGTAGCTCTTCTTGTTGCTACTGAGGAGCAGTCCACTTTTTCATGCAGCACACAGTGATGAGTATGATATTTATATCCTGTTATGAAACACAGGGCACAGAGGTAAACTGCATTGTTTGAAGGTGGAAATGAGCAGCCTGAGAGTACAGGATATCTCACATGCACAAGTCAAGAGAAAAACATGCTCTGTTATAATATAAGAAACACATTTTCTATCTTCAGATTTTGTACCAGTCGTTCCACATGTGGTTTAAAAGTAAGACTTCTGCAGTATCTAACCAAATTCCCAGATCTTTATAATATTAAACAACTAATTATGGATTCTTGAGACTGAAACACTTACAATAAGGAGAATTTGTTAAGGATCATTAGTGCCCTACACACATGTTTGACAAGTGACAAATTCCTGCATTCCTATTTTACAACTCTTGAAAAAAAACACAGCTACGATCAACTGTTCAAATGATCGATCTGGGACAAATTATTATTTAAAATATAGTCAGTTGTTTTCTGTGATTCATTTTCACCAGTGTTTCACTGTAGACAGGCAGGCAAATATGGTTGGTAAAAATAACTAAAGGATCAATAAATCCTTCAATCCGGTGTTATTATTGGCTTAATTTAGTAAATTCCTTCTTGTTATTTCATGAGATGAGTATGAGTATTACAGCATAACAAGGGTGAATGCTCCTAAAGAGTGAAAGCTCTGTTGATAGGATTTAGAGTGTTACATAACCACCTCCCTTATAATAAATGTTTATACACGTGTTGTGTATCTAAATATCACTATTTCACTATAACAGACTGAAACATTAATTTGTTTTAAGTTATATTATTAAGCATTTTGTCATTTTCATGTTTACATGAATGATTCACAACTTTTGTCTCACAACTGTAATCTCTGTGTAGGTCCGTTTAACCTCGACTGAGGAAATAGGCCAGCCTCACTCATCTGCAGTTACACCTGATCACCACCAGGCTACAGCAGAGAGCACGCAGAGCAACACAGAGGAACACCCTTCATCTGCCAAATCAGAAACTCCACCTAAAAATGAACCTCTGAACCTCTTTCGCCCCCTTGGCTCCAACACCAACCCCAGCCTCCAGTCCCTTTCCTTGACTGCAGAGACACTAGATGAGTCTAAACTGGGGACATGGTGCTCCAGAGGGATCCTAAACCTTGAGGAAAGCCCCAGTGAGGAATCTGATGCCCTGAGGGAAGCCTACAGAAGTTTGGGGTTAGGGGAGGATCTTGAAGCACTTCAAGAACAACGTGACCGCCTGGAGGTCACCCTGCAGCACACACAGGAGCAGCTGCAGATGATGGTTCAGGAGAATACTCAACTGAAAACACAACTCAGGAAAGAGGCAGAGGCACAGCAGGGGTCTTCAAGAGAAAAGGTATGTCACAGGGGTTGCAGTATTCTCAAATGTTTTATACATCTGAATTGACCAACTTTTAATTACAAACTTTTCCCATACATCACTGATCAAATTCCACCTCTTTGTATACTCAGATTAGCAAACTACCCACCAGTGATGCTGAGGATGACCTTGTCCATGCCCTGAATCGGGAGAACTGGGCCTTGGCAGACCGGATCCGGGAGCTTCTGACTCACATTGAGCTCAGAGAAGAGGAGATCAAGAGGGAGGAAACACAGCTGAGGGAGCATATCTCTAAGCTCAAGGCAGACAGAGTCAGGCTGGAGCAGGAGAGCCAGGAACAAGGGTGTTTGATTACAGAACTCACCAAGAAGACTGAGGATGATCTCAATACCATCATGGAGCTGCAGCAAAGGTTAGAGGAGAGCAAACAGCATATGGAGGAATCACAGGTTGACGAGGAACTGTGTGGATCTCAATTGCAAAATGAATATGCAGCTGCAACATCAGGAAGTTTTCAACAGAACAACCTCAAAGAGTGTGTGGACAGTTTGGTGGAAAGTGTGCTAAAAGGGGAAGGAGAACCACAGTTGATGTCCAGTCAACAGCCAGGCAATTCGACTACAGTTTCAGCATCTGGTTCTCAACATGATAATCACTATGATCCATTGCAGAACAGCCTACAAAGCAGTCTGCATGTTAGTTCACTGACTGATCAAGTGGGTCAGCTGACCAAGTTGGTCCAGAGCCTCAAAACAGAACAAGAGGAACTGTCGGGCGACATAAATTCTCTCAGAGAGCAGCAGAGAGAGGTAGCTTTGTCAGTCCAAACACAGACAGAAGTGAAGAAGCAGTTAACTCGGACAGTTTGGGGAATGAAAGCGGAGAAAGACAGCATCTCTCAATCTCTGGCTGGTCTCAAACAAGAGAGAGAGCAGTTTACCAGGACAGTCTGTGGGCTGAAAGATGAGAGAGACCAGATCATAAGGTCCATGAGTGGTCTGAAAGAGGAGAAAGAGGAGCTAACTAAGTCTTTATCAGCTCTCGAAAGAGAAAAAGAGAAACTGTTAGAATCACTCTCAAGTGGAAAAGAGGAGAGAGATCAAATCATGCAGTCACTACAGAGTTCACAGACAGAGAGTGACCAGTTAAGCCAGGCAGTGCTGTATCTGAAACAGGAGAGAGACAAACTAACCAATTCCCTTAAGTGTCTCAAGGAACAGAGAGACCAGGAACAATCAACTTTCACTTTACAAGAAGACCACGATAAGTTAATAAAATCAGTTAGCAGTTTGAGAGAAGAGAAAGAAAGAATTGAACATTCAGTCAGTTGTTTGAAACAGGAAGAAAATCAGATAAAGCTATTACTTCAGGGCCTAAAAGAGGAAAGAAACAGTCTCCAAGCTGCTCTCCCCAGGCAAACACAAACAGAGGGGAGGAATCAGAAACAGCATCTGCTGATTCCAAACACTGCTGTTCCAACACAGAAGACTGAGACTCTTGTTGGCACCGGTGAATATGCTACACAAAGATGTCAGACTGATGACCACAGAGGAAACTCTATACAGGTATAAAGAGTGGTCAATTTAAATATTCTTTAAGTATTATGGCTCATCATCATTATGTTGGATTACTGTGCACTTATACAACATGGTTTGGATGGAAAACAGGAGCAAAGTGATCTGATGAGGGAGATTGAAGCTTTGATGGCAGAACTAAAGAGGTCAAGAGACGAACTGGACAAGAGCCATGTAGATGTGAGTTTACACAACTTCCCCTTTTTTCATTAACATTTGTGGACATTTGTTGTGATAGAAGATACAATTTACTTCAGACATTCTGTTGATTAAAATAAGTAATAGTAGTTGGACAAAACAATCCCCACTCTAGTTCCACTTATTAACTTTAGGTGATAGAAAACTCAGTAGAACTTGAGTTGAGATTGTTTGTAAAACTTCTACCTCTAAGGTCAAGAATGAACTTCTGTGCTTAACTGAATGATTGTAGCAGCAGAGGTATGGATATAGATAACAATATAGTAAATGTTGGGATTTTTATTACAATTGTCACTGCATATAGTTTGTTAATCTTAATCTGAAAGTGCATGATGACACAGCATCCTCATTATGCTAAAACTGTACAGAGCTCCTACTGGCTTGAAATTTGGATTTTTGTGAAAAGTTGGACTTTATCATTTGACAGATTAAAAAATTCTGGTGTCATTTAGGAAAAGAATTGTTTTTATCTTTGGCTCCCCTTTTTTATATTTACAGGGCAGTGGTGTATCATTGAAGACTTCACTAATTTAATGTGTTTATGTTTACATTTGTGTCATGTTCAGACAAAGATGTTGCACAGTGAATTGTGTCAATCAGAAGCCAGGAGGGAAGAGGCAGAGAGAGAGGCAGCCCAAGCAGCTGGCGAGGTGATGAGGCTGACACATGTAGCCAATCAGATGGAAGAAACCAGAAAGGACAATGACAGCCTCATAACCCAGGTATTTAGATATACATGCTATAGAACTGCAACATTGTTCCATAGTCTTGTCTTGTCTGCTCCACCATTGCCCTTTGGTCTGCTTATAAACTACAGTACAAATAAAGTTCAGAAAAACTCAACATGCACACATTAAAAACAAGCACATAGAATTAAAACATCTCATATTTGGAGTCGCTCTGACAGAGGAGTGCCTGCCCTAATTAGCCTTCCTAAGACCTTATGAATCCCTAAATATGTTCTGTACTTTGGACTCCCTGTTGTTTTTGGTATTGCTTTTCAAAACTTTGCCTTCAGGTGCAAACCCAAATAAAGATATTGTTTATCTGTTATCTGTGTGTCTCTCTTATTAATCTGTTAGACCTAACCAGTGTTTGTGTCTGTTGCAGGTGAAAGAGCTGCAGAGCAAACTGACCGACCGGGTCAGGGAAAAGACTGATGCTCTGTCACTAAAGGCAAACATAGAGGAGCAATACTACATCCTTACAGCTCAGCTCAAAGCTAAAGTAAGAATGGCAGAATATCTTTCTTTTTCATTTGTTATGTACCACAAATTAGCTCTAAGTGCTCGTATGTGGCATTGTTGCAAATTTGATCTCAACTATTTGATTCTTGAATCTGAACAAAGACGTGTAAAACATGTGTGGCACAAAAACTGGTCCAATTTGTTTCTCCTTTCTGATAAAAATGCAAAGAAAAACTGAGTTTCATCTTCAAAATCAACCTAGCAAGGCCTGATTTTGAATCAGCAGATGAAGTCCATGGAAGTGTTGTTCAAATATACATATATCTACATCTGTAGTACAACTTCACGTTTGTGACTAAATTGAACGTCTTGAGCATTTCACTGTTGTTTGACTTTTGATGAGGTTTTAACTACTTTAAAATTGAGCAGCAGTGGATAAATACAAATACACAAAAAATGACAAGAAGCAACATCATGAGGCAGTTCTCATCACAGATCTGTGCCTCTGTGTGTGTGTGTGTGTGTGTGTGTTGATGTGTGTGTAAAACCTCACAGACGGTGGCTCTAGAGGAGCTTAACTTAGAGTATATTGCTCTAAAACGAGGGCAAGGCGGCAAGGATGATCTGAGCACTGTTCTCGTCTCACTCAGGACACGTTACAACGACATCAGAGCAAAGGTAGATAACCAGTCAGCTGCGGCTTTGCACTCTATGATAGTCAAAGCACTTAGTTGTATGTTATACGCTGATACGTTTTTATCTGTATCTTATACACAGTAGCTTTCATGTGTTTAATTGTATTTTGTATGTACTGTAGTATGATGCACTCCTGAAAAAGAGGAGCCAGAATGATCTGGATGTAGCTCCTTTAAAGGTGAGGAAAGAGATATACAGCTTTTCATTCTTTCATTATGTGTTCCTTTATTATTGTATGTTGTACAGTGTGACACTTCACAGTACTGACAACTTATTTACTCTGTATGACTGTCAGGTAACTATTGTCACGTGTCAATATCAGTTGACTGACAGGTGTTATGTCCAATAACAGGCCAAGCTGTCTTGCCTGGTGGTGAAGTGTCAGGAGAGGAACAGCTTGTTGGTTCAGATGATGAAGGCCATGCACAGACAAGGCTGTGTGGACCCCACACTCACACAGCAGGTCGAGCAGCTGCTCAGTGACGCTGCTCTGCAGGACTACACTGCAGCATTCACACCAGGGACTAACGTAAAAACCCGGGGTTACAGTTCTGGGTTTACACCAGGATTTATTTCAAAATTTCAAGACTACAGCAACGGATTCACACCTGATCAGGCCTCCTCTACTATACCCCCACTTGTAAATCAGCAGTACCAAGATGGATTCGCACCTGAATCTGGAGTGAAATGTAGAGAACTAAACAGTGAAAAACACACATATTTAGTCACCACTGAATCCACAACAAGTCATCGAGACTGTAGTAGTGAATTCACACCTGCACTGACAGCAACAGTAAAGAACAATGCCAACTCACCTTTGCCAGCCTCACCAGTGCAACAGCATGCCGGTGTCCAAGCAACACCATCACCTGTTCCAGTACGGAAAGAGAGCTTGATCACCAATACAGCACAGGTAAGACGATGCAAACACGTTTAAATTCAAATATGTATCAGCTTTTTTTCAAATTACTTAGGCTTAATGGTTGTAGATGTAACATTTCAACAACAGTACACCAGTACTGCATTCATTTTGTGAAATACCAAAAATAAATAAATTAATTTATGGTTTGTTCTTTTGTGTTTTCACAAGACAATCACTTCCAACATCTTTATTATTTTCAGTAAATCAAAAACCTTTGACCAAAGTCGCAAAGATCGTGTTTGCAACTGAGTATATGGGAAATGTGGTTCTTATTAGAACACTAGCATTAAAGGATGGGTTCACATTAATTTCAAGGCTGTCTTAAAACAATAGTCCTGTATGAATATTGAATTTTTCTTGCTGTAATCATTCCCCTTATGAAACTATCATTTAAGTAATATACCACTGTGCGATAGAAGCTGCCAGTTGTCTCAGCCACAGTGTCATTTGTTTACAGTAATCTTAACAAGTTAATTAAGTTAATTTGACATTAATATATCAGTAAAAAAACACCTTTAATTGTTTGTACTGTAAATTAAATTGGGGGAAACCCTATCAGCATTTTCTTAATCCCACCACAGCACTCTCCCTCTGCCCGTGGACCAGAGAAATTTGGATCTCATCATCCAGACATGAAAGGGAAGTCCTCCCCAGATCCGGCCAGTTCGCCTGGATCCTCATTGAGTCCCACTCCTCCCTCTTCCAGCGCACGTGTGAGTCGGAGCAGGAGGCTGAGTAGTCCTGAGAAGATCATCAACCTACATGAGCAACTACAGAAGACTCTAATGAGCAGCTATCAGGTACACTGAAGCTCTTTGAACATTCAGCATTACACAGACGCAGTGTAGTAGTATGAAGTATGAAATAACATTTCTCATATGTAAGTGCTGAATTTAAATGAAAATCACAATTCTTTGCATATTATTTTTTTAAATTCCTCTTTAAGTGGCTATTCAAGCTCAGAAATCTCACCAGATGTGAAGACGTATGCACACAAGAATACATCTAGCCAAATATTATGTTAGTGTATGTCTAATAAATGTGTTTGTCTTCATTTCAAGGCTCCAGTGAGCAGAGGAAGAGGACAGCAGTCCAGGAAAAGTCTCTCATTTTCAGCTCATGCAGACCTGGGACCAGCCTCTCAGACAAAGACGCAGAGCCTCAGTCTCAACAGACCACATACCAACTCTCTCCCAGACACCACTGCTTCCAGCCAAGCTAAGCACACTCCAGCCGTGACAACCACACCTGTTCCCACTAATAAGTCAACAACACTTTTTAATGCAGTCGCCTCTAGATCTGCTAATGTTACATTCAGTCCCAACATGTTTACCAGCCATCACTTTAAAGCAGACATATCTAAAACTACAACATCTGCTCTTTCTAGCTCTTCTAACTTTCCTTTTGCCACTGTGGCACCTAGCAACTCCACCTCAAGCAGTGCCGCTAATATACCAATATCCCCAAAACTGACAAAGAAAATCACTGCTGACATATCTGATGCTAAACATACAACTCTGAGGACCACTACCATTGACTCTGATGTCTTAATATGTTCTGACACGAATCCAAAAACCACTGCCTCAGACACAACTGCCCCTAGCATATCGACTGCCCCCGAGGCGAACCATTTTAACTTGCCTTCTAAAACGGATGGTGCTGCCCCTGCATATGACGGACTTGCTGCATCCTGCACTCAATCTGCTCATTGCTCTCCTGAGAGATCCGCCAGAAAGTCCACTGCTGCTCTAGAAAAGACCAAGACAGCAAGACCCAAACCAGGTAATGCACATATTCAATAATTCTGATTATTTACACAAAAGCAAAACACACCATCACTTATAGTCCTGGTAGAAGGGATTCTTGTTTTTATCAAAAGTTGAAATGCCTTTGTTGATTTGACAATAAAACAGCATTTGCTGAAACATTGCACAAGTACGTGTTGCAGCTTCGGTGCATAATATTGCAGCTAATGATTGTAGAATATTACTTTTTGGTTGTACACTGCTGCAATGTGATTATACCCAGCGCAGACATGGGCCATTCTCTGTTTCTGTCTCTTGTATTAGAAATAATGTCATATAAAATTCCAGCACAAATTCTGGCAGTTTGATGTTGCCCTGTTTATTGCAGTACATGACTATGAGCCTTTACTAAATCGCTTGGATTCATTAGTAAGTTCAGTATGCAGTGAGTCCTGTTATGTTAATGAATTGTGGTAGAAATTTCAAGTTAAAAGCTGTAAAAGCAACTTGCCGTTTAACAAAGACATTGTGCCCTGTGTTTACAGCATTACAAGCATTGCATTGTACATGCAAGACAGGGAGCTGTGCTTGATCTTTCTTTGTCCAATCATTGCCAGAAGCTCCAGCCGAGGTTCGCTCTGTTGAGGTCATCAAAACCGTGGGCCAGAGCAGCCTCATGATTGGCTGGGAGAGGCCGCCACTCGACGAGCTGGGCTGCAGTAATGGCACATTTGTGTACGGATACAGGGTAAGCAGAACAGACTACAGTAGCAGGCAGATCTATTTGTCTAAAAGCTTCTTGTACTCATTTTTTCTTGTCACCTCTCAGGTGTTTGTAGATGGGGACTTCCACAAATCTGTGATGAGCTCAGCGTGCACCAAGGTATCGGTCCCCCCTCGACGCTTAATACCTGTGCATTTTTGCAGCCTGTTAAACTTAACAGCAGCAATTTATATACTGCATATTTTGTTTCCACAGTGTGTTCTGGAGAATGTCGACCTGAGTGTCCCAGTCCACATCAGTGTCCAAACGCTGGGCTCTAATGGTCTCAGTTCAAACAGTGTCCACACCATCTACAGGACCTCAGTCAGAACAGACCACCACTGACTCACAGTGTCCTGACAGCAGCAAATGTAATGGTGGAACAGGTCAACAAGTAAGTCTAGTAATATTAGACACCCTGTTTCCTTCATGTTTAATTGTTACTGCATCAAGTGTTTCATGTTTTATTATTTTGTCTCTGTGTCTCTGTAGGATTACGGCAACTTCTCTGTGAAAACCTTTTGAATGGTAAGTTGTGTGCATCTTTGTGTCCTTGTGTCCAGTTTACACAAAGTACGGTTGAATATTTTCATTTTGCCATGTATGTTTTGTTTTGCTATGTATGTGAAACAGTGTTTAAACAAATTTCAGATAAATATCACATTGAAGTGAAATCTAATGTTATCTCATTGACATTTAAAAGATGCTGACACTTGCGTGACAATCTATTTTTCCCTTCATCCTGTGTGTCCTGTGTGTGCGTGTCCGCCCTTCAGTGCACAGCCATCTATAGCTGCAGCCCTCTGAGGGACCGTCCCAACCTCAACCTCAGCAGACAGCGAGGGAGACGCCGTCACACTGCCTCAGGCTCAGGTCAACCAATCAGAAAAACTCATTTCACGTTGCCATTACCAGCCTATGAACATCTAGTGACCTGTGGCCGGCCGCTAAACCTCAAAATGATCAACTCAAGATGTCAAACAAAACACAGTGTAAGATTTCTGCCTCTGCGCTGAGAGTTAATGTAAAAGCAGGTGAAGATTAGCTGGATCCTTGTTGGAAGAACTTCCTGTTTCAGAGTCCTGCTCACTGGATTCACCTCTTGAATGGATAGGACTGCCAGGTGAAAGGTCGGAGCGGCTGCCAATCAAACAGATCCTGACAAACTGATAAAAAGTATTACTTCACTACAAACTATATGAAGCCAAGATGAATCACATTGTCAAAAGCTGCCCGTGATGCCAACATTTACTAACATTGTCCAATCAAGACAGAATATGTTGGAGGGATGTCTGCATCTGCTGCACATTTTAACACTGTGTTAAACACTGAGAGATCACGTGTCATATTGCTTCACCTGCCTCTCTGGTCTCTGTGGCACGAACAGCCGGCTAAAGGGACATTCACTGTATGAAAAGCCTTTCTTAAAGCAACACACACTGTATAATGTGCAACATTGTACCCGAAGCTCATCTTACTTGATTTTTACACATGAAGCCAAATATGAGAAAAGATGATTCACTCCAAAGACTTATCTGTTTCCTTCTCCTCGTAGGTCTACGGGATTACTTCAAACACCGAAGCCAGATGTTATTTAAGTTCAGAAATTTGCACACAGTCATTATTGATATCTAGAGGATGAAATTAAAAAAAAAGAGATTATCACTGATATTTTTTGTAGAGAGTATTATAAAAATATGCCAGTGTACCACATGCTGTCTTTTTGTATGACTGACACTTCGTTTTTCATACCTAATAGATGTTATGTTTGCACGTTCACATTGTTTTTTTTTGTTTTATACACACAATATGATGTTCTTTTGCTACTTACTGTATGTACAGGTGTGGAGTGATCATGGTGCAGCAAAGGTATTTTTCTATCAGTAATTGAAAACATTGATTTCCCATTGATTCCTTATAACTGTACAGAGAATAAATGTTTCTATAATATTAACTGTCACGCCAGTGTCTGCGTGTGTATGTCAACTGATGTAGGGGGTTAAAACATAAACAGTTTTGGTTTGCAAATTCTTGTTGAAATCGAATCAGAGTTGAGTTTTGGAAATATGAAAACCATGTATCTCCAAATTTGGTGGTATTTGAATGTTTCCAATAAACCGAAGTGTTTCTTTATGTGCTGAAAAAACATTAAACACGCATTTGATTACCAAATAAATGAAAAGTTGCTGTTTTGGAGATACATGGTTTTTATAGGACAGTGAAAATAAACTGGTCTGATGATGAAATGAAACTCCTCTTAGCTATACTCCTTTTTATTCAACCTCACCTGCTATTCCACTTACTTTCCATTAATGAACACTAGATGGCAGCCATTCATGGATGACTTTGTGGGCAGTACTGTGTGTGTGTGTATGTGTGTGTGTGTGTGTGTGTGTGTGTAACTCAATCACAACATCTGACGTGTACTTTCAGCAGAGATTAAGCGGAGTGGATGATGCTGACATGCATACAAAGATGTACTCAAGAAGCCTAAATCATCTTAGTGTCTGCACTCCCATTCGATACAAACCAGGCACAACACCAAAAACTGAAGTGAGAGAAGAAGAAGAGGAAGCATCAGCAGCTTTAAAATAAATAAATAAAAGAGCATAATAATCACCTGCAGTGCTCAGCAGCTTTGGGAGCTCTTCTGAGAACATCATCGCTCGTGCTCAGCAGAATGAGTACCAGGTGGAGGAGGAAGAGTGTGTTTGTGTGGTATAGGTGCATGAGTTCAGGAGGAAGTACGCCTCAACTGTGAGCAAACATAAAAACATCTTCATTCCTCTTCCTTTAACCTTTTCTCCTGCTCCTCTGCCTCTTTTCCTGTCTCTGTTACTCAGTACACCGTTTATGAACATCACACAGACGGCAAAAGATTTTCATACCACAGATAAACCAGAATTAGTAAAAGAAAAGTTAGACATCTTAGCCCTTATGTATCTACACCATTGAGTGATGGTAGTATTTTCATTTTATGTTACTTTACACTTCTACTCCACTACAATTCACAGGGAATATTGCACTTTTACTCCATTATATTTATTTGACAGCTTTACTTTAAAGATTAAGATGTTCCATATAAAATATGTTGCACTTTTATATATTAAACTACCCAACAGTATATAAGAAGTTAAAATTAGTGCTACTGACACATTTATGCATCAGTAATAATCTAATAATATAATATATAATAAACACAGGGGCCATTTTTCCTGCAATTTGAGTACTTTACTCTCAAGTAAAAGTACATTTTGCTAATAACACACATATTTGTAATGGTATTGCTGCTTTTAATGTGCTTTTAAGTTTGAATACTTCTTCCTCCACTAGCATGTGTGTATGAACAATTCAAACAAGTAAAGAAACACAACAAAAAATTCTCATACAGCAGATGAGTAAAGGAAAGGTTAGCGATATAAGCCCTAGTGTATCTACTCCAGAATTTTATTATATTGATTACACTGTATATTAATCATAATTTTTTTTTTGTAGTTTAGTATTTTGTATCTGCCCTACAATAGTCCAAACCCTACATAAGTGAAAATTGCTGGATACAGAATACTGAAGTTTGAAAGTTTGCACCAGCGTTATAAATACTGCATACGAACATCTACACAAACATTGTCTGCATGTACAATGCAGGTTTAGTTTCAAAAATTACATCATGTCATTTATGTGAAAGAATATGGTGCATTTTTGCTGCATTGCATTTAAACCTGTCATGTACCTGTTGGCTTAGACTCAAGTTTTAGATGAGCTGGTGGTCTACTGTAGTCCTGCACTGCACCAACTAAAGAAGCTTCAATAAACAACTGCAGTGCAGTTGTTTAACGGCACTAAATCGGCCTAAAGAAACTCAGCTGGACCCACAGCACTCTCATTACACACTCCTGGGAGACTCACCTCCATTATTAACACACACTCCAACATATATGATGCACACACTCCTCAGTACAGTAGTGTGGGTTTAACTTCCTGCTTTCATGAGTTAATGACCCCTGTGTTCATTTATTTTCTGTGCTTAATGTTAGTGATGCCAAGCTCATCTCTGACTCTTCACATGTAGGCTAGCATGGGAGTTATAGAGAGTGATGGAGGAGAGGGGAGGAAAACAGGAGCTGTAGATTAAAGGAAGTGTGCAAGCATGACTTGTCACAGGAGTGTCAATGACAACAACAGCTGGGCTCCAGCGTCCTGCAAAAATATTCTATTGTGACGTTTAAAGACACTTCTGGAGCGTTCCTTATGTTTGTGTGTGTGTGTGTGCTCTGCATATGTGGCTGAGTGTATAAGCACTGCAGGGGATATCTCCTTTTTGCAGGAGTGTGTGTGTGTGTGTGTGCGTGTGTGTGTGTGTTGTCATCAGCAGGATGTCTCGTGGGGGGGTTGGGGTTGTTGGAAATGGAGCGGCAGATGAGAAAGAGGAGAGGAGGGATGGTGTATTGAGGTTTTAATTTCACCCAGAGGGTACGTTGTCACTCCATCACTGCCACTGACACCTTGAACGTCCCGGGGCTCAAGTGGGGTGGAGGTCTGGAGTTGACTTCCAGACCTCCAGGGCTACGCTTGCTGCTCACACCCAGAGATGAGCTCTAAAAGTGGGTTTCTCCCGCTGCTGTGTCTGGGCAGATGGGTCTTGATGCTGGAAGGTTGTTATTTGTTGTGTTGAGCAGTGTTGTGGTTGTGATAGTGTGTGTCACTACAGGCGTGTTTGTCTGTGTGTGTGGTAAGTGCTGGAGCGTGCATGGATATTGTCGTATTATGCAAACACATTCACACATGCCAAAAATGTCATCACATGAAAATAACCAGCTGCTGAGCGCGCATGCTTTTTGTATGTGTACAGATTTGTCATTTTGTATCCTGTCTTTCTCTCCTCGGTGTTGTGATGCCTCTTTTATTCTCACCATCTCTGTGTCTGTTGTTGTGGCCATATCAGTCCATCTCACTGCCTGTTATATTTAGAGGCAAAGCACTATCAGAGCTTACAGCTGGCCCGCCTGTGATTCAATTCTGACAGATCTACAGCTTTCAAAGCAATCTCCTCTCTTTTTGTCTCACCTATTTTTCTGCCCATCTCCACCCCCTCTTTCTTTTTCTCTCACCCCCCTCAACGTCCTCTCATTTCTCTTCACTCCACTCCTTCCATGTCCTCTTTTTTTATTACTTTCACCTTCATACTTCCAATACAGCCAGTCTCAGTTTTTTTTCCCTCCCTTTTGCATTGTTTCTTTATACACATTAATCTCCCTATTTCAACTCTTTCATACAATCCTCATTTTCTCCTTTCATCTTTACCATTTTCTCACCCAAATAGTTTATATTACTGCCTTTTTTCTCTTTTCTTTTAGCTTTTTCTTATCAAGTTTGCCCCCCTTTTTTCAGTTCAATTTGAAGCGCTTTATTGCTGTCGTGCGTCATGAAACTTGATCTCTCTCTTCTCTCCTCCACTCTAGTTCCCTTTCAATTTTCTCCACATCTTTATCATCCACAGTGCATATCAGGTACGCTCTATCCTACCAGGCAGAGAAACAAGAGCTTCATCACTTTGAGCAAATCCATGCTGAAACAAACATCAAACAACGCAACTTCCAATTTGGGAAGAGACAAGCAATTAGCTGCTATTACATCCTCGAATCTGTGCGTACAGGCAACCCTAATCTCATTAATCATGAACAATGGGGGCGGTAATAGAGAAGCATGTTTATGCAAATTCCCCCACACAGTAATCTCCTTCATGCTTAATAGCCAAAACAGTGGTGGTGCCTCAGAAAACCTCCCCCTTCTTTTTCTCCGCTCAACCGTTTGACTTGCTTTTCTTTCCCCCACCTCTCCTCTTTCTGTCTTGCTTTTCTTGCTCTCATGTCGTTTCCTTTATCCCACCTTCCTCTGCTTTCATGAAGTGTGGAAAAGCATTGATCACAGTCCCTGCTGAACCTTTCAGTTTGATAGCAAATCACCCCGAGATTGTCCTGTGGGCTATGGGACTTTGAGTTTTACATCTCAGCATCCACAGCTCATTCCCCTTCTCCTCCATCAATTCTCTCTATTCCTTGTGTTTTTTTATGCCTTTCATTTGCATTTTTATTGTTTCATTGCCTGCCTCTCTGTTTCTCTTTCTCTCTCTCTTTCCCCCATAGTGTCTGTTTACATCTGTTTCTTCATTTCTCCTCCTCTTAACTTTGCTGTTATTGCTATTTTTTCTGTATTTTGCATTCTAGCCCTCAGTCCACTAACCGTATGTGATTCGGGACTAAATATAGCCGAGAAGGACATTATAAGATTACATCCCGGTTTCCTCTTTCTCCTTCCTTCTCTCTCCTGTGCTCCTCTTTCTTTTCCATCTTTTTTTCTCTCTTTTAGTCTCGAGTTATGTGCAAGTTTCAGATGATGATGATAGCACTGTGTAAAGCCTGGTCAGGATGGATCAAGAGCCTGGGTCCATTACAAAATTGGTCAAATACAACTTGACCAATTGATTGGCAATCCTGCTCGCTGGCTGGAGGTATATTGATGAGTTGAGATTGGGTTCAAAGTAACCAATAAAGTGATAAACAATAAATATATTTACATTTAGTGCAGTATTATAGTAGTAGTTCTTACTTTCAGTGAAAGAGAAACTAACTATATTTTCTATAACTATAATTTTGAAGTATCTGTACTTGAGTATTTCCATTTTGTGCAACTTTATACTTTTTACTCCACAACATTTCCCTTACAGCCACAGCAACTTTGAAGACTAAGGTTTTACATACAAAATATATTATGAGCTATAAAATAAGATGCACAACATATTGTTAAAGAACTGTTCTAGTTGTACAAAATATTGTTTCATTATTTATACGCACAAATACAGAAGAAAATGTATGAAATAAAACTATAATACAGTGTTTTTACATGTAAAGTGATTTTATCATTAACTTGTTTTTGTGCCTTTTTCACTGAAAGTCTATGTATGCCTATAAATGACTGATTATGAGAAAACATAAGCACTTTCAACTGGTTTTCTCAGCTTGTGTTACTATAAATAAACATGCTCAGTGTACTCACCAATGAATAGACTCCTAAATGCAACAATAACAATAATAATATAGTATAATATATATAGAAATATATAGCACTCTGAAAGGGGCCATTCTGCCTATAGGGTACTTCTACTTTTAATACTTTAAGTATATTTTGATTATATTATTGTATATCTCATAATACATTTTTACGTTTGAATTGAGGACTTTTACTTGTCGAGTATTTTTACATTGTGGTATTACTATTTTTACTTAAGTAAAGGATCTGAGTACTCCTCCCCTATTTAACTACCTACTGTTCCTGGTTATTCTTTAAATATTAATATGATATTTATTTTTTAAATTATTTTATTTATGCAGCAATCAGCTCATATTCGTATATTATGTGTCAGATGTTCCCTCCTTTTGTAATCTTTTACCCTGGAAAAAAAAGGTAAGTTAAAAATAAGATACAAGTTAAAGAAAAAAGGAAAAAAGAAAAAAAAAGTGCACAAATGACAAACAGAAGAGGATAAACTGTGCAGTTACAAAACAACAACCAACATCATCATATTCATTAACTTAACAGTCATCACACTTACTGATCATAATGTGGGCTATCAATAAGGACATGTAGCAACTGTTTCAAGACATCTATAGACAAGTATATCATATTTCTAACAATGGTGATACATTTTAAAAAGAAAGAATAGTTGAATTTGACGTTTGTTCATAAATAGACTCACAGCTAATTTTACCAACTAATGAAGTGTATTTATGTGTTATAATGGCTGTGGGAGGGGTTGAAGGAGGAGTGTGTGTGTATGTGTGTGTGTGTGTTTGCCTACAGAGAGAGCTCAGTGTGTTTGCTCTGCATTGTGGGGAGCTGGCCATTGTCACTGGTGCTGATGAAAGTGGATTACCGCTACCCCACTTAAATGGGGAGGGGAAGAATTTGATAAGCAGGAGGGACGAAAAGAGGAAGAGAGAAAACCAAGAAGAGCTCATGAGATCGCTTCATTACTGCAATCCCCGAGGCTGACTGCAGATTGAAAGGAAGTTTCTTGGGAACTTGGATTGTAAGAGCACCTTTCTCTCTCTCTCTCTCTCTCAGCAGGGGGAGATCACCGTTTCTTTTTTACTCTCTCCCTCCAGCTCTCAGCAGGACGAAAGGCGACTCAGTAAGAAGAGCCCACTCTCCTCTGCTTCTTTCACTCTGTTGGATTCATACACTCCACCTGAAGAAGTTGTATTGATTGCCACTTTGATCTGAGAGTGCTGCTACAGCTGCTGATTTGGACCTGGAAACCCCTGTCCTGCTCTGGACCTGCTCAGCCCGCTGTGTCCCAGGTTACAGTCAGGATGACGGGGTGTGCCAAGCGCTGCAAACAGGGACTTGTCAAGTTTGCCATGTCCCTGCACAAACTGGTCACTGGGACTCTCATTAAAGGTATGCTCGAACATGTCTTTCTTGTAAGTTGCAAGCACTGAAAGTAGCCCTATAAGTGAGTGCATCCAGTGTGTTGTGGGCAGTTACACTGTAGCAGGCACAAATTAACGTTAGCAACACAAAAGCAGACGTGAAAGTCCAACCTCATCTTTCATCTTCAGCTCGTACAACTCTTTTCTTTGCTCCACTCTTGTCTGCAGTTGACCTCGTTCTGCTCAGTATGTTCTCCAGAGGGAGGAGTGAAGGAGACAGAGATGAAGGGAGTAAGCAGCTAATAGAGAGGAGAGATAAAGTTGATATAGAGCGGAGTGTGTGTGTGTGTGTGTGCACACGCGCTTGTGATGAATGTGAGTGATAAAAAACGTTTCGGTGTGGCAACGGGGAAGAGGAGCCGTACACACAATGCTGAAAGGAAGGGGAGAGTTTTACTATTGTGATCCATTAGCTGTTATTTGGTGTGTGTGCGCGTGCATCCATGGTTTGGTGCCTATATGTAAGGGTCCTGTGGTTTCATGTGTGCACGCAACATTAAAGTGGGATTTTTTCAAACTTATTTTGGTGCTTTTATTGTTGAAGCAGGGAAGCAGTGCATGGAGATGCACACAAATCCATGCTTCAGAAACTTTAGCACAGCAGCAGCCTGGAGGCACACACACACACACACACACACATACACACACGTACACAACACACACATGCACATTTACAGTATAATGCTTTTTGAGCCAATTGACATTTTGTCTGGAGGGATGGGAAAGAAGAAGAAGTCAGTCACACACATACAGTAGGTGCACAAAGACACTCTCAGAGACACACATACTCTCTCACACACATGTCTGTGGATGGCTCGAGCATTCAGCCACAGTGGGTAGAATTGCCCTCAAGGTCTCACACACACACACACACACACACGTCATGAAGGAACTGCTGCTGAGGTTTGGTTGCATAACAAATTACTCCCTAGAAGAAAAACTGATACTGAATATAGTCAAAAAAGGAAGCAGCAGTAATCATGAAGTCTCTCTCTATCACACACACAAAGAAATAAAATACACACATACATGTACATGTATGTAAAAAACACACATGGCACTAAAGCACGGCCATTAAAACACCTACACAGACAGTACGGAAATGAGCTGCAGGAGCAAGAGTTCCCAGACACACACACACAAACAAACACACACACACACACATTTAAAAACACACAAACACACACACACACACACACGTGCACGTACACGCAAACACGGGTCTACATCTGCTCTTTTTCAGAGCTCCGGTGGGAGCGGGAGCTACATCTGCAACAACATCAGATTAGACCACGGCCATAAAGGCAAGCTAGACACACACACACACACACACACACACACACACACACACACACACACACACACACACACACACACACACAAATTCCAGCTCCTTAAAGTGCCATTACAATTATGTAGTTATATGAATTTTGTTTACTACCCATCACAATTCAATTTGGGACATTTTTGAATTGAAGAGCAGCTGCCCTGTGCCTCTTTGTTCAAATCGATGAACACCAAGGGTGGCAGCAACTAATTACATATAGTTCTGCTGTTATAATTTAACAGCAAATAGTGAACATGTAACATTGAGCACTTTTTTTTGCTAAAACTGGACTTAAGTGTTTATTGAGTGCTGTGTCCATTTCAAATGACTTTCCAACACTGTCTGCACCGGGAACTGGATAGCCATTTGGAGTAAATGGAACGAGAGTCTAATCTGATGTAGTTCTTCTTGGTTTTATGTTTTCTAATGGTGTCTAATATTCAAATATTTTGTTGTTCTATGGATCAATTTTACAGATAGCAGATGAAGGTCAGATAACAAAAACGCTGCACACTCCTACAGGCTGTGTAGTACTACCCTTTCTTTTTCTTCTCAGTCATTGAAATACAAAACCTACTGCTACTATGTCTGCCGCCATTACTCTTCTTCAAAATTCAACAGTTTGGCAGAAATACAAAGGTCACAGCATAAGTAGTCAACTTCTGTGCATCCATCTATGCGTCCACGCACTAGCACAGCCACCAGTAAGATGATGACATTAGAGAGAGAGGCAAACAGAGCCAGAACTTTCTGTAGCCAACGGGCCTGGCTGCCTTTTCTACACTTTGCTGTAAGTTACAGACTCTTTCTCAGATGACCTTTAACAGTCAGCGTTTTAAGACAGTTTAAGAGCCACAGTAATAAATTATGGGGAAAGAGTAGTTTCCTTTCTCTTCTCTCAGTAGCAACAGGAGCTTTACACCAGCACCTGCATGAGGGTTGAAGAAGGAAATACTGACGTTTTGTGTATTCAGTGTACTGAAAGTCAATGCAAACACAGGTATACTCAAAGGATTTAGCTCTGTGTAGAGTGACTATCAGAGCAGCAGTGACCTCTGCTGGTAGCACTGAGAAAATACAGGTTAACAGAAAGAAAATCACCTACGCTAACCTGACATTTTTAACTATCAAGCACTGGAGGCAAAGCTCACAAAATCATGTTGAAACTAAGAGAGGAAGAAGAAAAGAACAGAGGACTAAGATAAGAGTGAATCTTTTTGTCACATCTTCTTGAATATTTGTGCTTTACAGCTCAGTGTGACCTCCATGATAGGCAGCAGAATCCACACTAACATAAAAATACTCTCTTTACAATCAAAAATTTTTTTTCCTAAATCCAATTCGAGCTATGTAGACCCACCAAACTGGGATATTAAAAAAAAACTAAATTATTATGGCTATGAAGTTATATTATAGCTATAAGCTAAAGCTATAAGAACTGTAAACAAAACTACTTATCACTTATACCAAAGAACCCACTGTTTATTAAAGTCGCTTAAACTCAGAGACTTTGTAGATCTTAAAACAGCACAAATAATGTACAATTTCAGAAACAAATGACTGGGTTTGAGCGGAAAATGCATGGTAAAGAAGCAAAGGGTCAGGATTAATGAAAAAAATCGTTGTATTTCAGTTAAAGGAGTCAACTATGGAACATTTTTATGTAGTAAGGAATCGAATATAAACATGTATAAGACATGGCTTATTGGCATTATAATGGAAGGGATAGTGTAACATTTTGTGTATAGGTTGTGTATTGTAAAAAGGGTAGGTGCCATAAGCTAAGGAATGGTTGTTGCCATTTTTGTTGACTGTTTTTTGTTTTTCTTTTATCCCAATTTTTAGCGTAATTATCTACAGACGAAAAGAAATTTCAATTTCAAAAATCATGTTGAAAAGACCTCATTATGATTATTCTGTGTATCAGACTGAGACACTAAAATATAACCGTGATGCTTCCTGTTTCATTGTACCCAGAGCCATTTATCCTCCTGTCTCGTTAGTACCTACTATGTATTAAAGCCAAAAATATCTGTAAATTATCTTAAAACATACCCACACTAGCTGAACTTCTGAATTTCTTATTTGTTTGCTTCTACTTCAATCTCAGGCTGGAGATTTAAGCTCTGCTCACTTCTTCTGGCTGCAGACTGATTAGACTAAATCCCTTTCATCACTTTGGTTTTCCTCTTAGTTCATCGCTGACTGTCTGTCACTTTCTGTACTGCCTCAGCCCTGAACTTCTCTTCAGCTTGCAGTCATCTCAGAAAACCCAATAAACATCCTGTCAAGCCGTGCCAGGCTGTAAACAGCCTGCATGATTTCACTTATCCTATCTGTGCAGCCTGCCCTCAGGTGCTTCCCACTGGCATACAAATACAACCTGCCTGGATGCACAACAGTGTGCTCTGTGGTGGCCTGGGCACATGTAATGGCACCTGATGGCAGCCATCAGCAAACAAAACAGTATTTGGCTGAAAATCCACAGGAAGTACAACTGAATCCCTTCTTTTCTTCAACCAGAGTATAAGGCAAGAAAAGCCTCCAGCTACTTGAGTCTCATATTAGTTTAAATGCAGCTCATGACCTGTATTGCATCCCATTGTTTGTCTGTTTCACCACCTCACACTATTTTAAATGTCTTAAATATTAACTCTGATCTTCTGAAATCTACTCAGACTATTCTACGTTTGCCCCTGGAGGTAAACAAACCCCCATTCAGAGGAAACTTTCCTGGAGGAACAAAACAAGAAACTTAAAATGTGCTGACTCCTCTCAGTCTTCAAAGCGCTCTTCTGTTGGGAATAGGAGGAACGTGCAATCTTAATCATCCTTCTCCTCCTTCCTGTCTGTTTGCCGGCTCGACAGGAAGAGCTCATTTCCAAAAAGGGAAGAAAAGCAAGCTGTTGTTCACTGACAACTGCAAAACTCCACTGTCCTCAATTTTAATGTGGCTCACAATATCTGGGTATTAACTTCTGTAATTATTATTTTAAAGGTCTCCCAATTTTATGCTTCTTTTCTACCCATTTGTGATTTTCTCAGACTGCACAGCAGAGGGCGTCAGATTCCTCTTCCTTGCCACTGTAATCCCACATTGTCAGGGCAGATCAGAACAAAAGTGAAGTGTGGCGTCTTAACCAAATGAAGCATTAAATATTCAAAGTGCTTGCTGATGAAGCAGCTCTTGGTTGATGAATGATGGTGGACACTGAGGTGGATTTTCAAACCGAGGGGTTCACCGGCATCGGCCACGAGGACTCGGATCTGAGGTGTTTGTCATAAGTGCCTAATGAAATATTCAGCAGCTAATTTTTTAAATTTTATTTCATCAGATATTCGCTTGAGGTCCCCTCTTTCTTTGAGTCAGGAGGACTTGGCTGCACTTTTGTATTCAGAGAAGAGAAGGATGGAAAGTAGGATGGATGAGTGCATGAGAACAGAGAGCAGAGAAGAAATACAAAACGAGAGGATGGAAGTGTGTGTGTGTGTGTGTGTGTGTGTGTGCATTACTTCACTCTCTGCACATATGTCAGTAAGCACATGTGTATCTTTGTACACACAAGCTTTGACGTGGATATGAGTGTGTGTGCTTTTACCAGTGTGTGGTCTGCACCTGTGTGTGTGTAGGCTAGTGCTGCTTAGCTCCAAAATGCTGTCATATCACTTTTAAGGCACCATAGGGGAAACAATGCATGTTTAATACAAAATATAACGCATAACAACTCAAAAGTCTCCCCGGGGAGGAGACACCGTTCTTCCTCCCCCAGCGCTGTAATCAATCTCCAAGCTGCATATAATTAACACTTTCGTCGCTCCCATCTGCTGAGGAGAGAGGAAAAAAGACCCAGAGTGGAGATTCAATAGAGGTGTTTGTATTCAGTTCACACAAACCACTGGAGGTAAAGAAATAGCTTTGCTGCGGTTAACAAAAATGTAAATTGCATGTTCAATTGCACTTTTGAAGAAGAACTGTCTGTGTCCAGGAATAGTAGTGGAGGGTGACAGGGCTCGAGTACAGTAACATCCACAGGCAAGGTGATGCTGCCTGTAAAACATTTATGGCAAAAAAAACAAACTAACAAAAAAAAAACAGTAAAAATTTCAACCAATCTGAAAAATGAGTGGATAAACAGCTGTGTGTTAGTGTGTTTCTTACTGGTTTATGTCCTGTGCGAGTTCACCTCAAGCTGACCGGGTTTTAAAGAGTGCTGCAAAATGTGTCATCTGTGTATCGACCAGAGGGAGTAGGTTTGATGGTGGCTGCAAAGTGAGTTTTTCACATCTTGACAGGTGACATAAAGTATGTGGGAGGCGTACAGCAGTGAATCTTTCTGAGAGATTCACTGTGGGACAGAAAAACAGCTGCCGTGGCCTTGAGGAGTGAAATAGACTGTTGTCACGGAGAGAAAAGCTCGAGACAGTACAGAATCACAAATAGAAGCCCCTGTTAGTTCAAATATAACATTGTTACCACTGAACAGTCTGTTAGACCTGGGCACCAACACAGAAGTCACTAGCCATCTTGTTTTGAAGTAGTTAAAGGGTCAACACACCCAAATTACTGTATCACTCTTTTGTATGTAGACACACATAGTTTTGGTTTAATTTGTCCAGGTTTTGATATATCTGTCTCTGAGGTTTCTGTGAATGGCATTTAGTTTGTGGTGCTTATTGAAAAATTACATTTAGCAAGGAGCTTAAGAGTTTACAGCCATGCTAGCAGCCCTGTGAGGCTGTAGCTACGTGCTATAGATAATGATAACATGCTGATGTTTAGCAGCTATAATTGCCATAATCACCATCTTAATTCTGCTTGTTAGCATGCTAATTTGCCAGGAATGATGACTCTGTTTTTGCAGTGATCTGATTGGTCAGTGGTTGGGCTGTTGGGAGGAGACCATGGTGATCTAGCTTCATGATACCGGAGAACCTGAGTGAAGCCCAAAGAAAGCTGGATAAAACACTCATCTTGCTTCGTGGTACAGGCCCCTGGTGAATGTACGTCCAATATTCACTCCTTTCAGGTCTTTCTGGTCTCCACCACCAACTCCTGAGGGAAATATCTGGCCGCTAAATGCTCCACAGTGTTCACCAGCTAGTCACTAAATTTGTTTGTCAGGCATTTGGTGCTGAGCAGGTAGTGTACAGTGGGTTTAAGCAAAACAGTAAAGTTGAAGCAGTAAAACCAAAACAATGCCTAAAGAGGAACTGTAGAGTAAAAATACTGATTATAGACTGCAGAAATCTGCATAATCAGTGTACAATCAGAACACTAAGAAACCAGTAAATATTCATATTTGAGAAGCTGGAACCAGTGGTTTTATTTTTCTTGCATTTTTGCTTTATATATGACTTAAACTATTAATTATTAAAAGTGTTGCTGAATAATTTTCTAACTAATTAATCAACTATTCATTTCAGCTCTATACTGAAGAAATAGTCCCACTGATTTAATCTCAGATATGGACCCTGGACAAAACAAAACCAAGACTATCTGTATGGTTTGATACCAATAGAGGTAAGTGATGATGACATGTAGCACCATGCCATTCTAGAGGCAAAATTATTTTGTGTTTACTCACTCGCTGCACATTGATTACTGTCAGGCCTTGTTGCGCAGCTAGGACTCTGTAGTCTATGTGGGAGCAGCTGACACATGTTTGGCTTTGTTAGAGGAAAATCGACATGTGATTGCCTTTTTGCAGCAGGAATTGGCTGATCTCAGCGGCGTTACACCTTGTGCCCTGTCAGGATCGCTGAGCTTGTCTCCTCCACTCCTCACTCTGTTTGCTCTGATGACTCTGAGCCCGTTTGAGCCAGTTAGTGTCCAGGTGCAGATTTCACTCTTCCCCCGTTGTACTCCATCTCTCTGCGATGCCTACCTCCCTCTTTTTCCTCTCCCTCCCTCTGTTCTGTCCTGCCATCTTGTTTCTGTCATTTTCTACTCCCTCGCTCCCTCCTCCCATCTACCCCCTCCCTCCTTCCTTCCCTCCTCACCTATCTCCCCTCCATCTACTTTGTCCTCCCAATTCTCTGCTCTCATTCGCTTCTCCCTATCCCTCCCTAACCTCCCTCCATCTATCTTGCTCTCCAAATTCTCCACTCTCATTTGTCTCGCTCTCTTCTCCTCCCTTCCTACAGTTATCGCCCCCTGTCTCATTTCTTTCACTCGCTCCCTCTTTCACTTCCCTCCATGCTTCCCTCTCCCAGTTCTCTACTCTCATCGCCCTCCTCTCCTCTCCTCTGTGTGGTCATTACTATGACAGTTTCCATCCAGCCTTCATCTGATAAGAGCGACTGCCTTCTCACCACTTTTCCTGTGCTTGTCAACACATTCTTTCTCTGCTGTCAAATGCTTTCCCCCCTTTTTACTACTCCATAGTCTAACTTTTCTTTCCTTACCCTTCGTCCATTCACCCAGACAGCCATCTCAATCTAGTAAAAGGTCCATTGTGTAATGGTTAATAAATGATGAGAGAGAAGTAGGCTGGCACTCAGAATGATCCACAACACCCCGGACAGGACTGAGTAGCAGCACAGACGATGTCAGGCTTAATGTCTTGGAAGAGTTTGGCGCGCGGCCTAATGTGATGAACTTGTTGCTGTTTAGTGTTACTGCACATATACTCGCTTTTTTCTGCGACGCTTAATTTTTAGAACATTTCCAAATAATTACTGAATAAGTTTCCAAGAAAGAACAATGTGATGTGGTTTTAATTAAAGGTGCGATAGGCAGTATTTTTTTGGCGTGATTGGGCAAAAAATCCACAATAACTGTTCAGCATATTGTAATTCAAACCTCTACTTCTGACCCTCCTGTTGGCTCTGTTTTCAGGCTTCAGAATATCTAGCCCGTGATGGGAGATTTTGGCCAATCATAGATTATTTTTAGAGAGACAGATTTGTACCAAATTACAAAGTTCTTTGTAAGGAAACTTATAAGAAAAATGACAGAATTAGTTGTTTCAGGAAATGTCCCCCAAACAATTTATTTATGTTTAAAGGACAAAGCCTTGTTGCGGCTGTACTGTAGGAATTATGACTCTTGTCTGTTGGGAGCAAAGGAGGAAGTTGTGTGACGTTATTACAGTGCCACAAAATTCACAGACAGAGGGGATTGGGGTGGTTGGTAGAAAAGTGGTTTATTTTTGCAACTGTGATTTGTAATCCTTTTGGAAGGTAGCGACGAGTGATGTCGTCCTGTTGATAGGGTCAGAAAACGTTTCTATGCGTCGTTCTGGAGGACAATGACAAGCAACGCATTTAGTTGTTTCATTTTGCATTATCCCACGGCCTTCTTTAGCAAATGGAACATATACTGTAGGTGATGACAGGTGGTCGTAATAGGGGATGAGATTGTAAACATTGTCTCTGACCTTGAATGTGAATGTCCTCCTTGATCTTTCTCCACCTGTCCACTGATTCCTGGTCAATGAATTTGAGCCCTTCCCAAATGATGTTGTGACCTCTTTTGGTGTGATGTTCACAGACAGCTGTCGTCATTTGTTTCCAAAGCTCTTTCACTCTGTTACCCAGGGAGGGTCCTTTCCATTTCACTGATGCAGTGTCTACAACAGTCATCGCAGGTGATGCCACCACCCAAGTCTTCTTCTTTAGGGTTGTCCTATCTTTACGGTGTAAGCTGAGATCCCACTTGTTATCACTGACCGATGTTCTGTACTTATGTCAGCTCCATTTGCTGAACAAGCTTGTGGGATATGGTTGGAGTTCCCAAGTTCAAGAATGAATCTCCTCATCCATTTTTTTTTTTGCTACAGCCTAGAAACTAAGAAACGTGACAAAAATGTATTCATCATAAAATGAAAGTGATCAGGGTTGTAGGAGGTTTGTTTTCTTTGAGTGCCTACTGGGATTCAGGGTTTTTGGGCAACTTTAATAGAGTTCTTTTCTATTCTATTTGACAAACCAATCTCACCACAAGGCTCATTCAGTAGCTTTTGATTGTATCACACAATCATCCCTCAGAAGATTGAGATTGCCCATTTGTTATGTAATTGTAGATGTTCAATGTTCCATTTTTCAGAGCACTTTAAGGACATCTTCAGATGTGTGTGCTGTTACCAAGGTCATGGATGAACTTTCTATTCTGTAGTATTTATTCACTGATTGCATTCTTTTCCAGCTTTTCCACTCAGATAGAAGTGTATAGATGTGTATGTGACCCCTCCACTGAAGTTTAAACATCATCACTACAGCAAATCACGCTGCCTTATCTCGTCTATTCAGCCGAGCTTTCAGAATTTAATCAGCATGTCTGCTCGTCGCTGCTGTAGCGTGTATTTAAAAACCTGCTTCTCTCTGTTGATATATTGCCTCTCTTACTTGTGGTACCCAGTGGGTGTTTGTGCATGCGTGCATGTACACGTGTGGTTGTGGGTGAAATGTTTTTGTTAGTGTTTGATTTTGATTAGAGACTGCTGTCAGAGCCGTCGCTTTCAGAGCTGGAAAAGCAGAAAGAGGAGGTGTGTGTTTGTGTGTGTTGGGGTGAGCTCTTGCATACCCAAAAAATGTTTCTCACCATTACACACACACAGCTGCCCTGCAGTGCTCTTTTTTCTCACTTTCTTTGTCTCTCTGCCTCTCTTCTCTTCTTAATGTTCTTTCTCTCTTCCCCTCTACACCTCAGTCTCTCACCTCCTCCTTCCCCCTCTCTTGTTTTTACTCTGCATTGATCCTCAGCGTGCAGGCTACTGCAGCCAGTAGCTTTTAATGAATGCCATGGCCTAATGGCTTTATCATTGGCCTTGATGGCCTAAGCTTAGCAACAGCAATGGCTCGGCTGTAAATTGTTTTCTTAACTAAAGCCACGTGAGGAATTTCAATAGGGGCTGCAGTCGATGGCGTCGGTGCAGCCCGCCAATCCCAACAGCAGGGTGTTACATGGAGGGCAGCAAGGGGTTAAGCGTGATTGACAGCGGCGTACATGTGTGAGGTGGACTGTGTTGTGGACTGGCGTCATTCCCCTGGTCGTGTTGTCGTAGAGGCTGTGTGGCCCGGTTGTGTATCTGTGTGTAGCTGATGGATTCATCAGCAGACTCGGGAGCAAAAACATGTCTGATACAGCGCGTTTATGCAGACGCTGACATATGAGAGGCGTCTGCAAATGTAGTGGTGTCAGATGTATGGGGCTTTGTCTGTGACCCACCCGCTAGCAGAATAATTATACACACACACACACACCCACACACACACACACACACACCACCTGTCAGACTTGTGCATGTAGAGATAAAGCAGCAAATACACTCTCCACAGTCAGACTGTTTGCCTGCTGAATAGCAAGGGGGGACGGATCAGTCTAGCCCTCCCTTATCTCCCCTCACCTCTTGCACTCTTCATCTCTATCTCTCTTTTTCACCCCCCCCCTGCCTTTTGTGAATCCTCCTAATTTGTCTCTGCGTCTTCTTTCTCTTCTCCGCCCCCTTTTTCTCTCCTCTTCCTTCTCGTCATTTTCTCATTCCCTTTTCCTCCTCTCTCCCACTCTCCCTTGAGTTTTGTCCTCCTCTCCTCTCTCACATACAGCCCTCTCTCCCTCTCTCTGTCTTTTCCTGTGCAACAGTGTGCAATCCCTCTTTCCCCACCAGACAGACAAAGAGAGCGACTGAGACGAATAGGAGGGGAAGGGGTAGCAGAAAGAAGCAGAGACAGAGAGAGGCAGATACATAAAGAGGCACAGAGGAATTGATGGAATGACAGTCTGGTGGCAGGGGACACACTCAGAGAGAGAGGAAAGAGAGAGAGGATGGTAGAGAGACATAGAAGGGATGTAAAATAGGCAGCTCCAGTGACAGCGTAGACAAAGGTAGCTTCAGAGTGCATGTGCGCCCTCTATTTCATTCACACTCTCTTTCTCTCTCTCTCTCACACACACACACACACACGCACACACATCCTCTCTCTCTCTCTTTCTCACTCACACAGACACACGCACACACCCTCGAGCAGAAGCAGGAGAGCTCTGTGGGTGCGAGGCAGCATGAGAAGTGATATTTGTACTTCCACACATACAGCTGGCTGATGGACTAACTTAATTACACCACACACACCTACTGTACGCACACTCACTAGCACACCTTGATTATAGGCGGGCAGACTCATACACACACACAAGCACACACACAACCTGTCTGCGGCCAGAAGTCAACATGGGTCTTGTGATGGGAACCTTTTCCATGCAAACCAAGCAGGTCAGCTACCACAAAGGTAAGAATTTATATTTTTTGAACGATCACATTTCTCCCTCAGGTGCACTCAGGATGTGTGTGTTTTCTTCTCCCTGTGAGCACATGCATGTGACTGTCATATGAGAGGAGCACCTGTCATGTTGCGTGTTTGCGCCTTAATGACAGAGTCATGTATGTTTGCTCTCTGAGTCATGAATTATTGCACAAGAAGTGCATTATGGGAATGAGCTGAACATATACTGAGCAGCGATGTAAAGTTGGCAAAAAAATGTCATTCATTATTGGTTTATGATGCAATCTCCAGGCCATCTGTCCTGTGGATTTAGGAATAGAAGAAGGAAACGTGTGTGTGTGTGTGTGTGTGTGTGTGTGTGTGGAGCTGTGCTATTGGGCATGTCTATAAAAGGTGATGGTATTTACCCCTGTCTGCTCTCCAAACCAACCTGCTTCCTGTCTGCTCTGCTACTGTTTGACAGGAGGAAACTGGCACTGACACTTGCATGCATGCTAATGTGTGTGTGTCAGACATAAATAAGTGTGTGCAGCTTTGTCCATGAAAATATTTATGCACATAATTCTACTAAAAATGTAGGAGTGTGTAAGGGGGCGTACGTTTTGTGTGTGTGTGTGTTGTGTGACGGCAGTGGCAGCGGTGTGTGTGTATGTGCGCAGTAAATCAGTGTGGTGTAATCCGTCAGCCTTTGGCCGTGGTCTGTCCTGCATCTGTTGACCTCAAGTCCGATGGTTATCACCAGCAGACACAGAGCTGCATCACACAGGCTGAAGAGACAGAAAACAGGAGTCAGATCATGTGTCACCACACTGTCACATGGAGGCAAAAATGCAAAATGTCCTTATTGGACCATTAACATGTCAGTTACACAGTGACATCATGTAAAACAGGCTATGTGTTACATATGCTGTGACAAAAACTGTGGAGGCAATGTAAGTGATGTAAATTATGTGCTGTGAATGTTGTGTAAGTCCCTTAGGAAAATGCCTTTCAGCTGTCTATATTTGATGTGTTATACCTGTCAAACACTACAGTCAGACCACACAGAATTTGAAATAGCTGTAAAAACACTATAAATGTTTTTTCTGAAATACAGGCATATATAGCATCCTGCGTGGGTTGTTTATTTGAATTCCTGACCTGCGCCTCATTTCATTGCATGGCAACAGCTCTCAGCAGATGCTTCAAATGTGTGCTGAACAGATGAGGCATATTTTCAAGGTGGATGTTTTCTGTAGCCTAAAATATGAAACCTATAGAAAAGATTACTGAGAAAACAGAAAAAACACTTATCAGAAACTCGTCCGTGTTGAAATCTTCTATTTTAGAGCGCAACCCATTTACTAGTTGAGGAAGGCAACAATGCTTACAAGGTAGCTGAAAAGTATTTTTAACCAATTTTGTGTGAGAAAAGCTCTCCTCTAGCTAGGGTAACCTCTAAATAGCAGCCTCTTTGAAGTGTGCAGTGTGTTAGGGTGTGAGGAAGAGGGCGATAGATGAGTAAAAGTGGGAGAGAAAAATTGAGAAAAGTTGAGAGTGGAGGCGAGGTTGCTCCTAAGGGGGCTGCAGTGTGAGTGTCAGCGAGTGTGTGTGTGTGTGTTTCACCATCTGCTGCAGTGTTATAAAAAGTGGCCTAATGGAAGCAGGGCAGGATTCATATTGCATGGAAGGTTGGCCCATCCTTGGTAGCAACCCAACATGAGGCAACGACCAGCTGGGATGGACCCAAAGTTAACTTGCTGAGGATACAGAACTTGTCAGGATTAAAAAGCATTTTCTGAGATACAATTTGAGTTTGTGCAAGGCAGAGGTGTGGACAGACTTGAGTCAAACTCATTAATCTGATGACTTCATTTTGGCTTTACTCTTACCATTCCTGACTTGGAGTGACTCGATATCCTCCTAAGATTAAAAATGATGTTACAAAAAAAATGTGCAGCCAGTCGTATCTTTAATTTTTTGCTGACAACAGATATATTTTGACCAGAGTGCGTAGATGATACCTCAGATTATCACATTTAGATGTTGAGACTAAAATTACAAAAAACAGTAAGTTTAAAAAGTATTCATTATTTCTATAAATTGATTATACTAACTGGTGCTCTGTTTAAAAATGACTTAGGATTAAGACTTGTGTTAGTTCAAGACTTGGGACTTGACTCCGGACTTCACAGCTAAGACTTGAGACTTACTTGCCACATGCAAAACAATGATTGGTAGTCTTGGATAATCACATTTTAGATTTGGAAATCATTTTGTCAGTTAATGACTTTTTGCAAAAACGGTCTGGTAGTCTAGTGCCATTTTCTTTTCTCTTTTGCAGTTGATGGCTCATCAGTTGTTTAACAATTTTGTAAGACCACATTTGTTAAATAATAATCTGATTTAAAGACAAAAAACAGGCTCCTCTGTCCGCATATAATACAGTGCCGTTATGTACAATTATTAAACAATAAACATATGTAATGTAACTATTTATCACATATAAGACTGATTAGCTCCTTAGATCTTTTCATTCATAGCCTGACCTGCAGCTGACCGAGGTTATTCGTTGCAAACCTGTAAAAAGGTGTGTTCTGCTGCAGAAGACATCTTGATAAATACAGACAGCAATAAAACCAGTATAATAACTTGAAAGGCAAGCAGGAGCTCTTTAGAACAGTGGTTCCCAACCTGGGGGTCGCGACCCTCCAAAGGGTTCTCAAGATAAATGATATGTATGTGCGTTGTTCCATGATTTAACCCTCTGGTGGCTCCGGAGGTAGAGCAGGTCAGGTATTAATTGCAGGGTTGTTGGTTTGATGCCCAGCTCCTCCTGTCTACATTTCGAGGTATCCTTGAGCGAGACACTAAACCCCAGTTGCTCTCCATGGCAGGCCTGTGCCGTGCATGGTGAATGAGAGGCACACTGTACAGAGCTTTGGTATAAAAGCTCTAAACAAATGCACTTTATAGTGATGAATTGACTGAAATTAATTCAAGAGAGTTGCTATAAAAACTGATGCTGTGGCCTACTTAAAGTCATAGCAGAGATATTAGCCAGTGTCCTCCTGACCAGCTCATATGGCCACAGGCTGGCATTATATGTCCGTCTTCACCTGGGGCAAAAAAATAAATGTATCACCTGTCACTGTGCACAAACTACTCTGCTCCTATGAAATATTTCCCAGTAGGTATGTTATAAACTACAAAACCTGCACCTTGCAGACACATTCATCTCCCCGTCCATTCGCTCCATTTGTTTTTGCCTCTACTTTCATTTCTCCGTACTCTCTCGCTCTGTCAAGTGAATTTAACCCTCTCCCTCTCTTTGTCTTGCTCACCTCATTTCACCTCCTCATTTTGTCTTTTATGTGTTTCTCCCTTCAAGTTTTTCTCTTCTATTCCCTGAGCCGCTCTCTTCTTGATCTACGGCTATTCGTCTGCCTTTGCTGTTTATCTCCGGGTTTCTGTCTCTCTCTCCGTCTGTCCCTTTCGCTCTCTCGAACCCTCACATCTCTTTGTGTTGTGAATTTTGCACAGAAGATAGCCTTGTTCTACTCTCAAGATCACTCCAACTTCTTGAAGCTTTCATGTAGAGTTTTAGTTTGGGGCCGGCAGAATATGTGTACATAAATGTGTGTTTGTGCGTGAGTGTATGTGGGTCTTCTGGAGAACAAGCGCGTTTGGTTCAGTGTTTCTATCTGCTGCAGGGCTAAAGAGCTGATCCCTATTTCTTTAATAGGCTTTACAGTTTCCACCCCTCTCTCTCATCCCTGCACATCAAAAGAAGTGCACCAAAAGGGCCAATTAGGACAGTAAAAGAGCTTTATTAGGCACATGGCAATATGAAAACAGGGTTCTGGTAAATCTCATGCCCGAAGCATGTGAGTGTTTGTATGTGACTGTGAGTATGAGTTCGTAATGATGGAACTGTGATATTACAACCTCGTATTTCTTTACACTCTAGTCTACACCCACAGGAAGCATAATTTCCATTTAAAAAAATCTGCCCGTCATTTAAGATCCTCTGTCAGCGTTTGATCTTTCAGTGTTGCAAATTAAACCCACGTTTGAGCATTTTATTAAATAAAAAATTAATATACTGTGTAAATAAAGCTACTTTATTTGCATAATATTTGCAGGAAAATGCTTTGCTCAGTTTTTCAAAGATAAACAACATTTTCCATGCAATTTATCTCCGTTGACAGCTCAGCCCTGTGCTTGCCTTCAGGCCTTTGTAATACTGGAGCCAATGAGAGAAATACAGATGATGAATATAGATAGCTACTTAGCTCTGACTATATGGTTAGGCCTGTATGCATAGTTATGACAGCAGTGACGCACATCACTAAATTAATGTGACAGATGAAATGAGCCAATGTAGCATTTTACACCACGTTTTTGTCAGCCATTACTGGACATAAAGAGTACAGGGAAAGCAAGCTGTCCATTGAGCATATAGTTAGTATAGTTCAAGTTACCCACTGAGTAAAACAAAAGAGGCAGTGCAGCATAAAAAAAACTCCAAACACTTCTTCAAACACACTTTTGTTTCATGTTGGAAAGACTTGTTATATTTTAATTTGATTTATCTTGCATTACCATACCAACCTGTAATATAAACATGAGGGGGTGGAGAATATGCAAACACAACAAATTATTAAGTAATTTCTATCCAGACATTCATTACACTAATTAAGCCCTACAGGAACGGTTTCATGACTGATAAAAAAAAACAAAAACTTTTTTTAAACTTTCAAATGGGGCAGCAGAATAACAGAAAATAACTAATCCACTAATGTCACACAAACCAATTCATTTTTTCCCCCTTAATTATTAATGAAAAAGCTGTTATTGAAGGGACCATGTATCGGCAAGTAAATCTACACCTCTGAGTTTGCTTTGTGATCTCTGTGAAATAATCTGTTGCAGTGTGAAGGAAGGCCAGAGGACAGCTTCAGTTATCCGTAAAAATGCAATAATGCATGATGTATCCCCATCCGTCCCCTTGTGAGCACCAGTGACTCACGGTTCACAGTTGTGTCATGCTGTTGATGGATATCTACGTCTCTACATGTGCAAAAGGAAGCAACAAAGATTCATGCAATTTAACACTGTTTGTTTCTGTTTACAGTTGTTGCACTGTAGGGCTGCAGTTCATTTTCAGCTTATTTATGTTTGGGCATTCATTTTCCTTTCTGTTTGATTTTGTCATTATTTATTCTTTGTGCACATTTGAGTTATTATTTGTTATTTTAGCTCCATTGTGCCCACTTTTCTCTAAAAATTCCCTTTATAATGTCCAAGGCCAAGCTGGCACATTGTTTCATATATGGCATAGAAAAGCTTCAAATCCTCACATCTGAGAAGCTGGAAGCAGTGAAATGTTTGAAACAATTTATCATTTATCAAAATAGTTGACATTTAATTTTGGATTATTTGACTAATTATTTCAACTCTGTTGGGCTGTATATGATAATTTATAGCTGTGGGTCAATCTCTGTGTCACTGATTGGACTGAAGCTACCCAATACTGTTGGAGCTGAACTTCTCCAGCCCCTTCAGGAGCTGCACCTCCCACAGACTGACTGTCACTCTGTTCCTCTTTCAGTCCTGCAGGAAGAAACCCTCTTTAAACAACCCCTCAAATCCAGAAGAGTGTTTCACTGCTGCTCGCTCCCTCTGCCCAGTATGTGTGAGTTACTAAGTGGTCACGTCCCATGTCAAACTAGTTAGCTTTGAGAAGAATGGTGGAGCAGAAACCGTGTCGAAGAGGAAGACGACTCTATTCCCTTTGCCCAGACTTTTCTCATTGATTCCCTCTTTAATCACTCTCTATCTCGCATTCAAACTTTATCTCCTGTTTTCTCTCACTCCACATTTCTGCCTTCTTTGTGCTGTAGTCCTCCTCACTATTTCTCACACCCCACAATTTTTCTATGTCCCTACCCCTCCATCCCTCTTTTTCTCTTTTCCCCCTTCTCCCTAGATGATGACAGATCAATAGCGGAGGCTTGTTTAATTATTCCCTTTTTTCATAATGTGATGGGAGCCAGCAAGAGGCTCAGCGTGCGTGCACTAATAAAGATACAGAGGAGCGCCTGTGTGAGGAGTCATTTGGTCAGCTGTAGATATTAGAATTGATTTTCCTAATAGACATGTTCTTCCCTCTTCAAAGCCACCCTGATGAGTATTGCCAAGGCCTCGTGTGCTGACAAGACAGTCTCATACAGCAACATGATAGATTCCTAATCTATAACTGTTAGGATGAACCTTTTAGGAGGAAAAGGGTGAGTTTTTATGCTGCAGGCCTGCAGGTTAGCTCTGAGTTTGGCCTGAATGTGCTGCTTTGAAGAGCTGAGCTGATTTTCTGAAGTTTCCACCCGGCAGTTTAATCTTAATCAAGATCTTTAGAGTTTCATTTTCTCTCACGCTTGCTCCCCTGTTTATTTCCCCTCATTCTCTTTGTTCTTCCATCCTCTTCTCTGGAAATTTAGTGTGTGTGTGTCCCACTCACTCTCTCCTCTGCCTTTTCTTTCTTGTAATGCCACTCGCCCACTCCCCTGGCTCTTGTTACCCAGTTCTTTCACATTCTTTCGCTCTCTGCATTGCACTCTAATCTCCAGCTGGAAGCTCTCCTGGTGTGTGTTTTCTCCTTCTCCTTCTTCATCTTTCATTGCCAAATATGTTTCCATCTTCGCCTTCGCTGCTTTCTTCCTTCCTCCTTCTGTGCCGCCATCCTACCTCTTCCTACTCCTGCTGCTGTCTCCTCTCTCTCCTCTGTCTCTTATCCTCTCTTTCCTTAAAAGTGTGACAGGGGTGGCGTAAAACAGTCTGCAGCCATTCCCTCGCATGCCTGCAGGGAAACACCAGGCAATTCAGCGTACACACAAACACAAAAACAAACACACTTACACACATGCTCGCACACTCGCTCACTCCAAACTCTTGCTCTTTCACTCTGCTCTACAGACAGACTTTGAAATGATAACTTGAAGGAGAAACATTTCTGCCAGCGTGTGGAAACAGGGCTGTCAGAGACTGGAGGGAGATAGAGAGAGATGGAGATTTGAGATCGGAACAAGTCAGAAACAGTGTTTGAAACGAGAAGAACACTAGGCTGATACGTTTGCAGAGATTTATATGGAGAGATGGCCTGATAAATGCGTATTGGTGTAGGCCGTATGCCTGGAGACAAATTCATAGATAAAGGGGTGGGGGGGGGGATAGCCTTTACAGGATAGCCTGTAAATTCATATAGGCACAATACAGGCAGAGTGTTGTATAGCAGAGCAAGCAGAGAGGAAGAGCAGTGTGTGTGTGTGTGTGTGTGTGTGTGTGTGTGTATGTGTAGCAGGAAATGGTCAGACTCCTTAGTGCTGCACGCTGATGCCACCAGTGTCCACAGCGACCTCATCCTATGATCATCCATTCTTTCTGCCCACGGTTGGTGCACGTGCAAAATGTATGTGCGTACATGTGTGTGCTTCTCTGTGTGTGTAAGCATGTGTGTGTGTAGGCAGGGTGAAAACGTTACTCCCCACTGCTGTCCATTCTGTCTCTCTCGCTGTTGTGAAAAAAAAAACAACACACACATGAGCATGTTTTCACAGAAGCAGATTGCAGATTTTTTTTACTCACCAAACTAAATCTTTTCAGCTAAATCTTCCCATATGGCTTCCAAACAATCACGCCTCGTTCATTATTCACCACCAACAGACAAAAAGTGCCCCATATTCGTAGCAGTCGCCACATTTGCAGAAGCATTATTACGGATGGCTGGCTTGATGTAGAAAGACAATGTGTCTACTTTCCAAATCGACTACAGAAAAATTGGCTGTAAAACCCGACATATGCATCATTTGCAGAAGCAGTTGCAACTCTATTAAACATTATGTTTTGTTCATTGAGTGGCAAAAAGAAAATGTGAAATCTTTTCATCCTTGAAGCAAACTGTAACTTTGATCCTAGATGCCATGTTTACATGTTGTGTCCTCAGGCCAGTGGCTTTTATGTCTATCAGCCAGGCCAGTGATGAGTGGATGAGAGCCGAGTATCCATCAAGTTCCTGACACTGACACTGCCCTCTCCACTACATTTATTTGACAGCTGTAGTTACTTTGCAGATTCAGACATGTGATCAGGATATAAAATATGACCAAACAGTTTATATATAAAGAGGTTCAAATTTGTTCTTCCTCAATCAGCAACAACATTAAAATGCTGCTTTCCCAGTAATGTATTGATAATTACAATATAATTCTATTAGTGTCCTCTTTATTAGGTACACCTGTACAATCTATTGCGAATCAATACAGCTCTGCCATTAATTATACCTTTACGAAGTTTATAATGTTCGTTTTTTGTTGACATTGTCCAAAATGGGTAAATTCAATTCTGTGTTTATTATTGAGGTCAAAATTAAAGGTGGTGTTGTACTGGACAACATTAAACAACGTCCTCCCTATCTACATACATGAGGGGGCCAGAATATTAGAAACACCTCTGGATAAAATTCAGTCCAGCACATCTATGACAGTGTCAGCAAAAACAGATTTTAACAGGTGTATTGGATTGCATTAGATTGTACCGGTGTACCTGATAAAGTGGCCACTGAGCGTTTATAGCAGTACAACATTTTGAAAGGGGCCATTCTGCGTCATGAGCTCTTTAACTTTTGATGCTTTAAGTAGATTTTGCTATTAATACTTTTGTACATTTACTTGAGTACATTTTTGAATGCAGGACTTTTACTTGTAATGGAGTATTTACGTAGTGTGATATTGAGTACTTCTTCTTCCACTGCTTGAAATATATGTTTTGTATGTGCATGCTGCACAAGCACAGCACATGTTGTTTGTCGTCTGTAACCGTCTTCCAATTTGTCTTCCACTTTCATCATGGAAGACAATATACCTTGTTTGTATTGATCCGGCTGTAATTAAAAAGTGATTTCATCTGGTGTGTGCGTGCAGCTTTTACAGGCAAGAGCACACACTCCTGCAGTATTATCTTACACTTGTCTTGATCCCTCTCTTTCTACCCTATTAAATATCTCATTCCTCTCATCCCTTGCCTTTTCCTGCTTTTAATCTCCCTCTCTTCTCACATCCTTGATGTTAAGTCTTTCCCCTCCTCTCTGCTCTCTTGCTGCCTGCCCGTCTCTCTCCCCTCCTTTCTTTCTGTCCTGGGAGCCAATCTGTCACCACACACACTCTTTCTCCGTCCCTTTATCCATCCCCTGTCAGTGTGCATGTGGGGGTCTTATGGATAGATGAACAGGAATGGATGGAATGGATGGGTGGAGTGAATGGACATGTTGATGGATTGATGTGGCCTTTTCATGAGCAAACCGTGTTGTTGAGGAAAAACAGGAGTGATGCTCGGGGCTCTTCCTAATTTTCTTCACATGCACATATTTTCCCCCTTCACTTCATAATTCATATTTACCTCTCAAGTCAATATTTCAGCCTGTATCTATTTGCATATTTGTCCTCCATCCGAGGAAAGCAGATGCGTTTAGGTGTGAAATGCAACGGGGCATGTTTGTTGTTTTTTTTCCCAGAGTGATTCACGGAGTGTCATTTACAAATCAATGGGTACACTCGTATTAATTTATAATTTAGTGAATCAACATCCTGCCTATTTCATACTGAATCAATGATTCTCCACACGGGCTCTTGGCTTGCGGGTGAAGGTGGGAGGGAGAGAGGGAGGGAGGCTACAACCCCTAATGAAAAACAAGGAAATTGGAGGGAGGGAGATCGAGAGTGTGGGGAGAAAAAGGGGAGAGAGAGAGAGAGAGAGAGAGAGAGAGAGAGAGAGAGAGAGGAGGAGTACCGTGAGATGGAGTAGGAAAGCATGAAAGGAGCGATGATAGAAAGAGGGTTTCTGTAGAGAGAGCAGGAGGAGAGAGGGAGAGAGAGGAGGACGAGAAGAGGAAAGAGGGCGAGGGAGTGTGTGTGTGTGCGCTCTAGCCGTCCAAACACGTGACAAAGAGATACAGACTTCAGCATACAGACTCACTTGTTTCCACGACGACGACGGCAAACATGGGGGCTGTGGTGGGTACGCTGACCATGCAGACCAAGCAGAGGAGGCTGTCCAGGGGTGAGGGAATACACACACAAACATAAACAGACACATGCACATGCGTCTACGTACCCTCCTACACACATATATAAACATAAACACTGCGCTTTTTCTCTCTGTTTAACGAACACATGCATGCGTGCACACATATGGAGAGTGAAACTTTTAACAGTGTGTTTTTATTGTATCATCCAGACACACACACACACACACACACACACACACACACACACACACACACACTGACTCCAGTGCAAATTTAAACCGCGCACGTACGCGAGCTGCAGACCAAAGATTAATAACTGCTGGTATTTCAGTTAAGATGCAGTGAAAGAAAGAGGGCATATGGTTTGTAGTGTGCGTGTGTACGCATGAGAAAGAGAAAGAGAAGCAGAAAGAGAAACCAACAGGTGTTCCCCGGAAAAAGAGTATCATTTTATTCTACACCAAAGTTGTAGTGTGACAGTGTGTGTGGGTGTGTGTGTGTGTGCACCCATGTGATTCTTGTTGAGCTTATCTTTTTTGACAGAGCTAACCGAGGGAGGAGTCTAAGAGACAGCCTCTTTGACTGTGTTTGAGTCTGTGTGTGTGTGTATAGGTGTGTGTGTGTGTGTGTGTGTGGGCTTGGGGATGCATGTGTCGCTCTGTCTGTCTGGCTGTGGGTGCAGATGCAGGCATCGACACACACATGTCTAAGGTATTTGTCACTCTGCTCACACACTGCTTTTCCGTCTTGCTGTTACCTTGGAAGCACGGTAGCCATGGCAACAAAAGATGTCAGTTTTGGGGTGGGAGGGGTTGGGGGGGGGGCGAGGGGGGTTTGATGGGACTGGGGTATTCCTAAGTAAGTCAAGGCCATGTGAAAGAGACCGAGGTAGTGAGAGATGCAAATATGCTGATTTTTTTACGAAGACCTGTTGCCTGTGAGAAATGTTTTACTCCCTCATTACTCATTCCAAGAAAAACCTGTAAACCTCATTTATATACATCTAAAAAAATCCAAACTGGTTGCTCTGATGAATGGGCACACCGAGCAGGAGATCAGTGCCAGAGTGAAAATATCCCCCATTAATAGCATGCAGCCATTTAAGCTTATTTGTTGAGGTAGGCTATTATGGGTTTTTCAGTGCAGATTAGACCATACAGGACATTTTCCAAGTGAGTGCATATGGCTAGTTTCATCTTTTGAATAAGCTTTTTTTTTATCCACAAGCTCAAACAAACACCTTTCCCCATGGGTGTATAAAAGACAAGGCGTAAATTTGTTGCTGTTTTGAATAATGAGGTGGTTGTATGCTCTCACATTGTGGAAACATGTGAAATCTAACTCTTCCTGCAAATGAAAACAAGCTTTTGTATCTCCACAAATGCCCCTTCAAAAAAACATGACATAATGGGATGTAGAGCCGGAGCTATTTGGAGGTTGGTTGTAATTCTGCTGTTGTGTTGTGGTACTTGCGTCTCTCCCTCTCCTGCTCTTAACGTAGCTGTATGCAGGATTAGTGCAGCGGGGCTTGTATGTGTGCAGCCGCCTATTTTGTGGTGTTGCGGATAACTTGTTATCCAGGATCGTGACACTGACAGCAACACTGAAAGGGAGATAGTGCACGGTTGTAATATTGTGAGATTAGATTCCTACATGATTGATCCTCTGAGCGTGAGCTCACCACTGTGCTCTGAAGAAAAGGAAAAAAAAAACAAAAACGCCTCACCGTGTTTGCGTCCTGCACCTTCCTGAATATTTGCATGCCTGGTCTGTCTGTTTTCATCAAGGCTGCTTGTTGTTCTCTCAACTTGCTTTGTTTTCTGTCAAGTGTTCTTGTCTTTTTCCCTGACAGCCTCTCTTTGGTGGTAGTTTCCCCCTACCTGTTGTCTTGTCTGCCTGGTTTTGTCTGGCAGACTAGCTGCTGTTTTCCTTCTCATCTGTTGTGGTGGCCTCTGACAACTCATCTCTCTAGAAAAGATTTTTTCACGTGGCATTTTTCTCCCCTCCCTGGTGATTTTTTCATTTCTTTTCAGCCCCTATATCTTTGTCTTCCTCACTTACTCCCTGCAGCAATGTTGTCTCAATCTTCCCCCTCTCGCCTTTCCTTTCCTGTCACTCCTCTGCTCCTCAACCTTGTCTTCTAGTTTTTTTTCCCACCGTTTCACATCTTTTTCTCTTCCATTTTACTCTGCTGCTTTCTCCTCTCCCTGTTGTTTCCACTCTTTTCTCCCTCCTGCTCCTTTTTGCATGCTTGTTTCTCTTTATCTTACTTCTAATTTTCCCCGCCACACTCTCACATGCCACCACCACAATCTGCTCCTGGCACCCTCATCTCCATACCTCTCTCCCTCTTATGCCTCCATTCTGTCTCTCATTTGCTCCCTTTCTCCATCATCACCCACGCTCCCATTAGCTGGTGTGAGTGCTTATTAAGTCATCTCGTCATTCTCCTCTCTTGGCATCTAGCAGTGTGTGTGTGTGCGCGCGCCTTAGTGTGTGCGCGTGTGTGTGTGTATTCCTGCAGATTCTGAGTCTAGACATGTATTTACACAATATTGGCATGCTGATATATGTGTGTAAATGAGCTGTATTTGACTCACTCTTCCCAAACATAATCAACAGTGGCACACTAATATCTGAGAAAGTGACATTAGGTGGATTTCTGTCTGTGTGTCTCCGCCTTACATACACACAAACACACAACACAGCAAACACCCTCCAGCACTCCAGTCCTCCTTCATAGGCTGAGGATTAGTAGGCAAACAGATATGTGTGTGTGTGTGTGTGTGTGTGTGTGTCAGCATGCAAGCATGGGAGTGTGTATTGTTTTTTGCACACGGGTGCTTAATATTTTATCTGTGACCCTTGAAATAATGTGTTCATGTTTGTCTTGTCATGGGGCTCTCTACATGTCGAAGTGTGTGTGTGTGTGTGTGTGTGTGTGTGTGTGTGTGTGTGTGTGCTTGTGTGTGTTTTCAAGCAGAGCGAGTCATTGGACTTTCAGTGAACCACCCAAAGGCCAGTCATGGATTGGCCCCGTGTCCACTGGCTTGGATGTTGACTGTGGACAACAATGCGTCTCAGAATGAGAGCTTGAATTCACGCCATGGAACATGATTAGGTTGTGCAGCTTTTGCATGCCGTAAATAGGACTATGCAGCTGAAATCTATTTTTAAGATACTTCCTCCATACCTCCAGGGAGCCCATGGCCAGTTGAGCTGCTACTTTCTTGGAGAGCCCCCTCCACCATTAAAGAGGCCAGTGAGAGCGAGCCCTCTCCATCGCCGCCAGATTAGGCTAATTCAGATTATGCAAATGACACACTCTCTGGCAAGGATTACAGGACACAGTACGAGAAGGAAAGAGAGAGCATGGCAGAGACAGAGTGGCAGAGTGAGAGGAGAGTTTGGCAGAGCAAGAGAGATAAGAAATGGAGGAGAAAGGAGGATTCAATGGGCAACAGAAGAAAGGAAGAGATGGAGGAGAAATGAGAGCTAACATTAAATACCAGAGCCAGCAGCGGTTAGAGGAAAGCTAGGAGTTAAATCCTGGTTCTGGGCTGGAGGAAGTGTGTATTGATGTAAGAGGTATTTTTTGTGACAGGGTGCTCGCTGGGGAGAGTGACAGGCAGTCTTTCTTTGCTGACAGTTCAGGCCACCGCTTAATACTCCAAACAAGCTCTGAAAGAAAAGGGTTCAGGCTTTTGGTCTCAGTCAAACTCCACAGTTTCTAACAGCTTGTAACAGATGGAAGTGAATCTCTCGAGGCGGCTTTCTAGGTTGGGTTTATCTAGGTTTTCCTAACCTGCTAAGTTTGCAGAATCAGCTCTGGACCATGAATCATGCAGGTTTCCAGATCTCACCTGCTAGCAATAAAAGCTTTGCAATAGTACATTGCCTTAGCACTTGTAAGTGTAAGTGGCCGCATTCAGACCAAATCAGGTGTTGCGGTGATTAGCGCAGGGTTGTGCAGTGGTGTTGGAGTGTCTCTACATGGCCATGCTGATTGTAGCACAAGTAAATACTAACCAGCGATCCCAACTTGAAGAGCGATACAACGCCAAGCGACAGCAGGACGATTAACGTCTTTGTACTCCCTCATGGTAGGGTTGAACAGCTGATTTAAAGTCATCCCTGCGGCGATCAATCAGTCTCTCTTCCATCTTCACAGTTGCTCGGTAAACAGCAGAATGCTACAATGCTACATGGTAAACAAGGTTCTTCTTCACCTGGGTGTCTTTCGGTCTGATCGCCGGCGTGATTGGCCACCGCAGCGTGACATCAGTTGTGTTTCTCCAAAAGTTGATTTGGTCTGAATGCAGCCTTAATGTTACGCTTTTACAAGAGGTTTCCTGGATCAGAATCTTGCAATTAAAACTGTGCTTACAAAAGCTTGTATCTCCAACTCTGCAGTCAGATCCAAATTATCCACATTTTTAAAAATGAGATCAGATCAGAATGCTTCCTGTGCACTTGGACAGGCAGGGGATAGCAGGAGCACATCATCCACGCCTTAATATCCATGGATGGATTACTGAACAGGCACAGGCCCAGTGGGTCAGGGGGCCCCTTAAGCAGGACCCTCGCTTTGAAGTGACTGTTAGTAACGTTTTTTGTTGGAAAGTCAAAGCGCTCGGGCAAAAGTAGGAATGACCTGATCCCAAACCGCAGCCTGCAGTATTAAGTATCTGCCGCTGCCACGCCGATTATGGGAAAAAAAAACGTGAAATTCATGTGAATTCATCACACTTGAAATGTGTTTTACATATTTTATGTGAAATTGAAGTTTTCACGTGATGTCTGCATTTTACATATGAACTGTCCGAAAACCAAATGTGCCTGTGTGTGAATTAATGCCATGTGAAATGGTTTTCCACATGTTTTTATGTGTATATTTTAACATTGCAGTGCATCTTTTTATATGAAAGTTCTTTTCACATGTGCTTTTAAAAAAAAAAATACTTTGGTTATAATATCTGTGGACAGGAGTGTCTGTGTGGATAATCTGTGGCAGGAAGTGTTCTCGTTCACTGTGTCTCTGCGTTATATCGTGACAGAGAGAGAGACAGGTGGAGGTTGATTAATTGAATGAACACAATATACAACTTAATCATCCTTATCAAGTGATGTTTACACTACTGAGCATCTTTAAAACGTCTGGCAAATTAAATGAAATGCTACTCTGGCCACTAAATTTAATTTGACCGAGCACTGCTGCAACAGTAAACAGAAAGGTAAATAAAGCAAACCTTCAATTGACAACTCTGTGGGAAACCTCTTGATGCAGCAGAGCCCCCTGCAGTCTGCAAGTCGGTGGCTACACTTCAGGTCGTTGGCCGATCACAGCTGCGTTTTACATTCACGTTAAGAATATAAATCAGTGCCAGCTGGTCACAGTACAGAGATACTACAGAAAATATTCCATGTTCATTTCTTTGTGTTTTCCCATACATACTTGCTTTATATTTTGAGCACATTTTTATTTGACAAAGAAGACATTTTGTTCTGATTTTCTGAGCATTATCTGAAGTAACACATGTAATGAAATGTACAACACGTCTTCGTTAGAAGCTTTGACACACACTGGTGTCCTCTGTATTAGTTCATGCTGCCCCCTGGTGGTACACACAGTTTATAGCAGGTTATATAGTTCCCTCTACTCTGACACATTACAATATTAAGTCTCCATAAAGTCCACAGTGCAGATTAGGATGGACCCTGTTGTCACACCCGATGAATTCATAATTACTGATTTAGATTAAGTGTTGTTTAGTCATATTAAAGGGACCGAGGCGTGTTTAGTTAGAAAAGTCACTTTGTAGTAAATTAAGCCTTCTGTTGTTCTGGGATGACTGTGTGCCTTAATGGGGCCAATGAATCAAGTGCTGATCTGCTCATGACCACACACACATACACACATGCACACACTCACAAAACAAACACATACGGTCATACAGTACAAGGTGAGTTTATCATTGTTACAGTGAGCTCAGATCGGACCCTCGAGTTAAAGCGCCGTTCCCAAAGAGGGAAGGACACAGTGACTGTAACGGGGGGGGGGGGGGGGCTGAGAGAGGGAGGGGGTGTCTCTTGTCCTGAGCGAAGGTCAGGACAAGAGAGGGAGATGCCCCAGGGTATAGAGAGACAGGGGGATAAAAAGACAGAGATAGAGAGAGGCAGGTGAGTGCTGATCTCACTGTAGGAGGAAGCAGGATGGATAGAAAGTTTGGCATGAGCGAGAGAGACAGAGAAGCATATAGAAACAATAGTCCAAAGTTTAGAATATGTTTGTTCTTGCACACGTGGTAAAAGTCTAAGAATTAAAAAAAACCCAGAACAAGTAAAGGAGTAAGAGGCGAGTTGGAGACACACAGCTTCTAGAGGCCGGTGGAAAGAAAGAAGTAGTCAAAATGGAAAGAGAGGAGCAGAGTGAGAACAGCTTACATACTATAGCCATCATTCTGCTGTGCTGTGGGGCCGTCAAAATGCTGCACCTACTGGGAGTCATCAATGTGGAGGGTGAGTCAGTACTACAACTACTATCACTGTACTACAGCCCCGGGTTGTGTTTCCACTGCTGTCTGGCTGATCTGGATTATTCATGTGGGAATGTTAGCTACGTTTGATTGAACTGCTACTTTCTCAGAAAAGCAAAGGAATAAAAATACATAAACAGTTAGAAGCTGCATACTGTACTGTAGCAATGAAAACTGTTACCATAAACTACTCATAGTATAGCCTTGCTGTAGAGGGCTTGTGCATTTGTTTCTCTGCTGCTTTTGATATTCTAAATCTGCTATGGCCATCTGTCCCATACATTAGTTTGTCTACTGATAATAGTTCTGCTGCAATACTCAGTAAACATTACTATTACTGCAATGTCTCATTAGAGTACAAAAAACTGAGCTAATGGACTAAGATGTTAATGTATGTCTTCATGTTTGCATACCTTACATAAGCCTGTTTGTTTTCTTCATATTCACATCATAATGTTGCACATTGCATAATTTCACATATTTTTTTGCATATATATCTTATTTTTGTACATGCTGAAATTTCCTTTCCCTGCTAATGTTGTTTTTATTTATTTATTTATTTTTTTTACAATTATTTGAATACAAGAGGAAGAAATGGGCTGCCATTCAGAGAAAATAATTGCTTTCTGTCCACAAAGACAGCTGTTTATGCGAACACTTTTCTCTCTGAACATAAGTTCAGTGATTGCTGTTTGAGAAAATTGACTGAGTGAAGCTGTAGAAAACAATTTTAAACCTGAATACTAACTGACCCTGACTCTCACACTTGTGTTATTAATTAAGTCAAGTCACAAATCACAAATTTACCTCAAAGGGCTTTACAATCTGTGTAGCATACTGCACCCTCAGACCCTCAATATACTGCAGCTGTTCAACATGTTTATACACTCTGTGTGTGTCAAAGGATCTTAATACTGCAGCCCTATTAGATGCTATAAAAACACATGCTAAAATATGCTGAAGTGATGTGTGGTGTGACTTTTTCTTGTTTCTTTATGAGGCATAACTATACGTTGTTCTTTGAGACGGGACGTCCTGTGCTGGTGGTAGTTTTTAGTGTGACGGTGACTGTGCAGGTGCCATCCAGGTTTTAACATGGACAATAGAGCCGCAGTGAAGCCTGTCAGAGGAGTGCATCTTCTTCAACTCTAGAGGTGCATAAATGATACACTGTGTGGGTGTAACAATGTCAGAACAAACCAAAAAGATTAGTGTAGGTGCTGGTGCGATGTTGATTTATGTGTACAGTGTCCTGCATGTAAGAGAATCACATCAAGAATATATGCATGTGCATCACACTTTTTTGGTATGTGTTATCTATGTTTTGGGGTGTGTGTGTGTGTGTGTGTGTCATGATGCAGTATGCAGTAGGTTATACCTGAAGACCACTGGGAATTGGGTGTGAATAATCTCACCTTGGACATGAGTGTGAACCTCCACCCTAATGTGATGTTGAGAAAAACTGAACTGCCTGAGTGATGAAACGAGTGGCCTTCAGGGGCTGCGTTAGCATGTGTGTGTGTGTGTGTGCGACTTAGCAACTCAACAGAAGTTATACAAAGTAATAATGTAATAATGCTTCCATAATATAGAAAATTAGTGGGCACAGTGTAATAAGCTCTTGCTGGATAACATAATTTATTCTTGTATTTTATGTTGACTATTACAGTTTAAAATTAGTTATTATTAGTATTTTGTTTTGCAATATAATCACATCAACATGTACAGTGGTACCAATCTCATCATTTTGAGCACCTACAGTGCCACATTTTAAGGATGAGTTTAGATCAGTGGTTCAAAGGGATGTGACATCATAACTGACATTTAAATTCAACCCACTTTTGCTCCGTGATGGCAGCACTTCTGTGCAGTTATTTACTTGAGAAAGTCTGCTGATGTATAAAATGGGAACACCGGATACTGAATCTAAAAAGGCTAAACTGTTGTCTGAGGTTTAATTTAGCAGTGAGATGAACTTGTCTTCGCCTGGCACAGTAAAAATGCCGACCTGGTGCACATGATTCACTGAGAGAATAGAACTGAAGAGGTACTGGTGTAATGAAGCTTTACAAAGAACTAATGGTCTCGCCACACAGATAAAAATGTTTCTATTTCAAGACTGTTGATGTTTCAAAATCTGGATTGCCAAGGACAGTGTGAACGTTGCACTCTGTGACACACATTAACGCAGAACAGGAGCCCTTAAAAATGCTTTAGCTCACCAGTTGTATCTGCGGCGGACACTGTGACTGTACCAGCACCCATTCAAACCACTGTCAGCTTATATACTCTGAGTTTACTAACTGATTTTGCAGTGAACAGTGGTAAATCAGACACTGACACTTCTGTGGACTGGTGTAATGACTGTACTTTGCATGTAAATGCTAAAACACAGAGAAAATTGCACTTGATCACCATGCAGTCCTTTGGATGGGAAGTCAGCTCTTACAAATAATTAGAGGTCTACACAGGCAGCAATCTTGACTGACGAACCAATGTCTAAATGTGTGTATCTGCCATAGAGTCCAACAGTCTATCCTCCAAAACATTTATATTAAAACGATGTATTAGCAATGCACCTATCACTCTGATTTTCTAACAAACTATAATGAAGCAGGAGAACATTATAACTTCAGGTCTTTCTCATGTGCTCCACTTGGCAAACACAGCTGGACAGGTTAAGGTTTGCTTTTTTTTTTTACTAGTGCACATTATGACCACTTTATCATATTCTGAATATTCTATTAAATCATGCACACTTATAACAGTATGTATAATTATTACACTGTAGATTGCTTCGGGGAGTTTGTGTGCGCTCGTGCAAATGTGTCTGAGATAGAGAGAGAGGGGAGGGGTGTGTCGTGCTTTTACACTGTCATGTTCACTTACATGTATAGGCACTATGAGCCTGTGTGTGTGTGTGTGTGTGTGTGTCTGTGTGTGTGTGTGTTGTCTCAGAGTCAATGGTTTGTCCTCTGTCCCCTCCCCTCCAGCAAGGAGAGTAATGAGCTGTTAATCACAAGGCTGGTGAGAGGAGGAACATGGAGCTGTTAAACTGACCTCTACCTCTCAGCATCTTCTCTCCTTCCCTTTTAAAAACCTTTTTATTATTTCTGCCTTTTCCAGTAGAATAAATAGAAAATATTTCAAACTTGACGTGCGCAGATTATGTCCCCTTATGTCCCGGTCATATATCCACTTCCTTCTTCTCTGTATTATCTGTCCTTCCTTTCTTCTGCTGTATGTTGAGTATGAGTTATGTTAAGGAATATTGTGTTTATGTGTGTTTTTCTTCAGACAGAGCTGATGATGACTTGGAGATGACCATGGTGTGCCATCGACCGGAGGGCCTCGACCAGCTAGAAGCTCAAACCAACTTCAGTAAAAGAGAGCTCCAAGTGCTCTACAGGGGCTTTAAGAATGTAAGTGACTGTACAGGTGCAGCACTTCAAAGGAATAGACAGATAAAATGAAGAGTTTTATGCCTTTTGGGAGATTTGTCTTCCTCATAGATGCATATAGTAGATACTAAAATGTGTTGATCAGTAGATTTCTTGCTCCAGTGCTAATGTGGAATTAACCTCAAGGATTTAACATCAAGACTCAATGAATCAAGACTATTTTTTTCTTCTGAGCAAGCAAACCATGACATTGGCTTAAAAGAATGAATAATACTTCACCCAAGGGTTCTGAATTATGTTTGTATATTATTTAATTCATTTGTGAATAAAAAGACAGCTTGAAAACAGCTTGAATCCTTCAGTCCCGTCCTGGTTTGTGCAGTAAACCCAGCTTAGACCCATAGCAACCACAAGGGTTAGAGTCCAGAGAGACATGGCGGCATCAAACATGATCCGTGTGATATTTGTTAGGCCTCCTGGTAAAATCTATCATCTCTGTCTGTAAACTGAGCAAATAAGAGGTGCATAGCAAAAACTGACTTTTTTGCAATGAAACTGAAGCTTCTATAAAAGCATATAACATTGCCAAAGATCTCTTTTGGTTAAATAACACTTTAACGAGCACTAAGTTTGAAGTAAAGACATGAGCTTTTATTTAATATTTAATAAGTGGCTTTACTAGTCACCTGTTTTCTTCTGGTAAGTCTTTAAATTAGACTTAAGTTCAGCACCAGGAGCTGCACACAGTCTGAACTGTTAGTCTGGTGCAGAATGAGGCTCAGTATCAATTTGCGTGTCTCTCCAATGAAAAGCATTGATTAGAGGATAAATTCAGGTAATCAACCAATTTGATTATAATTGACCTTTTATATAGGTGCACTGTAGCTACAGTAGATGTATTAAAACATTCTGTAAAGGTCTGATGTATCCCAAAAAGGAAAAATATCCAGATTTCATTCATTGGTTGTATTGGTGTGTGTGTGTGTTTTTTGTTTCATTTTATTGTAACTCTAAGATTACTGTTTCATTTCAATGCAGATCCTGTTTGCACCAGTCCTTTCTTTTTCACATTTACAATATAAAGATGCTTTTAAGTTGTAATAAATGCTAAAGTATTAGAATAGAGTCAGGTATCACCCAGGAACAGGTGGATGATTTTTGCCAATTTACAGCTAAATTAAAGCTCTACGTAAAAACTAGACTCAATAGCGACACCCTGGACAGATGGTCAGAATTTGCAACTGCAGTCTGTTGTACTTTTGGTGATATTAGACTATAATGCTTTATGCAAACTGGTAAAACTTTATTTTACTATTAAAAATGTATCACATAGAGGTTTAACCAACAACCAGTCTCCCATCAACTTTGTGTAATCCTTTCATTTATTCCATCCCACTCTCTCCATCTGTTAAACCCTCCATCAGTCTCTGTCCACCTCTATTCGTCCCGTCCCTCGAGTTGGTATCTGCAGTTTATATCTCCCACCTCCTCACCCTCTCCATGTCCCCCTCTCTCTCCTTCCAGGAGTGTCCAAGTGGCATCGTAAATGAGGAAACTTTCAAGCAAATATACTCCCAGTTCTTCCCTCATGGAGGTAAAGAGAGAGCGGACGTTGTGCTGTTTGCGTCTGTACCTGTCTTTGTGTCTGTATTGTTTCTGCCCAGTGTATTGACAAGCGTTTTCTTCTTCTCCTGCAGATGCCAGCACCTATGCACACTTCCTATTCAACGCATTCGACTCAGCACATACAGGCTCCATAAAGTTCGAGGTTTGCTCGATTCACGCATTCCCACATTTTTGCACACTAATGCTCGGGTTTTGAAAAGTTCCTATTCAAATAACATTCATATTTTTATTTTAAGTCTTTCATTCTGTCCTTTTTCTCTCCATCAGGACTTTGTAACAGCTCTGTCCATCCTGCTGAGGGGCTCCGTCACTGAGAAGCTACAGTGGACCTTCAACCTTTATGATATCAACAGAGATGGATACATCAACAAAGAGGTGTGTGTGCATGCCTAACCTTTATTATTTCCCAATTGTGGTTATATGCACATTGTGTTTGTATGTTTATGTTAATCTCACACTTCATGTCTCATTTGTGTGTGTATGTTTGTGTGTGTACTTCTGTTGTGTTTCATAGGAGATGACAGACATCGTCAGAGCGATATATGACATGATGGGGAAGTACACTTACCCTGCCTTGAAAACCGACGCACCCAAACAGCATGTGGAGGCCTTCTTTCAGGTAACAACTCCTGAGTCCTTTATTTGAGTCTAATAACAACAACACAAATAGTGATGATTGACCAAATAAGGATGCATCAGTCATCAGTCACATGCTTTACATTTCCTGGAAGCAGCGACAGCAGAAGAAAAAGAAAAACTGGGTAGTTTGCAGCAATATCCATCACGGCTTAAGAGCAAATAAAAGAGTAGAAAACAAACAAAAATAAAAATAAAAGTGAGACATCATGGTGCCAAAATGACATGATGACAGTGATCTCACAGAATAGGCAACTGATTTTAGCAGTGGTGGAAGAAGTTTTCAAAACCTTAATTAAGTAAAAGTACTAATAGAACAGTGTGAAAATACTCCACTGCAAGTAAAAGCCCTGTATTTAAAACCTTACTTAAGTAAAAGTATCTATGTAAGTATTATCAGCAAAATTGACTCAAAGTATCAAAAGTAAAAGTAGGCTACTCATTCTGCTGTAAAATGGACCCTGTCAGTGTTTTACTATTATGATGTTTTTGGATTAATATTGCTCTGCATGTATGTTGCATTTTACTGCTGTAGTTGTTTAAGGTTGTGCTAATTGTAACTTCTTTATATACTGTTGGGTAGTTTCATCTACAGCAATGCATCAGCATGCTGTCCTGTGAGAACCTCGTATCTCTAAAAAGTCAACTTTTCATGAGCTCAGAAAAACAGCCCTGTTTTCTGCTTTGTGACGATGCATTTTCCAGATGATCCGAGGAGGTTAATCCTTCAATTTATCAGAAAAATTCAAAATCACCCAATTTGGAGATACATGGTTTTCACTGAACAGGAAGGGTATGAAAAAGTGTAATCTGAAAAGTAACTAAGGCTGTCAGACAAATGTAGTGGAGTAGAAGTATAAAACTGCATAAAATGGAATTACTCAAGTAAAGCACAAGTACCTCATATTTGTACTTAAGTACACTACTTGAGTAAATGTACATAGTTACATTCCACTGCTGGATTTTAGCAGGGTGTCTATTTATTTACAAAGTGCATGTGTACCTTTGGTTAATATCTTAATATCTTCCCTGACACGCCGTGGACAAACAGCCTGACAGTGTGTGCTTTGCTCTCCCCAGAAAATGGACAAAAACAGAGACGGTGTGGTCACTCTTGATGAATTCATCTTTTCTTGTCAAGAGGTACTCACTTTGTTTTCTTAAAGTTCTCTTCTTTCTTACATTATCCTGAGGATCCCGTTAACCTTGCAATAGTCATCAAGGACATTTTGACATGTCACGTTAGGAAAAGCACAGGTGTAAATGATGAATTTATTGATGGCTGAATTCCATTTATAGAACAGAGCCATCGTTCGCACCTGTGCTTTTCCTATTGTGACAAAAAGTCAAGCAATTTTACTTACTCTGTACAAAAGGCCTTGTTTTCTCTCCCTTTACAAGTCTCACTATACTGGCTATTAATTATGGTCTTTGCTAGCTTTCATATCAGTGTGTTTGTCTGCAGAGATATACTCACTAACATTTTGCAGGCTTTTACTGCCCCCTAGTGGCCAGTAAACGGAATTAAATGGTGATTGTTGGATGACTTTCTCTTTACAGTCAGCTTCTTAATTTTCCCATCTTCTTTGCACAGGATGAAAACATCATGAGGTCCCTGCAGCTCTTTGAAAATGTCATCTAGACATCAAAGAAAAGGGAAACGGTGCAATAGACGAAAGCACAGAGCGACTGAAGAACAAAGAAGATCGAGAAGGAGGAGACTGAGAGACGAACGCTCAAGAGAAAAGGAACAGCTTAGCTTGCAATTGAAACGAAACAAGGATCTTGTCATTCTGTGTGGGACGGTTGCCACAGGACTTCATAGAAGGCGTCTTGCTGTAACAAATCCATGGCGACAAACCACCACATGGTTTTTGAAAATGTCCTTAAGACTTAAACCCTTCATTTGACCATTTACCTCGTCTCCGTCTCCCTTGTTTGTTGCTGTTGTCACGGTTACTGTCTCCTTGGAGAGTATGTAAATAGTGATTCTCTCACTTTTGGTTGAATACTTTTCTGAAATATGTAAATTTAACCACACTATCAAGCAGGACTGGAATTCCTAAAAACAGCTTAGCAGTGAGATCAACCAAAATGCATAGTTGGTGCATTAGTGGCTTAAATAATGGCTGTTTTTCATCATCAATTTCTGTGTCAATACAACAAACGTGTGCAATATCGTGAAGCATGCAAGACAGAGGCCTAAGGCATATTTAACGTGTATGTGCCATAAAAAACTTGGTGGCAATATACTCATTGCAAAGTGCGTAAATTTGGGAAGCAAAGGTCTGGGTGTAGCATCTCACAGAGCCATTCAGACACAGGCCTGCAGAGGTTTGCAGAGCTGAATTTGACCTCGGCCAGCGTGCAGCAGTCTTACGTCTTGTGACAAAAGCCCTCTTTACTCAAACCGTGTGTGTTCCAGTGGTGTCATTGAGTGTTTCAATGTTGTAACGACTCCACTGTAGATATTTAACTGTTGTATCTGTGGCTTTTTCTCGCTGTACGGGATCATTCGTGTCTGTCTGTGTGTTTCCGATTCTGACTATCTGTCTGTCTTTCTGTCAAATTGGATATAACTGTAATTATTCTACCTGACACTCGTTGTTAAATAAAGAGTCCATTTAGAGGTTTACTGGCATACAGATGCAGAGTGATACAGGGGACGTGCATGCGTTTGTTTGTGTGTGTGTGTGTGTGTGTGTGCGTGTGTGTGTGTGTGGTGTCCTGATGTAAAGTTTCTGTTTGCCTGAATAAAAATTAGATGTAGCTTCATCTTGTGGATCAGTCGAGCTGAACTGACCGCGTTCCTGCTAGAAAGGAGGGTTTCGTCCTCAGTTCTGTCTGTGCAAAAATGTCGACTCAGAGCGATCAACCTTTCACTGTGAGGGAGAGGCAGAAGAGGGGAGCTAGAAGGAGGGATTGTGGAGAAAGAACATAGAGGGGGACAACGACGAGAGAATAAGACAGAAGACGAGAGAGACCTTTTCACTGATTCTGAAGGAATGGAAGCCATGTTTCAAACTAGAGCCATTGTTTTGGAGATTGAGCAGGACATAAATACAGATTTATAAATGATTTACTGTCATGCCCACTCACTGTGCTACCAATGGTGTAATAAAAATTCTTGCTGAGATGTGTTGCGGCTAATCTCAAATGTACCCAGACATACTTCCAGATAGACTGAAAGACAGGAAGACAAACAGATAGACAGCTTAAAACTGTCAGAAAAAAATCATGTGTGTATTGAAATATGGTATAAAATCATTATATTTATCAATAAACTTTTCAAGAAACAAAATGAATTCATGTCTGCTGATATTTACCTTGTTGCTCCATAACTTTGTAATTTTTTATAGCTTATAATTATTGTGTATTAAAACCTTAAAAATATTTTTTATGGTGCACCGTAAAGAGCACGAACAAAAAAAAGGGTCACAAGAACGGTTTATACTGTTATTTACAGATATACAATGAAAGTACAAAAAGAGTTGTACATTTGTGCCTCGATCCCGAAGGATGCGGCCCACAAATAAAGCATGATAATGTGCATATGAAAAAAACGTCACCACCATCACTGAACATGCATCACTCCCTTTATTACCCAACTTATAGCCTCTTTCATATTTTCTTCACTTCTCTCCCCTCTAATCCTGACATCTATTTTCCTTTTATTAGTGCTCACAAAAGCGCCTTCCCCATAATGTAACATTTTAGGCATCATTTTCCTGGGCTAAGCTGGTGCACTACACCTGTGTATGTACAGGTGATTGTAGTTGGAGTGGGTACATTTATAAATGAGAGTTTACACACCAGAACAATTTAGAAAAAAAAATCTCTGAACCAGCTTTTCTCTGCATTTTTGTGAAGACATTTTTGATAAAACAGAGCAGGAGACTCATTTAAAACTCAGAAACACATTTTTATGCAAGTACTCTTTTGTATAGTTGTTGGAGTGGAGGCCTTGTCTTTATTCGGCTGGTGAACAGAGGCGACCCTTTCAAAGCAAAGTCTGTTTGTTTCGGAGATTGTTGCGCTGAGAGAAAAGATCTTTACAAAACACTCAATCATGTTGTGTCTCACTGTGAAGAATTAATTTCCTCTTTCAGGTTTATGGGGTAAATGTCTTTCTGCGTCTTATTCTAATAAAAAGAATAAGTATAAGCTTAACAAAGACAATCACAGGGTGACAAGAAATTTTAATGAAGTTCTGTTTCCTTTTTGGATTTGAAAAAGTCTCACTGTCCCCACGTACAGTCGCAAGATTTATTCCAAGAAAGTTCTGTTTCTGCTTCAAGAGAGGCTTCACTCACCATCATTTCAGGTCCATTTTCACAACCATCCACTCAAATGGCTCTGACCCATTCTTCAGTTTTACTGGTCCAACATTTTTTTTCTTCATTGCATGGCTCAAAGTAAGTCCCACTGTCCTCATGTAGGCCTAATTTAATTTTTTTATCCTCCCAGGGATAATAGATGATGCTTATTGATTACAACGTGGTGTCAGGTCTCTATTCCCTTTCCTCGGCCCAGGGTTGGAGGTTCTGCAGGGCGTACAGGGAGGAGTTATGGGCGCACAGTGGATCCGACACCGCTGATTCGCTGAGGGACTTCTGGAGGGCGGACTGCTGCAGCTGCAGGATGAGGCGATTGGCCTGCTGACGCTCCGCCTCCCTCTCCTCGGCTGTCTGTCTCCTGAAGGAAAACAGGAGAAAAGATTTAAACATTAATAAATAAATAGATAAATAGAAAGTGGGGTTAGTTATGTAAGATTAAAGGACAACAATAAAGAGCGTAGAAATGTGAAAATTCCCAAAAGCTGCGTATAACAGCAGTGTTAAGTTCTAAGATTAAAAATAAAATAATGTTTAGAGCGATGCAAGCATGAAGATTTGTCTCAAGCATGAAAAATGATAAATGAAAGATGTCACTGACTTCATTTAATAATTGGTAAACTCTACATTTTGGAGATTAAAAAAATAATAATTTTATACTACTTAATGTTGTACAAATCGTAGGAGGAGAAGAGGAACACGAAAAGAAAAAAATGTAGATAAAAACTAAATTAAAACTAACATGTTGATGCTGTTATTGATGTTTAGTCTGTTTTTTTTTTTTTCCGTGTCGACGGGGTCAGTTGACAGGAAATTGCGCGCAGGGTCACCTGCTAAACGAGGAAAGTTTGATTTTTGAACGGGACGCCTAAAACAGACGTGACTCCTCGTGTAAGAAGGCTGTAGTGGCCGGGTTTCTACGGGTGAAGTGTGATGAAATGCGGTTACAAATGTAAGTACAGACAACTTAGACTTGAAGATGAAATTTCATACCAACCTCCACTTGGTCCGGCGGTTCTGGAACCAGGTTTTGACCTGTGCGTCTGTCATCTTCAGACTCTTGGCCAGGGCTGCCCGCTCGGCGCTGGCCAGGTACTTCTGCCGGTGGAAGCGCTTCTCCAGCTCGCAGATCTGAACTCTGGAGAAAGACGTGCGGGGCTTTTTCCGTTTGGGAGGTGTCCGGTTCTGGTACGGGTGTCCTATCCGCCGAGTAACGGCGAACGGCACCAGAGCCGCTGCAGGGAACAGAGAGAGACACACCGGTGAATGGAAGATGAGATTTTATACAGCACCAAACAGACTAATTCACTCCCCACTCTGAATGGAAATCCAAGGCCATATATCACAGATATCTGCCCTGTCTGACAACAATTCCCTATTTAGACCGTGTAAGCCCTGTGTGAAATATGTGAGATGAAATTTATTGTGAAAGATGAGTCTGGCCAAAATATTGGAAACAATGCAATTATGAAAAATAAATAAATACTCGTTTTAAAGTTGTTTGGGCTTTAACAGATGATCTCCGCACTAATTACAGAGAGGACAGCGGCCTATTGGCCTATTTATCTTTTCTTAACTGTATTTTAGGCCTTTGCTAATAAAGGTTAACATTCAGTAAAACGGGCTGTACGGCTGCCTGTGTGACACAATGTTTTAAACCAACTTTAATTAGCTAAATCTGAACTTTCTTTACCTTTTTGTTAAATACAGAGGACATATTACACCATTTGAGCCTGTTATTTTATTATTTACTATATTTTTAGGCTACTTTCCTCTGTAATTTCTAAAGTAAATTATTTGACAGCCTAATAGGTTATCTTATCTTAACAGTTTAGTTCATTTTCACTACAGCAATAAATGATGACAGACCACGCTGTTGCAGTTTGGTTATTTAAAAACAAAGCCTATTAAAAGTAGCTGTGTGATTTTTACATTACTACATTTTTGTTTATCTACATGATGCAGAAATATTCAACTCCTAAAAACATGAGCGAATTAACGCAGACACAAGGCGTTTACTAATAATCTGTTAATGTAGTATACTCCATTATTTAAAAGAACATTTAAGCTTGTATCCTGTTGTATGTTTTCCTCTGTTTTAAGCCGTTTAAATAATTCAAGTGAAAACATTTCAGTTAGCTGTAAAACGCCTTTACAAATTTGTGGCGCAGGTGTTTGTTTTTCTTCATGGTTCAGCAGAAGTTACTAACGTTTTCAACATAATAAAATATTAGTGAGGGAACCATTAGGTCTAACAGCTGGCCTACCTGATATTCTGTCCTTGGCGAACCTGTTTCCTATCCAGGGGAAACACAGTCCTCCAAACCCAGGGACAGCGCTCTGGACGGGGGCCGGGGGTCCCGGGGCTGTCATGGGTCTGTGGGCCGGGACTCGAATCACTCGGCTGCCCAGACTCCTGCTCTCCCCGTATGAACCTGAAGCCTCCACCGGAGGCATTATACCGGAGAGGGAGATAGACAGCGCGGTGTATGAGGGCGCGCTGGCCCCGGTCGGGCTTCCTAAACTGTAATAGCCGTCCCCGTTGCTTAAATCTGATCCAGTTTGTCTTCCAGCCGTGCGCCCGTTTTCCGGCTCTGTACCGGCTCCCAGGATCTGGTCGATGCCGAAGCTGATGGGCTCGTGATGGGCCGGTTTTGGAGGAGGGCTCGGCGCGCTGGGTGCTTGCTCCATCCCCGTCGCTCTGTCGCAAAAAGGACGAAAAAACTGAACAAGACGTTTTCAGGGAAATTCACAGCAGCGTCAAACTGTACCAAAAGTAATCGCCAGTAGTGTCTCCATCGCTGTCCAGCCGTCTGCCCAGAATCCAGCGGTTCCTTGTTGTCTCTGACAGGCCTCTTTCAGAGGACTGGTACCTCTCTAGGCTGTGGTGAAAGTTTGATGGGCGTTTGGAGAGATGTGACGCTCTGTCCTCCTCTCAGCGCGTCAAAACGCTCAGTCTAGCAGCTCCGTCCTCCTCCATCCCTCTCCACCATTCATTGGCTGGCACCAGAATGACTGATTGAATGTTAATGGGGGTAGGCCCAAGATTTGGCACAATAACCAAGATTTCCCATAACCACGGGCGTCAGCTTGTTATATATATGGCAAGATATGGCATCTTCATGCCTTCTGAGTGAGTCAGTATTTGATTTTGTCGTTTTTTATCATTGTAATGGAGAGAGATGGTAAGAAGCAAGCGACAACTTCATGGAAATTTATGTGGCATATGTTAAAAGAATCGCACTAGGGATCACTGAAGATCAATGGTCTTTTAAGCGTCTTTGGTGACGAACATCTAATATTTTATCGTTTCAACCAAATGGTGTTTTGCCAGTCATCTGTCAGTGTTCCGCTCGTCCCCATAAATATGAACGGGTTTATAAGTTTTGGTGACAAATTATATCAGATGGAAAAACTTTTTACGCACCTTTAGGGTCTGATGAATTGATGCTTCTGCCCATTACCACTTCTCAGGCTAGACACAAAGTGCGCATCATTTGTCCTCTTGCTGTCTGTGTCACCTCTTCAGTCTGTATCATTTGACACAGGTGGAATGTACGGGAATAATAAGTTCACACGGAAACAGATTGAAAGCTATTAGGAAGTGCTTTATAACCTGAAGACTATTTATCATGGATATATTATAAAGGAGAGAGCAAAAGGAAGAAATGCCTGTCTCCATTTCTATTCCTTTTCATTTAAATCATTCACATCGTCCACGCCTTGCAATCAAATGCAGAGTTATTTTTATGTTTCTTTGACGTTCGGCTGCACTGTGGCGTTTAATGTTCAATTGTTTAAAAATGTTGGATTTAAAAGATGAAACCAAAAATGATTAAATGTTTTTCCAGTATTCATAATGCGCCAAATTTAAAGACTTAAATTGCTCAGGCTTTATAACCAAATGCAGAGCGGTCACATTAATGTTAGTTAATGTTGGTTTGATGTCTAGTTATGTACGTAAAATCACTGAAAAACATTTACTTAATAATGCATTTCAACAGCTTTGACTACTGAAACAGATTAACAACGATAAAGCCAGAGTTGTCATTTTACCGGTGTGTAATTACGCACACGAAACCCATCACGTCTCTCTTTAAAATAAAAGGGCAGCAGCCTAATTGAACATTGGCAGTGAAGCACCAGCACCTATTGAGCGTGGCAAAGCATTACGTGGTCTTATTTGTTCCTGGTAGCCAGTGCCACATTAAATGCCCTGACAAGGGAAGGCCATGGGCTACTTCAGATAAAGTGTCCGGGCTCTGGTAGCTGCTAACCGCTCAGATTCAATGTAACAGGCGCCCAAAGTGACCAGATAATCACATTTCCACTAACTTGTCTCAGGGACAGACAAATGCGCATCGGGTTTGAATGCGGCAGGTGGCTTTTTAGGCTATCACATTACAGTACTTAAACCAACTAATGTCCAACATATTCATTTAGTGACAATGGGGTTTATATTTATAGGCTTTTAACAGATCTGTCCAACTTGTTCATTAATCATCGTTTTTGTAGGCATGTATTTTAATGTCTGAACTATGTAAATAATTAAATTTTAGTATTTGGGTTATGCTGACTTCTTGGCAAAATTTTGTGTGTGCTTTTAGCTATTATTGTTAGGCCATTAGTGGTTTTGTAATCACAATCCATTATTTAAGAAAAAGCAGCCTCATTTGCTCTGATACTGTTCCACTGCAATCAAAAAATCTCATAATAAAATAAACTTTAATTGGTTAAATTGTAATGTGTGAGCTTATACCTCACAAAAATCAAACGGAAATGCAAAAATACTGTAGTGGGTAATATATATTTTAAAAAGCATCCGCATCTCGCCCTTCACAATAAAGTCTCATGAAGCAATATGAGACTGGACAAGGCCCGAGGTGTTTGTTTGGCAATATGGACAGACTCTGAGTGTTGGCTGGTCCTCCCCGCCATATGTGTGCTCACCGGTGGCTTTTGATGGGGGAGAATTGGTCTGTTATAGCTGTCATCTTTGTGGGCATTTTAATGTTTCTCTTGATTACATTAGCAATAATAATTCCCCAACAGCAACTATGGCGAACAAAACACTTATTTAAATTAATTTAATTGATGTATAACAATTACATGGCCACTTATAGGACGACGCATACCCAGAACACAACGGAATAACTGCTTCATGAAAGTTAATAATTATTGCGTTTATTCTGACTCCTCAAGTCAGAGTGAAGGCAGTCCGTCCAGCCTGTACGGAGCAGACGGGGTCCCACTGGTTGCAGATGTTGGGTGTTAGTAATCCGGTGTAATCCAATGATTATGAGTGATTATGACACATTAGCTCTGACCTACCGGGATACCACCGTGACACCGGTTATCCAAAACACACCAGGAGAAGCCCCAGCCCGCCTCCTGCCAGCCTTTCTGAATTTATTGATGGACTTAATGTTGGACACAATGTCGGATCATTTCATTGCTCCATGATTACAGCAGAAAAGGTAACAAATAATTGATACCAAGAGTCCACTTAAAAAACCAAAACACACCCCCCTTTAAAAAGCAGCCTTGAGGTTATCTCGTTTAGGCCAAAATATTTAGATAGGCTAGTCTGAAAAGCCTGCAGCTCGCACGAACAATTAAGATGCGCATCAATCCTCGTTTTTTTCCACAGGCAATATAAATGCTGACACCCTGATTCCAAAAGTCCAAAAAGAAACGACAACAAAAGAGTGAAAGAGTGCGATTTGTTTGAGAAATTACCACTTGATCTGCATAATCGGGGGTCTGGGCTGCAGCTCGGTACCCGGGGGCTGCGTTTTTATTGCGCGTCTCTTCGCCGTTATCAATTTCAGCAGCGCGCCTGACTTTTTAAAAGGGGGACGAGGCCGGCTGCTTCTGAATAATGAATGACACGCTTTTATATTGTCGCTAAAGTGCCCGTGATGTTACAATATGAAAAGGCAGCGGTAAGTAATAGTGCATTTAAAGGGGATGTAGTGTATTATTATGATGTAAAAGAGAAGGAGAGAGGCGGTGGAGAGAGGGAGATGAGTGAATAGCAGCACCCAGAGAGAGAGAGATTGTTTTATTACAATAAGAGGAGATGAGTTTGCCTCGCAGCGAAATGGGGACCAGTTAATGAAACTTTACCGCAGCTAACGATTTCCCCTCCCTCGCTCTAAAAACCGCCCTTATGAAATATTTAAACTATTTAATATAGGTAGTATTAAGCTGAAAGACACTGGCATCGGCCATCTGACAACATTTACAAGGCTGTGGATTTTTAAAAGTTGGGTAAACAAAGCTTTACGGCCCGCTTCGCCTCAACCCACATACAACCAAAGTCGTGTAGTAAATCATGCTCACATTGAGTGCAATATAGTGGAAATGTGTTTTACTGTTGGGGGACTTGATTTGGTCTAATTTACACTTTTCTCCATACCACGCCACGCGTCTTTTCACACAAATGCAGCAGTTTACAGGCTCATCCTATCAATATAAGCCTGTCTTGGATATAATGGGAGGGACAGCCTAGCATGGCCCCAGTGTAGGGGGGATAGGGTTTCATATTGACATGCTCAGTGGGATTGTTGGATGAGAAGAGAGGAATGGGATCCCCCATCAGGGACTAGGTCAGGGCCATCATCATCCCTGGGCTGTCACTGGACCACTGCTCTGTGCACCGTGTGGACACAGTTTATCCGCCAGACACTTAAAAAGCAGATAAACCATGTAAAATGTCACTGTAAATGTCAAATATATGGCTCGGTAGATATTAAAGAATTTTAATCACCAAATATGAAGGCTGTCATCTCAAAAGGTTGTCTTTATTGGAAGAAAGATAAGTAATGTCAGCAAAAATGTTGCTTTTTAAATGTTGTAGCAGCTGATTATAAAAATGTTGCGGTGGATTATTCGATATATTCTTCACATGGAGTCAAACAGCAACCAATAGAGAGTCTTTCAGTGTGATTTTCTTGTATACAAATCAGTCATGTAAGCCTTTTCTTTCTGCAAGTATCAGTATGTACATTTAACCACATAAAGATGCCCTGATATGGTGGATATTTGTTTCAATGAACATCAAGGAACAATATGCTTTGACTCTGTGTGTGCGTGTGTGAGGGTAGACCATGTAAGCCTGTCTGATGGTTGAATGCATGGCTGCCTCTTCACGCTGGTTAAAAGTCAGGGAGGGAGGGAGGGAGAGGAGGAGGAAGAGAGTGAGAAAGGGAAGTAAGTAACCGCACAGACGTGAATTATAGGGATGGACGGAGAGCAGAGAGCAAAAAAAACAGGATGGATAGATGGCTGAGATTGAGATGTGAGAGAAAGAGTTAAAGCATTAATGGGGATCATTTGGGACTGATGATAATTGAACACATGGCTTGAGTTTGGGCAAGAGGATTCCCATAGCATTGTCTCGTCTTTATGTGTGTGTGTGTGTGTGTGGTTTTACTTAGTTAATCTCTGTCTTATCTATTCTGAGTGCTAAGTAAAAGTTTCTGTTTTTGTGGAGACATTTTCAGTCTCTGATCATACTCAGCGGCTTTCAGAGGGATCTGCCATCGACAAAATGACTGATGTAATTAATAAGTGAGTGTGTTTGCTGTTGCTTTAATGACTTGTGACTGATTTATGTGTGTGTGTGTGTGTGTGTGTGTGTGAGAGAGCGTGCCAGTGTGGGTTTGTGTTTAAGAGCAGCTGAGTGCTCCTGAACGCCCCTGGTCGTGGCGCTAATGTGTTAATTCATTACTGCTTGTAGTCAGTCGCATTGTGTCAGAGCTGTGTTTCCCGTCTCTCTCTGTCTGTGTCCTCTCCGCTTCATAAAAGCCAATTATGCTGCATGTCGCCGCCGTTCCATCCATTCTCTCCTGCCTCTTGACCTCCTCACCCCTCCTGTTGCCTGCCCGCGGGGCGCTCATGCAGGGGAGGAGGGGAGGGAGGGACAGAGGACCAGCTGCCACCAGCCATAGTGCTCTGGTGCCTGGCAGAGGGAGCTACTCCAGCCCCCTGCTTTGCTGGGCCTTCTGGCCCCTCAGGGTGGAGGGGGGGCACCAGCCTCATGCCACCAGCCCCACCTGTCTGGCCCCAGGCGCAGGAGTGTGACCGATTAGGCACACACGCTCACATATACACAGTCACACATGCATATTACTGCCGGATGACCCCAAAAATGTCAACTCTGCAGCAACTTTGATTTGATCCAATGTGCTTTTAAACTGTTTCATAAGCTGCAGAATAATTTCAGCCTATAGACGTGCAAGTAATCCTTAATTTGAATTAAAAAAGGTATATGTTTTGTACACTTGCATGCACCAGCCAATAGGCCACAGATTTCCTCGATACACATGCTCTCACACACACACACACACACACACACACACACACACACACACACACACACACTACACTACGCCCCTCCTCACACACACACACACACACAAATACACGGAGGCACTTTGCTGTGAGGCGTGAAAGAGCGAGAGCTAAGTGAGGCCACTCCAGAGCGCTATTCTCTATATTGATTTCCCATTATCAGACCCCAGTCCCTGTGGAGTCATTAGTGCCGGGATCAAACAGACAGACAGAGAAGGAGACTAATACCAGTCACTTACACCAGCACAGGGAGATCACCTTACCTCCCTGAGGGTAGGAAGGCCAGAGAAGAGCAGAGAAGAGAGGAAGGGAGGGGAGGGGTGGGGTGGTAGTGGACGGACGAGTGCAACGGGCTAACAGATGGAGACGGCAATGTGTAGAGAGAGAGAGAGAGGAAGAGGAAAGAGGTGGGGTTTCGCAGTGGAACGTTCATGGGCAAATGGTAGACACACTTTGATCACTTTATTTGGACGTTCTGTTTTGTCTGTTGTAGCGGAAATGTCTTGTCTCGCTTTCTTGCTCTCTCTACTTCCGCTCTCCTTTTCAGCTAAGCATCCGCACCGTCCCAAAAACATGGCTGCCTTTTGTTATTACTTAATTCAAGTTTTCATGTTCCCACTGATGCTTGACTTTTTCTCTTTGTCCAACCTTGTAAAATGTAGCCAATAAAGCTCCTCACCCTCCTCTCTGTCAATAATTTTATGGTAAAGATGCAATGATGAATGGTTTTCATGTAGCCGGCAGCTGTCCCCACACCAGAGAGAGACAAAGAGAGGGAGAATTGGAGAGAGACACACAGAGAGAAAGAGTGAAGGAGGAATATAAAATGTGAGATGCTCATTTTGGTCCCTTGCTTCATAATTTCTGTGGATGTATTTATTCTCTATGGATTCAAGGGGAGCAATGAATTCGTAGTATGAATCAACACCATCCATCTTATTCACTTCTGCCTGCCAGTGAGCCCTGCAAGTGGTGGTCAGGCTGTACTACTACACACACACACACACACAGACACACACACGGCTCAGATGGGGGTGACCCTGGCCTGACCCCCCTGCTGACCCCCAATCTGTTCCCCAACCTCACACCATGAGAGACCGGGGCACACCGGGACGGAGACACACACGCTCAAAGACACACACGTACACGCGCACACACACATTGGCATATCGCACAATGTGTGATCTGATGGATATCTCCTCAGACAGTACCATGTGTGTGGGCAGTGTGCGTGCGGACAGCGTGTGTGTCTAAGTGTGTGTGGTGCTGTACCCTCTGCCCCCTCCCACTGGTGTTAATTGATTCTTGGTGCGGTTTGCTGATTGGTGTGAGGACCCCTAGAGGCGGGCCCAGTCTCCACTGATGCCCCCTCCCCATTTGTGTAGCACCTCTCTCTCGCTCACACACACTCACACACACATCCAGTACACAACACACAGATATACAGTGTATGGTATATCTCTATATATTATGTCCACAAACTGTTCATAGCTCATGATTTGACTGTACATGCTCTGGTGAGAAAACACACACACACACACACACACACACACACACACACACACTCTCACTCACTCACACTCATGTCTTTCAGGGGGTTTTCACACCCCAGTAAAGAGGAAGCTGGCTAGCTGACATGAGCAGATTGCAGATCATATGAGAGAATCCACATAGAAAAAATCAGTGTCTTAGAGGAGATTCATGAACAATATAGGTGGGCAAAGGTGTGTGTGTGTGTGTGTGTGTGTGTGTGTGTGTGTGTAAGAGAGAGAGAGCCAGAAAGACAGTAAGAGAGATGAATCTCCGGTTATTAATTTCCAACCGCGGCCCCTGGGTGAGATGTTAATATAGGGCTGATTGTGACTAATTTCTTATTAATTGCCATCAGCGATTACACAGTGGCCAGTAATGTGGCTAATTTGTTGAAATGAATTTGGTTTTCTGAGGCATTTTAATTGCTGCAGGTGGGCAGCACACTGTCGCTTTTGTTATTCAGCAGGAAAGTTTTGAAGTTGTGCGACTAGTATTAGTAATATTGTGTGAATTATAGCATTTTACTAGAACAGTATGGTATGCATACACATGTCTGTGCATCTTTGTATGTGTTTCTGCCTCTGTGTCCGAAGACATGCACACAAACAAATCTTTGCAGCATCATTGTAAATGCCATGATATCTTATTCATCAGGTTTATGTATCCCCCTACATCCATATATTTCTACACGTTCATGATCATTACAGTGGGGATGCAGGGACATTTAAGTTGTTGCCTTTGTTTGTTGAATGTTTATAGCTTCCGTTAGCACAGTCTCAACGACCACTGAGGAACCAGTAGATACAAAATCCAAATCCCCCTATAAAAGAGGAGATGCCCTCTGGGCAGCCATAGCTCATAGTTGGCCTGATTTAGTGGCAGCCAGGAATCTGGGCTTGAATAAAGACAGAGAGAGCGAGGGCAGAGTGGGAGAGAGAGAGAGGAAAAGATAGCTCCCCGTGTGATAAATAGCCCCGGCTCTTTCTATTGCATTAGCCGTCCGGGCCGATAGATTGCGAGCCCAATAGACCCAGACGTATGCGATTGGTTTCTCATATAAAAGTTGCATATTAAATTCCTTCACAGGACTGTGCCCCCCAAGCATGAAGGAGGGAAGGAAGAAATGGGAGTGAAAAAGCAGAAAGTAGAGAAAGGAATTGAAGAGCAAGAAAAAGGCTTTTTATGAGAGGCGGAAGGAAGGCAGAGAGTTGGGGAAGCCGGAGAAGAAGGGGGAAAGATGATGGCAGGAGGAAAGTAGCTTGATGGTAGAAAAGACAAATGGTGATGTCATGTATTTAATAGGTCCGTGGATATTGGGCGATGAGTGCGACGTACGTCCATTTAATCAGTATTGCTTCCCAATGAAGATTTCTCTCTAGTTTTGCACTCACTCCCCCCTTCTTCTGTTCTCAGCCGTTCTCCACATGCTAACGACCTCTCTAATTGTTTCCAAGCTCATTAAGATGCTGATGTTTTAATAGTAATTAATCCGTCATTTGCCTACATGCAAACATGGGCCACTGAGGTTTGTTCATCGCTGTTTCAATACACTGATAATGCAGTAGCCTAGTCAAAGGAGACAATATCCTGCTAATTTAGCTCATCACTGTTAATTGGTTGTTAAGTGCCTTTAATTACCAAGCAGGCTTTGGGATTTAGGTCGGCAGAAAGAGGGGGATCGCTATGATTGTCCCTGCCGCTGTAATGGATCTTGTGTGAACTTTGAAAACTGGAATAAATGACCAAAGGGTGAAAAGAGACACACATTGACCCTGTTCTGTTTTCTATCTCTGATCTTCTCTCTCGCTCATTTCCTTTCCTCTCTTCCTTCCTTTCCTCCGTCCTCCTGTCCCTTCCTCCATCTCTGTCTCACTCCCTATCTCTTTCTCCATGATATTATTAACTCATTAAGTTTTTTTCATTATTTTTAATAAAAGATGAGTTATGGCTTTAGCCTCACTGTGGCAGCATCCCCCCTCACACCCTCCTCTTCCTCCTCCTCCCTCCTCTCTTCCTTCCCCTTCAACCATTTACTCCCTCCTCCTCCCCCCATTTTCTCCTTCCTTGCTGGCCATATTGTGCCTCCTCCGATACGTTTGACCCTTGAACTGCAGTTTCTGACCTCGGTGTTGCTGGTTACAACCTTCTGTCCATCTTCTTTGCTGTCGCCAGAGTCACTCACATCTATCAATCATCTCTCTTTCTCATAGCGCTGAGCAGTCTTTAGATGGCATTCATAAGATTTATGATTCATGATTCTCTCTCTACTGTGTGTGTGTGTGTGTGAGAGAGAGAATAGAGAGAAGGAAAAAGGAAGAAAGAGAGAGAGAAGGAGAGGGGCTTGTCGATGACACAGTTGAATAATGACAATATCTATGATTGATAGCTTATACAGAGCAGGTCGGGTGTGTATACTGTATTTGTGTGTGTGTGTGTGCGCGCGAGTATTAGAGTGACAGAATGAGAGAGAGAGAGAGTCTATATGTTCTGTTTTTCCCCGCATTAATCTGATGTTTAAGAAGCAATGATGAATGGTTTTCATGTAGTTTGAGATGTCGATGGTCACTCTGAAAGAGAGCGGGGGAGAGAGATGGAGAAGGGAAGCAAGTGACCAGAATTACCAAGGGACACATGATGTTCATGTAGGAATAGAGAGACTCAAGGAGATGAAAGCATAATAAATGTCTTTCAGATAAGACCAACTCTCTGAGTTATTAACCACTGTGGTTTTCAGCCACGAAAACCCTAAATGAAATATTTACTGCATCTGCTTGTCATTTTCTTCACACTGAGTCAGATTTCTTAAAGGCACTTAAATGATACATTTGTTATTGTTTGTTATTATGTTAATAAAATACTCACATGCTATATATACAGTACATGGAAAGAGTTGTTCACTGTAATCATTCCTTCCTAAGAAGTGATCCCTTCTAGCGCTACTACACTGTAAGTGATAGGGGACAAAATCCAGTCGTTCTGTGCAAAAATACATTCTAACGTTCAGCCGAGCCTAATAAGAGGCTTCAGCGTTCTGTATAGCCAAAGTCAAGTTAAGTGGGTATCTTTTAAAGTTACAGCCTGTTTAGTATGAAATTCTTCTTTATGGTTCCGTGAACAGTGTTTCCTTGCTGAGACACGCTGGAGGGATACGTCCTGATAGTTGCATGTCTGTATTTTCCCCAACAACGGCAATAAAGCTACAAACTGCCAGGCTAAAGATATAGTCACATTAACCATTAACCTTCTGTTAAACTAAATTGCCCCGCATGCAGCCCCAAAAAGGATGTGATGTCGCGTTTCTGATGCGGGTAATTAATAAATATTGCTCACAGGGATCACAAACTGTAAACCGTGTTTGAGAGCGAACCTGCAATTTGTTGTGTGGTTTTGTGATAATGTATAGGATATTAAGGCTGTTGGTGTGAATGAGATGAGATAATAGAGCATTCATTCTTAGATAATCTACCCTGGATAAATACGTAAATACATTTAAAAAAGAAAAAAAAGAAAAGAAGAAATGACTATCCTAGTTGTCATAAATACTAAATAAGTGTTTCCATGTGGTTGAATGTTGTAAAATCCCCTTCACAGCTGGTACCTGACATGCAGATAGATATTATGCACACTACTGTGTCATTCCTCAAAGGAAATAGCTCAAAGTATGGAGAAGGTTAAGTGTTAATGTGGCAATAGTTTGAGGCAATGTGTGCTGACAGCTGTGATGAATTGTTTCCACTGTACTTGTATTCCTTTCCAGTCATACGGCGTTTTCTGTATCATCCCACATGATAATCCCTATCCATACTTTACTACAGCCCATCCGTTTTGCCTCCAAAATGGTAGTATATATTATATTCTTTATATAAGCTGCTCTTTATTGGTACAGTATGGTTGTAATTTTTTTATTTTGGAGGAGCAGTACATGTCATTTTTTTCCGTCCCCAGTTACTTTTACAGGATGATACAATACATACATTTTCCCGCTTTATGCCACTGAATGAGCAACAGTAAAGACAAAGTCTTGACGTGGCTGCCTTCTTCAAAATAGACACATAACATTAGTTTGCATGCTGCACATTAAAATGTCACACATTTCAACGCATTCCACATGAAGTGATAAGTATAATAAAAGTCCATTCATCACCTTTTCCCTCCCATTCTCTGATTTTGTGAAACATCCGTTTCCATTTACTTTGTCCAGGTTGTGATACTTTGTGTTTCCACCGGAGTGCACTCTTGAGTCAGCATTAAAAAATGTAGTGCATGAAATTGATGACCAACAAGTTAATCGACTGGTCTCATTTAGTCCTCCAGAGCTTCAGTACCATTCACAGTTAGTTCAAGAGCATGTCAGGGCCACTTGTTGCCCTGTGTGATGGTTGGATGCAGTAGAAGGATCATCATTTGTTCGGTCCTGGACGGATAGATGCCGGCTGTGTGCGTACAGCTGGTTCTTGCTGATGAGGTGTGGAGTTGCTGAGGTCCCATTTTCCCCCATTTTTGTTTGTTAAATTATGGATAAAGTGTTTGCTAAGAGGCGGAAGAGACACAAATGAAGAGGATCAAGAGTTTGGCTCTATTCAATCTGTTTGGGTGTACAATATGTGGGGTGGAAAGAATCATTCACTTCACTGCTGTGGCTCCTACTCTTAGAGATAAGTCTGCTGCTGTATCAACAATCACATACAATACAAGGCTACACATAAACTTTTTAGGAGGTAGGACGGGTGCTAGAGAGGTTAAAAGTTGTGTTCACATACAAGAATATTGTATCACTCAGAAACTGCTGTAATAATACTTTTTTTTTCATTTCCATTTTTAGCTGTTAAAAAAATTAATCCTTTTAATGGTTTTGTTTTGTCAGTAAATGCACTAGAAAAGATCATCACTGTGGTATTAGGTAACAACTAAAGACAGTAGTTGTGAGGATTCTCCTTTTTTCAGTTTCATTAGTTTTTGTTTTTTTTATCATATATCAAATATGACAAATATCTTTTTCTCACTTCATAAGTCTGCGCTTATGTTTGCTGACACGTTGATTTTCGGGAAGTGTTGCACTTTTAATGTGTTTAAAATGCTTTACTGATGTCAAGATTGAATACAGTAATTACTAAGCAGCAAATGTGCAGACAATTCATGCACACATACAGTGCATAGATAAGCATACTTACAAAGCTGTTTAGTGTTGGATTTACTGTGTTTGTGTGTGTGTGCACACTGGATGGATATTTTTTTTTTGTACCGAATGCTACAACACGCTTATTGGTAAACATGAATAAAAAAATACTTTAGTTTTGTTGCTTTAACTAAAACACACTTTACACACATGCACATAGAAAGAGCAAACCAATTAGTCTATACTGTTCGCAAAGTGCAAACAAAGAAAAGAGAGCAGGATGTGAAACTGGATAATGTGTCTCCTCTGCGCTGAAAGCAAATTTCTTGGCCTAATAAGCATATTGCCATATGGCCTGATTCACTGTGGATGACACCGCTAGGATCTGTGTGTCACAGCTCATTTGTTCTGGGCCTGACATGGTCTGTGGGGGCTACAGGGAAGTCATGCATATCTACTTACATGGTGTATTCTAGGTGCTGCTACTGTGGCACTGAAGACTTCCAAATAGAGGGGCTGTAAATCTGTCGGTCTTTTTGTCTGTTGCTCTTTCTCCTTAGGCTGATAGATTCTGGTTCTTGGTTGCAACCACAGGGTAGTGAACACAGCATCCATCCACCTCACCAGCACAGGCTCAGCACAATCTGGGCTCACAGAAAGGAATAAAAGATGAGAGAAGTACAACACCTTTGTGTGACTGATCAGATTTTGTGTTTTAAAGTAAGACAGAGACAGAGTATATGATCCAGTGCAGTTACATACTGAGAGCAGGGCGTCACATATAGCCAGCTTAATGCATTGATAATGGTCCTTTTTTGGTGAAACAGTTTTTCATGGCACAGTATTTGTCTCATTATGAGTGAATGTTGTAGCATTTTCACCCCAGTTTGGATGTATCGCTCTTTTTAAAGCAGTTTTATTATGTTTGATGAGTTTTGAGTCATGGCTCTGCATTCAAGAACTCCACTGCTGTCATGAACTTCTCTGCATCATGTCAGGGTCATCTTGTGTTCATGCTCATGAAGCATAAGATAAGTATATGCTGAATAATAATTTACCTTTCATTGCCATTGACGTCTGTGGCAGCACTGCCATTTGCAAATTGGATAGTTGCTGTGGCTGTCCTGCTGTTCATTTCTTGAAGCATGAAGTTTTGATCTGTTAGACCTGCCCTGCAGGTGGCAGGGGTGTGGCCACACAGCAGTGTGACCTCTGTAAGCTGGTCTCTGGCTGAGGGATGGGGGAAGGAAAAGACGAATCAAAATTGGGGATAGGAACATATAATGTATTCACCCTGGCTGCAACATTTTGTTGATCAGAAATAGATGTCCACTCTTAAATCAAACTGATTTTGAAACTTAAGAGCCTGAAGCTGTGCAGATTTACCTGCACACTTTAAGCTCATTCTACAGCTTTACCTGCTGTTACAGTGGGAGAAGGCTGTCTGCTCCTCCACCCACTGTAAGTTGGGCATCGACATCTCAGTAGATGGGAGTAGGCTGTCCTGAAGTCCCTGTTGAGTGCTCCATAGAGGATAGGGTTGAGGGCTGAGTTGGTGTAACCGAGCCACAACACAATGGGAAATTCTGGTACTGTGCTAGGGTCTGGATGCTCCTTTAGGCCCAACACTGTGAACAGGATGAAATACGGCAGCCAGCACACCACAAAAGCCCCAATCACTGCTGCCAGTGTCACTGTGGCTTTGTGCTCCCGCAGAGCCACTGCTGTAACACTGGAAACCACAGTGGTACTGGTGGAGGGATTGCTCCCGCAGTTGTAGCTAGTGATGCAAGTGGGTCGGGCACTGATGATGCGTTTGGCCTGTGCCCGTGCAATGCGAAGTATTTGGAGGTAGGTCCAGCACATAGCCACCAGAGGCAGGTAGAAAGTGAGAAGAGAGTCCGTCAGCACGTAGGGTCTGTTCAGCTCAAAACGACATCTCTTCTCTGGAGCCCAAGGCCCGTGGTTCTGCACTGTCCCATTAACAGTGTTCCACCCCATTTGGATGGGCAAGAAAGACACGGCCACAGACACTGTCCAAACACTGGCCATGGCCACAGCAACTCTCCGTGGCAACACCAGTGAGGCATATCTCAGAGGCATGGTCACTGCCAGGTAGCGGTCCACACTGATGGCCAGGAGGGTGAGGATGGAGGCGGTGCACAGCATGACATCCATAGAGATGTAGAAGTTGCAGAAGATCGGGCCAAGCGGCCACTCATCGTTGAGCAGGAGGAGGGCGGAGAAAGGGAGGACCAAGAGGCCGAGCAGCAAGTCTGTCACAGCCAGCGACACAATGAAGCAGTTAGTGAGGCAGCGGAGGCGTCGAGAGGCGCAGACAGCCAGGCACACCAGCACATTACCACCGACCGTCAGAAGGATGAGCAGGGACAGGAGGACACCCAGCATCACGTTTGACAACATTATTGCTGGTGCTTCACTGGAGACAATCTGATGACATCATCGCTGGAGCTTTATGTGAACCATTGTTACGTTTTCTTTTCAGTTTTAAACTACAGTAGATGAGAGGTCTCGCTTTTTTGCAAAAAAGACATTTACATTATAAGCCTTAGGCTTACATATAATGTTATTATTTGATATGCTCCCATTTATTACAGTGCATATAATCCAATCTCAATGTCTCCATGGTCAAATGTGACTTCAGATCTTGGCCACATGTGATTGCTCTCCTCTTTCTCCCAATATTTCCTCTGTCTTAGCTGCTAATTTACTTGACTGAACCCTACTAACCATAGCTTTCAACTCTCCTGTGACTTGACCACAGCAGCATTCCCATTCACAACAGCATTCATCAAAAAAGTCTCGCAAGAAGTTTGTCTCTTGACAAATGCTGCGACTGAGAATTGCAAATCAGCGCTATGCTTGGCTGTTGAAATGTCTGTGATGGCTGTTGAGCAGCTTTCTGTCTGCATGGCTGATTCATAGTGGTCCATGGCATCACTTTGTTTTCAACACCATCTTCTATGGCTGTGGTGACACCTGGTGGACAGAGATGAGGAACACAGTTGGTAATCAGTATAATATTTCCTATAGTTTCAGATATTGCACAGCCATCCTTACACAACAGAGAGCACTTATTTTTGGTTTGGTGATAACTGTAACTTATTTTATATATATATATATATATACACATGCATATTAAAGTACAACAACCCTAACTTTTAAAAACCAGGTATGGATACATTCTCTTTACTGTTTGACAAAGTACAGTAATGAGACACAGTATTTTATCAGTGCATATCTTGATGTGTGTGTGTTTTTGTGTCTGCACAGGCAACCAAGCATATCTTTGGGCATACATGGCCTCTGAGCCTCTTCTTTTCCATCTATGTATTAATACAGTACACTAAATGATGGAATACACTAATGCAGTGTATCCAATATATTATTGGATGAATAGAATCACAAGCTATCATGAGTTGGAGAATAAAAATAAATAAAGTAAAACAAAGCTATATAAAGTACTTACTTGGCACCAGGTTTGTAGTAGCTGATAAAAATAACCGCTAAAAGTAACCACTGACCGGACGACTCACAGTTTGTCCAAATCTGCCTTTGGAAGTAAACTCTGAAGATTTATGTTTTAACACTGTTTCTTAAATATAAGTTTTCAATGATGTGTGATGACATTGAAAGATTTATCTCTTAAAGTTGCTGAACAGCAGCCATTGTGGCTGCATGTGTAGCACCACTAAAGGCCTACCCTAACCTAAACCTAATTCTAACCTTAACCTTAAACCAAGTCTTAACCTTCGAGCAGTTCTTTGAAGTCAGGCCGAAATGTCCTCACAATGCAGAAATTTCCTCACTCTACGATGGTTTAAAACTGAAATTGGTCCTCACAAGGATAGCAATACAAGCACACACACAGACATTCACACACAAACTAAATTTAGTTCTGGCTTGCATGGTTGCTGAGTTATGCAACAAAAAGTCTTCATAATTGATGTATGTCTGATTCTGAACTTAAAGCCTCATTTATGATGCAAAGAATTCAGTATGGGACCCATAGTAATAGTTAATCCAGTCACAACAGTATGTATCATACAAGGACTATCATGTTTTTTTATATGCTTGTCACAGTCAGTCATGTGAAGGTATTTGTTACTTATAATTGTCAGTTATTTCATGGCGGCCATTTTCTCAATACAACAAGCAAAAGTAAATCTGCCATTTTAGACAGTCCGCTAAAGGGAATTCCAATCTATCTATAATAAAACCCTGAACCAAGACAGATGAGCGTTCTGCTTGTTGTGGGCACAGTATTTGTTCAGCTAAGGCTGGCTAACAGCCAGCATGGCTACATGTCTCTGAGCAATCTGCTGCAGCTGAGATGATGTTAAGACTTGTTTTGGTTTCAGTATTGTTAAATATGATTAATGTTTTGGTGCAGCAATTTGACTGCCTTAGAAGAATACCCTGTTCGATTCCTCCAGGTCTGAAATAGAAATCTTGAGTCAGGTTTCAGATTATGATTATAGTTACCAAATAATGGCCATAAATAATAAAAAGGTTTTTCTTGAATCAAATAATATCTGCTAGTTTGTAAAGTAAGTATTTATCATGAAGTATTTTTGACAAAAATCATTCTCTTATGGATATTGTTAAATGTTTTGTTTTTTTACATAGACCTTGTTGAGAGAGTTGCACAGTGGTATTTGTCCTCTGTGAACTCATTCATTAATAGCATGTGGGCATGAGTTTATAATGTGTGCATGGTGGAATAAGGGTAACTTCTTGATAAGTGAGGATGTGTGTGTGTGTGTGTGTGTGTGTGTGGAGTACATGTGTTTGCGTCAATGGGTGGTGGGTAATGTTTGCTCCTCTATTTTCTAACACTGTAATGGGTATTGGGACATTTGCCAGACTTGGTCCAGAGCTGCTCACTTATCACCTCAAAGAGAGAGAGAGAGCGAGAGAGAGAGAGAGACGCCGAGAGGCGGACGCTGGCTTCACATGAAGACGAGAAGAAAGCATTAGACCATATAATGAAAAGAGCACAGAAAGAAAGGTTTAAATTAAATCTGGGTCAACAGAAAACAGAACACCATCTCTAATCTCTGAACTCTTCTAATCTTCACTTCTTTGTTCCGTGGACACATTTCTGTCACAGACTCACTGCTTTGAACTTCATCCAGAGCAAACATTGATAACACAGCCACTACAGATGAAGTGCAGCTCTCAAATGCACATGACATCTCAGCCTTTCTATGTGACAGAACCACAGACTGACTCGCTGAGACCACACATTTCGACCGTTTTCATCATCAAAATCTGTCTCTCTCTCACACCGTCATTCACTTCCTTGTTTTGTCTCACACAAGCTGCTGCAGCGAGTTTTGGCTTGGATCCAACACGGGCCTGTGAGGAATGTCTGCATATGGACATGCATTATGGTCACTAGAGATTTTTCAATAACCTTGTCTCAACCCCACGACATGTAATGTATTTGAGGCTGTGTATGCGTTTGTGTTTGCATAGGCATACTTGTTGTCTACACTCAGCCAAATGCTCTAGTTCCTTTTCCCATGTTACAGTGCATGTTTGTGAGACCATAACCATATTCGTTTCCTGTGTTTACTTTTGCATAAACATTTGTGTTTTAATAAAACCATATTAATATACAATCCTGCCCACTCACGTATAAAGAACCTCAAGTAAGCCTTTACTGAAGACTTATTTAGTACAAGTACGATGTAAATGACTTGCGTGCAGTTTGTGTTTTATCAATTCCAAGTCCCTGTCAGTCTGTGACAGTTACAGTAGAAAGTCACAGTAAAAGTAAATCACCTTAATGTTGAGAAGTATAAAATCCCCCTATAGTAAATAAAGCATCACTCATTCAGACAGTGTGCTACTTTATTACCATCTGTTTTCTTTCATAAACTTCTCACAGTGGTGAGTGTTACTAAATCTGTATATAATCAAAGACACACATGCTCACACACTCGCATGTAGGTGTGCATGCACGCACTAACGCACACCCCAAAACATGTCTTAGTAATGGATTTTGAGGACTGTAATGGATTGTAATGACAGCTGAGTGCTGTGTTTTCCACAGGATGTAAAGGCTGCTCCATCTTTGGAGGTTTTCTGCAGGAGAATGCTGTTTCATGCTTTCAAGAGACAACAAAGGGTTGCATGAGTTTGTGGTTTTGAGGACAGTGCTTGGAGGGTCAATCCAAGAAGAGGTCTATCTGTGGCCCTGTTTACACCTGGCATTAACATGCATCTTGGGTGATCCGATCACAAGTGGACAGCTCTAAGTACAGGTGTTAATGCACCCAAGACGTATTGATCCTGTCACTCAGACCACATTTGGAGGTGGTCTGGGCCGCATATGGCCACATTCTTTTAGCAGTGTGTACGCAAATTTGTCCTGGGCCACATTGAAGGACCGCTTACTCAACTGATGTCCTCTGCGTAAGCAGAAGTACCTGCTCGAGTGCATTGCTGCCTCCTGCCTGTTAAAAACAACAATGCATTTGGTCTTTGCTAATGGAAATGATGTACGTATTTATTTGCATATAGAGTGGGGAACTGAGATCGCATGTGGAGACACATTTTAATGCCAGGTGTGAACTGATGTACTTCGAGCTATCCACTTGTGATCGGATCACCCAAGACGCATGTTAATGCCAGGTGTAAACAGGGCCTGGGTGTAATTGAGGTGAGGCTCAACAGTTGGTGGACATAACAAAGCGATTAACTTTTAGGAGCTCCTACACAGCTTCCTTTCCTTGTCTCTTATCTTCCAGCACAAGAAAGATGCAAATGAGCTGGAAAGACTTCATTCTGCACTATCTAGACCTTCTATTACTCATTGAGTGGTTTGGTGAAAAGAGCCCAATTTGGGTATTGAGATGAAAGGCAGGCAGAAAAGAACTTGGAACGGTGGCTCTTTACCAGACATGGTCTGAGATCGGAGATGAGTAATGAGGTTATTTACCTCTTAGCTGGGACTCACTGCCTGATTTGTGAGATTCTTCAAATACCAAGTGTTCATTTTGTGACTTTTTTTTTACCAGCCAGATGTGTCTTTTTAGAAATTAACGGATAAGGAATATCTGCTCTTCTTCATCCCAATGAGAAACCAAAGTAATCATGTGTATTGCCACAAATGCAAAGTAATGGGTTTGAATATGTGTACACAGTCAGGAAATGGATTAATTCTGCCCCCTCAAATCACTGCAATATTGAGATAAGCTCTGAATTATCAGCAGGGTATGAAATTAACTTTTTTAAAATCTGGTTGCTACCGACTAGATACAGGAAATAACTTGTTTACTCATTCATTCATTCAGCCCATTCAAACTCAATAACAGTTAGCGTATCTGCCACCTAATGATTGGTCGGAGGTATGACCAATCATTAGGTAGCCTAAGATGACGCACTGAACCAAATCACTTGCCTTGTCTCTGCAATTCTGCTAAAATGTGTGGAGAGCTCCGTGTCAGCAGTACTGCACTGTACTAGTACATGCAGTGACTCATGTACTCCTCAGCCGGTAATGATTGGTGTAGATTGTTTATTCTAGATTTAAGAAAAGCAAGGAACTGGTACTAGGTCAATAAACGTTTAATTAATGGGGACTGCAATACTGAAAAGGCATGCAGATGTTGAAGGCAACTTTTATCTCTGCACACAGCGTCCATAAAAGCCTCATAATGCAATCAGATGTCTGGATGCTTCATTAATCCTAATATAATTCAATTGAGCACCAAATACTTGGCTCACTCACTTCCTCTGCTTTTGCAAAGAAATCTATAGTTGTCTGCATTTTTTTCTTGAATGTGCCAGTGCCTGTGTGGGTCTGTTTGTCTTTGTTTTTGTCCTTGATAGATAGACCCAGAGAAAGACAGAGACAGAGAGAGAGGGAAGTGGTCTGGGATGGTGGATTGCTTGCAGGGATGGAAATTAGCACCAGCCACCAGCCAAATGCTGATAAAATATCAAAGTGACACAAAATAATGACTTACTATTGAGTGGCTAGTGAATTTGACAGTGAGCATCAGACACGGCCACAGACAGGTACACAGACAGGGGGATCAGACACATAAAATATGCATATATACTAACAGCATGCATTGCTGTGGCACAGACATACATGCACAAACAAGTTCAGGTCATATGTGGATAATGGCTGTCCCGTAATGTGTCAGTCTTGGCCTTACCCCACCTCTGTTATGTCAGCATTACAGCTTCCATATATAGTGCTTCAACTTAATATAAATAGACACACACACACACACCTTACAGTTACACTTTCTAGCAGTTCTAGTTGGGAACTTTTTTCTGAACTGCTCAACATTGCATTTAGTGCCCTGACCAAGACATGACACTTTACCACATCCTCTCACTATTCCGGTGGCTGCTTCAGCCGATACAGATTCACCCTTATTGCTCAGTTGGATTCCAGTTCTAGACTGAGCGATAGAAGTAATGATGTGCAAAATTTTCAGGGTAATACATTTAGCTTGACATTTCTTGCTCTAAATATCTGATGTCGGATAGTACTTCTAGAAATAAAATCGTTTTTACTGGCTCCAGCAAAGGTGTTTTTCTCATTTTGCAACAAACAGGGTGGTTTCTAGCATTAGCAGTGAAAGCCTCAATTTCTGAACATGTAAAATAAAGAGCACCAGCTACAGAAACTCAACCTTTATCAACATCAAAGCCAAGGAAAGATCAATGTATCTGTATTGCTCTGTCTGTCTATCATACTGTTTGTGTCTGTCAGTCTGTCGATGTGTTACTATGGAAATTCACACAGTAATTTGTTTTAGAATATGAAACTGGAAAGGTGAAGTTTAAAAAGTATGACACTATTGTAGCAACAGATAAAAGATAAAGAGTTATTTGGTTTTAACACACACACACACGCACACACTCTCACACACACTCTCACACACACTCTCACAGAATAATCTCACTTCCTCATTTTCAGGACTGATTAAATGACCCCTTTGTGTATTTGTCATTGTGCAGGGTTCACATGCTAGACTCAGGATCGACTCTCCACAACCACAAACCTATGAATTTAAAAACACAACTTCAAAACAAGAAAGAAATGGTTTCCCTACAACTGAGCTGACAAACATTCAGAGGAGGAACTTCTGATGCTGCGAATCTCTTCGTGAGCGAGCTTACGTGTCATTAAGCACTCACATACTGCTTCTCTATCATGTCTGTTACAATCCTTTGCATGAAAATGCTTAAAATTGTAACTCTAAAAGGCAGAAATACTCCATAATCTGATAGATAGACAAGTGAGGTGTGGTGTTAACTATATAAAGTGTTTATCAAATATTTGGCAAATCTTAAATGAATATAGTTAATTTGTTTTTGTTTTTTTGTAATATTCTTGGCTGCTGAAATGCACGCCAGCAGATCAGTGCAGACTTCATAAAGCTTAACAATGCTGCCGCACCACAAACACAACTGGATGGACTATGTGTTCACACGCCACTCACTCAAGTTTGATGACATATTAAATATATTTTAGAAAGTATAAAGTAGGAATTTATCAACTCGCCTCAGTGCTGCTTTTCCTTTTCTGTGACGACTGCCCCCGCTGCTCTGCTCGGCTCCCCGACCACAGTCTCGCTCAAGAAGTGTGTGTGGGAGAGAGAGAGAAAGCGAGGGAGCACCAGTGACTCTCACACAGTGCTCTCTCTCTCTCTCTCTCTCTCTCTCTCTCTCTCTCTCTCTCTCTCTCTCTCTCTCTCTCTCTCTCTTTCACTCTCTCTTTCACTCTCTCTGTGTCTCCTCCTATTATTCTTCTCTATTTCTTTAGGGTAATTGGCTTTTGAAATTATTTAATAGCTCTTCCATTCTCTTATTGTGCCTTCTAACTTGCCTTTGCCAGCTGCTGCAATAAAGCAGGTTCTCCTCAACAAACTGTTGCCTTTGAAGACTGGGCTGTTTTACCTGAATAACCCAAGTTACCTGTTGCATTCTGCCCTAATGGAATCACTGGCTAGTAAGTCCAGTTTGTAGTGGGGAGAGACACAGGAAGGCATGGTATTCATACATGCATCATTTCTTGTCTTTGAGATTTTTTTTCTTTTCATGTCTCATTCTGACAAAAGAAAAATGCCACTGCTCTCGAAGCTTTATACAGTTTAATAATTTAGGGATTCTTTAGAGCTTCATGGATCAATGGCAGTCGGGTAAATCTCTGAGAATTGGCACCAGTTGGACTGGAGTGATGTCAATGACCTGATAGATCACAAAGATTTCTAAATCAGTCTCGCTATTTTTGGTGCAGCCTTTTACTCAGCCTTTTATTTTTCATATGCTTTGGTCCCAGGTGTGGCTGCTCTTCCCTTCCCAGTGGAAATTCATCTTCTGGGCTTCAGGCTAACATCTTTAAGTCATCATGTCTCTTTTCATAACTTTTGTCCGTTTTTGCCTCCCTTTTCCTTATCTGTCTCATTTCTGTCTGTCATTGACTCTGTTTCAGTTTCCATGGCATTGTTCATATCTTCTGAATATCTTATCATATATGCTGAATTAAATCTGTCTTTTTCTCTTTTTGTGCTTCCTCTTTCTTTTAGAGACTGTCCCTGTGCCTGCTGCCTTTTTTATTCTTCCATCTGTATATCACTTCATCTCTGGCAATGTCTGTATGTTACATATTAGTGACATTACATTTGTCACTTTTTTCTTTCTTTCTTCCCACACACCTTTTAAGCTCCACCCTTATTTCTCCTTGTTAGTCACAGCAACAAGGTTCCAGTTTTGTTCCACTACACAGGACTATGCGATAACATATCTTTCTTTATAATTCTTTTCTTTTTTCTGTCCTTCTCTCCTTCTTTCTTCATCTATCTACCTGTCTTTTCTGTCACTCATTTCTAGGTGTCACCTCCTGGCATGCACATTCTTGTTAATGTTTCTAAGCTCACATTTCTGTCGGTGTTAAATCCGTAGCGTGTTGACAAGCTCGGTCTCCTCTCATGTTTCCATTACGACAAGATTTTCAAAGCACCCTGTGATCTTTCTGAGATGGTGGAGAATACCTGATTGGCACTCCCATCTCTGGGTCGATGACGCCATCAGTCATGTGGCTACGTATGTGATGTCTTTTATAATTAACACCATAGTTCCTGGGCTTTGACACCTTTGAAACTGGTACTGTGAAAAAGGCAGTTGGCAGTGGTACCTCAAATCCCATTAGCATTGTAACATACATTTTCATTATGAGAAGTTAAACCACAGCTCCCAGTCTAGGTCAACAGTGTGTTTAAAACATGCCATATCTTGATAAGATAAGATGAGGTAATACCAGGGGAATAAAACAAAAACTGAAAAATAATTTAGAACTCTACCACCCTCTCTTGGATTTCCAAAGTAATGACATAATTTCAAAGGAAATCAGTCATTTGTTAGTGTTAGCCGCAGGCAAACAGGCAAGGAAAATTTAGCCAAGAAATCGCTGACTGGTGGTGCATATAATGCTTCTTAAATGAAAACTGGCAAATGGAATTTTTAAGCAACAAGCTAAATGAATTAATATTTGTGTCCACAGAAACAAATATAAAATGAATTCTAAACTCGTCAAAACTTCATGGAAAAACATTTAAAAAATGTGTCAAATGCAACAAAACTGTATTTTTAAACAACATATAACATTTAATTTTGCTAATTGTAATAAATGGCTTAATAATTGGCTGTGTGTGGTTTTTATGAAACTAAACTCATTACTCTCATACCTCAATCAACAGTTCCACTAGTCAGTAATGCTTATAAGATTACTTTTAGCAGCTCATACCAGAATTTCCTACTGGTTATTTTCTAATCTTTAAAAGATATGACATAGCAGAATAGTTTTAAGTTAGTTGCATGGTGTTAGCTTAGCTAGCTAGCTACTCCATCAGACCTACCTGATCTATTAGATAGATAGATATCAGCTTTAGCAAACGTGCCGTTTGGTAATATTTGTGAATGCCTTGCCGTGAAATCTGTTACAAACTAATTATCTTAACATCTATAAGAAATGTCAATTTAACCTTAAATTGCTTATTTTGAAAGAGTTATTTTTCAATTATGCTTACATTTGTATTTTCAAATTATGTTACTTGAGAGGTTGGACTTGTAGCCCTATTGTCAAGTGGCACAAGTTAATAGACCCCACTATTGCAAACACAGTCTATATCTGTGCTGAAGTGGCCAAAGCAACTTGTAATAAGAAAGCTGTCCTCTCTATAATGGTGGTGGTGACACACAGTACCTGTAATAGAAAATTATAACTAAATAATACTGTACATTTTTCATTCATCATTTTGGATTTAGCTAATATTAATATGTGGTGAAAACTAGTCACTTTCGAGACACTTACATCAAGTGACTGAAGGAACAGTCACTTACAGTAAATTTACTGTTTCTGGCTAAACCGGAGATGCTTTACACGTTGTCCTGATGGATTAAAATTGACATCTATAAAATAGTGTATAAAATATAAAATAAATATAAGGTTTCTTGTAAACATTTGCATGGCCGATTTTTACGTGCTTTAAATCCTACATTTTATACATCCATGTTTGCATCCATTCTTCTCCCTTCCTGTCTTTGCTGGTGCATTGCTGTGTTTCTTGGTGCATTACTGCCACCTGTGGATCAGTGGAATAATGTGAAACAATTGGCAGGATTGTGTATCGCGTCACCTGCGTGCATCAAACAGCTCCACTATCATCATCATCTAGCACTCATCTAGTGCTGTCAAAAACTCCACAGGAGGCCTTTAATTCAGGATTTGGTTATTTTGGGACTGTTATGCTCATCATAAAATCTTTAAGTGATATGAAGTATAGTGAAAGAAAATCATGTTCCTGTTTTTCCACTTGAATTTGAAGAAGGAAGAGTGTAGTCCATAATTAAAGTCGAGAGTAGTCGGTAACATTCAAAAAGGTCCTATCTATTATAGATGGTTGTTGCCAATTGTTATTGTGTTGTATTGAGGATGTTCTCACTATGGTGAGTTGATGGTTACCGTGGCAACATCATATATCGGGGAAAATATACATTTGGTGATGGAGGGTTTAATTTGAAATTTCAGATATGAATCTCCAGAAATGGCCAATGTTTCAAAGCCAAAGATTTCATAACGTCAGAGATTGATAATCAGTTGACAAACACACATTTGTTGCATTGGAAATTCAAGGTTTTTGTTGTTTTATTGATGACCATCCCACAGAGACACAGAGAGAAATCTCATTTACTGAAGCTGAATGAGAGACAATTTGCTATAATATGTGTATTTGTAATAAGTTAAACTACTTTTCTTTCATAGTAACCTCTTGGAACATGATATAAGAAAGAAAAGTCTGCCCATTTCCTCTGTGGAAACAGAAAATTATTAGAGGTATAGTGTTTTCTCATCAAGTCTGATCATGGTGATTTTTCCAGTATTATCTTTCTTGTTGTGGAGGGAGCAGAGAAGAGGTGAGGACAAAACAGGGGTGAGATGAGCTTATCTTTAGATGAACACAACATCAAGCTATTACATCTGATGCTCAAGGATGATGCACAAAGAGAAGAGGGGAGAGTACACTGTGTGAGAGACGACAGTGTGAGCTGGCAGACAATCAACCCACAGTTCTTTGACGACTTTGGACACTATGTTGTTTCCAGTAGATATTTTGTTCAGATTTGAGAATAACTCACAAATGCAACTTGCTTTCTGTCACATTTGACTACTTCTGCATCTGAAATAGGAACATGTTAAGGCCCAGCTTTGCTCTAATGAGAAGTGCAAAACTATCAACACTTTTGAACCCTTCTGTAACTGGAGACGCATGCTACTAATGTTTTATTTTCAGTTATAATACAGATAAGGTAATCCACTGGGGTCCACATGAGCAAAATGGAGACTTCACACACTGTGTAGGCCTGTGTGCTCTATAGGACTCCACCTTCTTGTACTCACCCACTTCCCCTTAACTGCCTGAAGGCAGGAAGAGAGGAGAGACAGAAGAGGAAGAGAGGCAAAGGGGGATGGGCTTATTGCTTTCATTTAAAGTTAAAAAAAAAATACAGAAGTGAGAAGTTCAGCAGACATTCTCAAAAAAGACACAGAAAGAGAAAGAGGACAATCAGAAAGACAAGACTCAAAGTAGAAAGTAGGCAAAGGACTACATGCCATCATGGTTCCTTGGACGAGGACCATCACAGAGCGGTATGGTGTAGGTAAGTCAGTATGCACTCACTCGTGTCTTTGTGTATGTGTGTGCATGCACATATGTGTTGCTATAGCGTCTCTAAGGTGTTTAGGTGTGGTAAACTATCCATGCTACGAATAAGAATTAGAAAAATAGATGCCCATCACTTCCTGCTTTACAGGATGTGAGCAGGTGCTAACGACCTCTTAGAACTTTAGGGTGTAAACATCAGATGTAATTCCCCCAAAGAACCTAAATCCTAAAATCATATTCAGCGTTTAACTTCAATGCAACTTGAGCTACAGTGGATTGTGTAAAGGATAAAATCATAAAATTACCATCCATCCTAAGCTGATGGAGAAATGAGTGGCAGTTAGCAGGCAATCTCCATGCATTACACATTATGCAGTGCACAAATACAGAAGCAAGAAGATCAACTATTCCTGAAAACGCCAATTTGAGGTGTGGAAAAAGAGATTTTGGCACCAGGAACAAATCCTAGACTGAAAGCGCAGCTTCTCTCAGTACAATCTGTTTATCTGGTATGTGGGTTTAATATGGTCGAGCTGATCCGCATGTGTTGCCGTTAGATATGAAAGGCAGACACAAACTTAGCAGGAATGCAGATTTGTGACTTCTAATACAGGTTGTAATAGCAGGGCTCCACTGACCTGTTGCAGACAATGCATTGATTATCACTTACTTGCTATAAGTTAGACATATAGTTTGTATTGCAGAAAGTGTGTGAAGACATTTTTCATCCCAATAGTTTCTACTGTTTATAGCTTAAAATTGACAGTGAAATGACAATTCATTTATAAAAGTCATTTTGAAACAATTACTAATATGATTACTGCATGAAGAGTTGTTTATCTACTGTATCTAAAATGAATATCTTCCTGGTCTGTATGAGACTACAACACAGGAAGTAGAGTAAGAATGCAGGAAGTCTGTTTGAGTTTGAAGCCGTACAGCTAAATACTGTAGAAAGAGTTGATCAGAAAGTAGAAACCACACAATGTTATGAACTGTACACACATATGTTGTCATTTTGAAAGCATTAAATATCTTAAAGTATTAGTCTAAAAATAGTCTGCCACTTTTTATGCAGTCACAAGAATTACTGTATTTAGCAGTCATTTTATAGCTGCGTAGCTGCATGTTTAGTGCCCAAACCATTAAGTATAGGATTTTTTTTTTTTGAAACGCAAATGGAGAAAAGCGAGCTAGTGCAGGCAGACAACGCCAGTTTCACTGCTATGTTTACCATCTGCAACTGACTCATATCCAATGCACACTTTGCAGTGAGGCGGTGCACAGTAGCTGCTGCCAATTCTCTGCCAACTCTTGTGTTCTGCTCTGCCATGCTGCTGCTGCAGTGCTTATTCCTGCTGCGGCCACTGCTGCTTGTACTCACATACAGTAAATTTAAGGCTGTCCGAGCGGAAGTCCAAAACCCAGAGGCATAATTAAGGTTACTTTGTTGTCTCCCATAGGAGAATATTGTCTTGGATTAAGGGAATCGCTGCATCAAAACCAAATATCACAATAAAAAGACATTAAATAAGAACACATATGCACACCTTAGGTCATAAACAAGCAATCAAACACGTCTCACTTTACAACACACGATCTGTGAAAACCTGCAGTTATCTGAGTGCCTCCCTACCCTTCTGTCTATCTTCCAGGAGTTGTCCATTAATAGGTTTAACGGACAGAGGGACAAATTAATGTTTATGACCATTCTAACACAAGGGGACTAAATATTTGAGCCTTAAACTTGACACTTATGACCATAACATTCCTACAGACACCAAAAACTCTGAGTTTCCGAAGAAAATGGAGGCACTGATGGTTCTCGCACAGACACAGCTTAGCATGTCCACTATCAATGTGGACCCCTAAATATTTGTAAGAAGTGACCCACCTGTCTAATGTCGTGGCCGTGTATGTCAACAGATCTATGGTAGAACAATTGAGCTGGGACCTAACACAATTTCTTCAGTCACATCACGAGTCAGTAAACTGAGGATAACGGTGTCATCTGAGAATGTCACTTCAAACGGATTAGGTTGGGAGCTGACACAATCATTTGTATACAGAGTTAACGAAAAAGGGTGAACGCCGCATCCTTAGGGTGCCCCCTGTATTACTAAGGCTCCTTCTAGGAGTTCAGGGAGTGCTACATTAAATTTCACTTGTTGTGGCCTGTTTGATTAAAAAAGAAAGGAAAAAAAAAGTGTGTGCAATGACAACTGTTGCCAAGGTTACCAAAGAACTGCTGCACTTCACCAATCAAGCTATCTTACAGTTGCCGTTTGTGTGCTTGGGAAGTTTTTTCATTGTACCGCCATTTAACAACTGTCTACCAAATGCATCCCTCATCAGACTGTAACTGTTTCTTTGTTTAGTAAAGTGGAATTTTGTCGGCAATGGAGAGAAGCATCTTTCCCTCGAGGTAGGAGATATGGTCTACATCCAGGAGGTCTGTGATGGTAAGAACATCTCAAAACATAAACTATTATATTTAATGTAACCACACCTCTGTTGTATGGTGCTCCTAAATAACCATTTTATGTTGTTTTTTTAATGTATTCATCTTTGATCAAGTTTAAGATATGTTCATATTTTACATCTATACATGTGGCATGTCCTAAAACAGTCTTATTTTTCCCTTATTATAAACCAGAGTCAAACAAAATTAAAAAATATTGTCAAAATATAAAATTGCATTAGCTAGTACTTACAGATTGTCATTTTGATAAACAATACCTTATGTCAGTTAAAGTTAAAGATGTTAGCTGTAGAATAAAAGCAGAATAAAATATACATGGTAAATAACTTATTCTATACACTAGTATACAAATATTAGCTTATTCTAAAAGATTGTGTGGATCCTAGTTTCCCCTCTAGGTTTCAGTCTTTCGACATACAGTCTCTAAACACCACTTTCACGTTTCAGTACTAAACACCAAAACCCTTCCCATGTAGAGATGTCAGTGTGGTGTGATGGCAGTAAGATGACAACGCTGTCAATTTGTCTTTCAGGATGGTACAGAGGCTACTTGGCTAGGAACAAAGCCCAATGGGTAAGAGCTCACACACACACATAACCTGGTTTTTACACCTGACTGTGCATCACTTTGATTTGAACAGAAAGGTGATAATAACACATCATGCATGACATTCAACCAGCTTTATTCAACTGGGAGATCTTCTTTTCTAGTTTTGGGGACAGGAAAGGTGAGAGCTACCACTGACTTTTTTTCTTATTCGTCTCCCCCACACATATTCCCCTCCAGGGAGTGTTCCCTGCCAGTTTTGTCCATCTTAAGGAGGTCATCATTGAAAAACGAGGGTGAGTGGAATTAAACAGTCTTCACCCGTCTCCAAAAGTTAGGTTTTTTTAATTTGTTATGTTTTTGTGTGTGTGTGTGTGTGTGTGTGTGTGTGTGTGTGTGTGTGTGTGTGTGTGTGCGCGACTACAGAAATGAGGAGGTAGTGATGTCTGCAGAGATGCCCCTGGTGAAGGAGGTGACCACCACATTGAGGGAGTGGGGAAGCATATGGAAGCAGCTCTTTGTGGTAAAAAAAACAAACAAACAAGCAAAAACACTCTTTGTGTATGCAAGTGTGTGTGTGTGTGTCTGAGTGTAACCCCATACGTCTACCTGTCCAGGTAAATAAACGGGTGCGTGTGAAGCAGGTCCAGAGACTGATGTGGGAGCTAATGGAGTGGCGCTCCCAGCTCCTGTCTGGTACTCTGCCTAGTGACGAATTCAAGGAGCTCAAGCAGAAAGTCACCTCCAAGATTGACTATGGCAACAAGTATGTCTGCTCAACAAAAAAAACGACAATCACTTGTTCACACGTTAATATGGTCACTGTTCAAAACTGACTTTTCTAGCCAATTTCAATCTGTTACACAAGCTAATTTGCTCCCGTCTCACCTACCTGTTCACATCTTTCTACCACCACCTCCACTCATTTCCCTTCCTTTGTCCTCTGTCCTTTGTTCACCTTCCATCAATCTCCCCAATCCTCACCTCTCCTGCTTCCTACTAAAGGATCCTGGAGCTGGACCAGGTGGTTCGGGACGAGGATGGGAACATCTTGGAACCAGAGCGGGCTAGTGTCATCAATCTGTTTCGGGCCCACGAGGAGGCCACGGCCAAGATCAATGAACGCATCAAAGAGGAGCAGGTTAGGAAAAGGATAAGAGGGAAAGGGACAACTGCAAAAGGGATGTTGCAATTACAATACAATTTTTTGGCAACTTCTTTGACATTGCTGTGGTTTGACAGTATTAGACTTCCCAGAGACATGTGGACCATGGAGTTTTTCCTGGTAAACTGTTCTCCCCTTTCGTGGCGATATAATATCAGAAAATGTAAAAGCTATCGTGAACTAGATATGGATGGAATCACAATTTTGTCATTTCATTTAGTTTTTTTAAATAAGAAAGCAGTAAAATGAAAATGCCATGGATAATTTAGAAGCCAATCATGTCTGCCAGCCAAGCCTAATTAAGAATTCACTTTCTCACAAATTGGCATGACTTCACCATACTCCAACTCCATACAGCCTATTTCACATTTCAACATTCATTAGTAAGAAGAGAATGTACTCTTATTATGATTTTCTTATTCAGTTGTTTTCTTTTCCTTTACAAATCCACAATCTGGATGCGGCAGGTGGTACATACCAGAATTAAGTAATCAACTATTATTAATTATTAAACCAGCCAACCAGATTTGTCAGGACCTTGAAATTAAGACTTTTGGCTGGCATTTATGCTGTTAAACCCTCGTCCCAAGTTAACCTCCTACATCTAATGTCCTCTCCTGCAGTCCAACATCCAGACAGACCACAGCGGGATCTCAGCACGGATCCAGTCTTCCCCCACCCACAGCCTCTACGTGTTTGTCAGGAACTTTGTCTGTCGCATCGGAGAGGACTCTGAGCTCTTCATGTCCCTCTATGACCCCATCAAACAGACCATCATCAGGTGTCACTTGTCCTTCTCTTTTAGCTTTAGTCCCCAGCCTCCTACAATGGGCTTCTGAAGGTGTTTTAGACAGTGGCACATGCTGATGTTTTTCTTTTCAGGCTGATTTGAGGATTTGAAGCCCCAGATTCATATGCAAGTTTAAATGTGTCTGTTTAGGCTTCAAATAATAAACTGATGTTAATGTGGAAGTCTGGCAGATTTAAGTTAACTCCCCTTTCATATTTTTGAAATCAATTTTGGGGCGCACACACACACACACACACACACACACACACACACACACACACACACACACACACACACACGCTCCAGCCCCCGCACACTCTCCTTTCTCTTCCAGTTGCTCGTGTTGATATACCGCTCCTTCTGTTGTTTCCTTATTTGTCCTCTCTCCTCCATTGTTGAACCCCGCTAAATTAGAACAATGGTATGCCAAAAATAAGAATACAGAAAACACAAATTATATAGAGCAGCAGATACTGACTGGCAGCGCTATGTGGTGCCTGACAGGGCTGATGCTAAGCCCTGTCACTCACTGTCATACTGGGTATATTTATGTCTCAGCCACTGTGGCTGGGAGTATTGAGATAGACCTGGATCGATCATCTTTTTTCTCTGTATATATCTACGACCGTGTGATTCGATCATCTCTTACTTTCTTGCCATTTGTCCTGATGTCTGATTCTCTTTGGTCGCATCTGCGCTTGTTATGTTTGTTTGATTGGTTAAATGCTCTGCTTTTTCGTTTTGAATCCATTTCTTCACCGTGTCTATCTGCCTCTCTCTCAAAACATGGCAGATAGTAGGGTTTTGGACAGGAATGTTTTAGGAAGGGATCAACTTTTTCTCAGCTTTGATTCACCCCACTGTACTCACAGACACTTACTGTATGCATGTCTGTCTTGCTGTCTCTCCTTCTATTCATCCCTTTATCAGTGTCTGGTACATGCTGGCATGTCAGGAAAATGCTATTGGAAATATTTTTAGCACTTGAATCTGAATTGTTATGCAGCTGCATATGTCAGGGGATGACTGAAGCATTTGAACTTAGTTTTCCCAGAAATCATGTAATGTCACATCAGTGAACTGCATAAATTGTGCTCCTGTACACCAGACAGGCTGCTCTGTCATTCTCTCCCAAAGAGAACAAAAAGATGAGGGGGGGAAACAGTCCAGCTTTATCTGGACCAAGCACTCGCTCACTCCTGGATTGGACAGATAGCTTTTCTATCTTTTTGATTCATTACTTCCTGTAGGTGGAAAAGTACATACCCAAAAACTGAATTTCTTTTTCTCACGTAGAGTGAATCTGCGGAAATTTCAGTCAAGGGAAACTGAAAGCTGCATTTTCTGATACTATGCTTGGTTGTATATTAAAATATCGTGTAGTGTAGCTTTGCAGAACAGTAATATAACAGATATGTCTTTTATCTCTTTTCCATGCTTGGTGCAGTGAGAACTACTTGGTACGCTGGGGCAGCAAAGGATTCCCCAAGGAGATTGACATGCTCAACAACCTGAAGGTTGTCTTTACAGTAAGTGAGCACAGGAGGGCACTACCACACTGTTTCTTAGCGCTCCAGGCACTGCACTGTATAGGAATTAATAGATTTATTCCCTCTTAGAAGATTGCATTGTTTTTTCATTTTTTCTCTCACTCTCTTTCCCACTAACCTTCTGCCCTCCATCTTTTCATCCTTATATCTTGTATTCCCACTCTCTGCTCTCATTTCCTTGTCTTTCTCTATCAGGACCTGGGGAACAAGGACCTGAGCAGAGAAAAGATTTATCTGATCTGTCAGATAGTGAGAGTGGGCAGGATGGACCTTAAAGAGACGAACAAGAAGTCCACTCAGGGCCTGAGGCGGCCGTTTGGGGTGGCAGGTACTTGAAGAGCAGCCAATACAGTTTAATTTTGGTCAAAGGTGATGCTAAATCACTAATCCAAGTGGTCAAGCAATGTGCAAAGTATTAATTGTAATTATTAGACTTAACCAAATTGCTAATCAGAAAGAGTTCTCTGTATTGTCAACAAATATTGATTTTAGTGGCCTCTCTCTTAAAAATGCAATACATTTGACGACAGAGAAAGGCTGTTTTTCCTTATTCCATTGCCAAATTTCACCAGTTTTGCCAACAATAATGGCCTTTAGTTGCCTCTTCAGTCATTTTTACTTTTGTTCCCTAAGGGTCAGAGTAATTTTGTCTGATTTGACAGCTGCTGTAGGTATTATCGCCCTTATTTACACCTGGGAGCTGCCCAGTACAACCACAGTCATCTTTTGCACAAACAAAACTGAAATATTGATGGTGGCCGCTGGTATTCCACTACTTTTTTCTACCCTTAAGGCTATTTTTGCTCCCACTGGCTCAAAAAAGTTGCCTCATATAACGTCACAAATCAGCTGTCAGAGTATGTAGTGAGGCCTGTTTTGCTAGACTAGCGTGTGATAGAGGGCTCTATAAACAAAATGTTGACTCATCAGAAATTACTGTATAGCGTTTTCTTTGATTTTGTCATCACAGACATTTGTTTTCTCTTCTTGGCAGTGATGGACATTAGTGATATCATCAAAGGGAAGATGGAATGCGATGATGAGAAGCAGTTTTTCATCCCCTTCTTCCCGTATGTCCCTATTACTCCACCTCTTCTCCCTGCTTTCCTTTTCTAAGAAACTCTGTTCACAGATCCTCCCTGTCATTAAAATAGCAATATTGCAATGTTGTGTGTGAAGGTTTCAGAATCTGCACGATTTTAAGATTAAACGGTTTGTGTGTGTTTGTTTGGCTCCAGGGTAGTCGCTGAGAATGACTTTCTTCACACCTTGCTGAACAAAGTGACTGCATCACGAGGAGACAGTGGTGGCCAAGGTACTGTTCCACAGTTACAGGCTTTGCTCTTTGTTTCCTAGTGCGTAAGCCATGTGACTATTCTCCCAAAGTTAGTGGTCCTATATGCACTGAAGGTTCCCACTGGACTGTGTACGTTGCAGTCATTTGTGGTCAGACAAAATGGCCATTTCTCATTCCATCCTCTCTGCTCTGTGGGTGAAAATGAAGGACATTATTCTGATGGATAGCATGCGGCCTTGAGCCGATGTTTTCATATTACTTACCCTTTATTTCTCTCTCACCAGCCTCCAGTCTCGCTGCCCACTACCTCATGTTTACGGCCAAGTTTGACAGCCCCTATGGGTGACACTGTCTTGTTCCACATAGAGTAACGCATGTTGGATTGCACTGTCATATCGCTCACCTTTTATTCCCCCACCCCCCCCACCACTCCTGAAAGTCCTGGGCGTAACCCAGATATGAAAGGAGCGCCCCGACGAACAGATATGGGAGGAGCACCTGAGGCCACCAGATGTCTGTTCTTAACATTACTCACCCCTAATCTCTCCGTCCTCTCACTTTGAGAAGCTTCTGCCACAGTACACACACATACACACTGACACATATACAGAGTACTCCCTGTAGGTATGTGGTTAGCCTTGAAAATGTGGGTTTGTGACATAGTCTAGATTTCACCAACTATGTATTTCCCTAAAATAGCTCACCCCTTTTTCCATTTTCTGTCCATTTCTGCTCTATGCTTTCCCACATGATTTATCTGAAAGCTGTGAGAGCCCACATTCTTTGTCTCCTTCGCTCCCCTGTCTTACACCTGTTTCACAAACAGGAGACAGAAATTTTATAGTATTGATTGCAGTCTAGTCTCTGCAACAACAGCAGACATTTTCATATCCCTGGTTCACCTTGGAACACTTTAACATTACGTTTCCCTTAGATAAACACTAAAAGTTTACACAAAGTGGATCTCACTTTAAGTTCAGCTCTCAGGCCTCATGTTTCAGGGTTTCTGTAGGTCCTGAAAACATCTTAAAATGTTTTAAATTCAGTATTAATAGTACCAGGCCTTGAAATTCCTTATTCGTTCATTTGGCATTAATTTGAATTTACTTACCTGCGGAGAGAAATGCAAGCTCCTTTCTGGGTGCCTCATTTAAAATAGCCCTAGGAGTGTCACCTATTTATCTGAGTAAATGTATTTATATTTGGTCAAGCAAAGTTCTATGAAGTATTAGATTTAACTCTTTGATAACTACACATACCTGTGTTTTCCTGAGTTGTTTTGGCTGATTAACTTTGGTCACTATTGAAGTGTAACAGGAGAATATTTCTCTCTTTCAGGCCTGTGACACTGTACAGTAATGTACACAAAATCTTGTGTAATTACCAAGGAGGAAGTAAGGAATAAATCAGGAACCACCAGCTAATGAATATCAGATATCGGACAGTTGATATGATGAGGGCTCATCATGAAGTGTCATGGCGTGATGAAATCCAACAATGAATGCTGAATCTATCAACTTGTTAAATTATTCCTCTTTAGATTAACATTTAAAAGTTGTGATGTATATGTGCCATGCATCAATCTGTCATCTGTCTAAATTCCCCATGATGGTCTAAATGCTTATCCAGAGGCTTATCAAGAATATGTATTTTTAAAGGAAACACTGAATAGTGCTTAAAAAAGAAATAAAAGAAGCAGCCTCAGTACAAACAGCCTGTTACCAATTGAGGACCTGGAAAAATGTATACTTGTCAAACATTAATACATAGCCTTCCCTCTTCCTCTACACCTACACCTCCCTCCAGGTCTGTGGGTGACCATGAAGGCTCTGGTAGGGGACATTGTTCAGATCCGGAAGGAATACCCTCACCTGGTGGACCGCAGCACCGTGGTGGCCCGCAAGCTGGGCTTCCCAGAGATCATTATGCCGGGAGACGTTCGCAATGACATCTACCTCACGTTACAGGGCGGCGACTTCGACAAATACAACAAGACGACACAGAAAAACGTGGAGGTCATCATGTGGGTCTGTGATGAGGAGGGCAAGGTCATACAGGTGAGCAGCATGAAGAGATGGGGGCGTGGACGTACAGGGCACGCTGGTGTGTTTGACAGGAAAGGGATTTGTGTAAATAGGGATTGGTTTGTGTGTGTGGGGTTTGAGGTAGAGTGTGCAGGAGCAAAAGTGTGTGTGTGTGTGTGTGTGTGTGTGTACCGTATGTGCGGTGTTGAAGAGATTGAGGTGGTATGGGCCAGTGAGCAAGCACGACACTGATCAAGTGCTTACTCGCCCTCTTATTGTCAGGGGTACATAGACGTGGCTTTATCCTGGAATAAATCCATTTTAGGCATACATGGATGCACACACGCACACACACACACACACACACACACAGACACATAAATCCTTCAGCTCAATATGACATATTTTTCTCTCTCCCTCTTTCCTAGAACTCCATCTGTCTGGGAGCAGGGGATAAGGCAGTCAGTGAGTACAGATCCGTCATCTACTACCAAATCAAACAGCCCCGCTGGATGGAGACAATTAAGGTATGTGTGTGTGTTACAGAGCTAACAGTTCAAAAGTAGTTAGTGGTAGAATTTTACTTCCATCTATACCAGACACTTCTTTTAGTTTCCTTGAAGATGTCTGGTGTTTATATAGCATTCGCATTCCTCATTTCAAACATAACTTTCAAGAAAATAAACCCCAGAATGTAATGGTATGCCTTTTTAAAATGTTAAGATATCTGTTATTTCATGGTGTATAATAGCATGAGATGTCCTTCAGGTTGCAGTCTCTCTGGAGGAAATGCACAGAATTCATTTACGCTTCATGTTCAGACACCGCTCTTCCCAGGAGTGTGAGTATCAGCCTCTCGTCCTCTGCCTGTGTGTTGTTTCCATACATCCACACACTTAACTCCTCTCTCCCCTGATCCCCTGAGCATAATGTGGCACTGAAAGGACAGAATGATTGGAAGCAATTTGGAAAATGACCCAAGGCATCATTACACACACTTGATAATACAAATCAGCAGTCTTACTTCTTCCCATGGCTCAAGCTCAATCCCCCCCCCCCCCTCACGTGTTTCTCCCTTGACCCTCCCTCCTTTTGTTTACCCTTCAATCTCCTTCGTCCCCAGCCAAGGACAAGAGCGAGAAGAACTTTGCCATGGCCTTTGTGCGTCTGATGAAGGAGGATGGGACAGTTCTACAAGATGGGCCGCATGACCTTGTAGTCTTCAAGGTCAGAACCAGATACAGAACTTTTGCAGAAAGAAAACAGATGAACTCATGAACAGGTTCAGTGTCTCAAATAAAGAGTAAATGAGCCAAATTTCACCTCACTGAAAACCTGATTCATTTAAAATAGGATGTATAACGTATTTGTCACCCAAAGCCCACCTTCCTTGACCCCCACTTTGCAGAATAATACCATTATACAACTGAATATCAGATCAAAACGCAAAGCTTTTAGACTTTTACAGCTGCAATAGCTCCTCAGAGTAATAACACAGTGAGCCTTTTATAATGTGAAAGGGTCACAGCTCGTTTCTTTTGTTGGACCAACCAGTTTTGGATTGAATAGCTCAACTACAATAAATCTGAAACACGTTTAAGTAGCAACTAATCAACTGGTGGTTAATAACACAACCATTTTACAGGACTCTTTCGATTCATCGTTCATAGTCAGACATGAATGAATGGGGAAGTTTAAACTAACTGTACCAAACCTCAATGCCATTCCCTGCGTACTTCTGGAGGTTTTTCATCTATATTCATGTATATAATATCGAGAAATGAATGGTAGACTTTACAAATCACTGAAGCATACTGGGTTATTTGCTTTAAACCTGGTAGAAAAATGCAGTTTATATTGTAGCAGAGAAAGAATTTCAAGACATAATGTTCAGTTGCAACCATCGTCAAAGCAGACCTGAACATATAGTGAGTCTGGACAGAAGATTATGGCCACCCTGACAGGTTGAGTGAAGCCAAATAGATTTCCTGCCAAATGAGCCAGAGCTAAGATTGAATCCCCTTATTGATTAAATGCCAAACGCAATGAAGATTAATTACTCATGATTAACTCAAAGACCAAATGGATGGTCCCTCTGTGCCCTCTTTCTCGATTATCTCTCGTTATCCTTACATTCCCCAGGATCTCTGTGACACTCATGGCTTCAATCTCCTACCCCCTGCTTTTCCACCCAGTCACTCATTATTACTTACTGGTTTGGCATTGAAGACACCCCGCTGTTTCCAAAGTTATGAGTTTACAAACCGAAGTTGTGTTAGGCATAAGTAGATAAAGCGTAGTGATCACAGAGGATTGCTGTTGTGGAACTGGCAACTTCAATCATTGTTTGTCATTTTTTCTTTCAGGACTGGCCTGATAAATCACTGATAAAGTGTAGCAAACCCCAAGTGTCTCTCTGTCTTCTGCTCCTGTATTGCATCATGACATTTTGACTAAATACAAGAAATGTAATTCTTGTCCCAATGCTGCTGCGAAACCCACCAAACATCTGTGCCATCATTAACGAAGTTGTAGCATACTTATATTATTGGGTTAAAAATGACTCCTCGCATTGTCCTGTCAGGGTGACAGCAAGCGCATGGAAGATGTGAACTGCTACTTGTCGTTGCCCTCGACCCGTCACCAACATGGCGACCCCCACAAGGACACAGTGCTGCGCCGCAGCTCCAGCAACGTGTCCGGGAGTGGAGGAGGCCTGTCAGTCAGCTCTAGAGACAGCTTCTGCATCTCCACCCTGGTCTGCTCCACCAAACTCACCCAAAATGGTAGGTGTATGTGTGGTTTTGTGTGTGTGTGTGTGTGTAGGGGTGGTAGTGTTACAATGTTCAAATAGCCGCTTTGTGACATTGTGGTGACATTAAGCTACTTTAAAGACTTGGCAGGGCAAAACATTTTCATTCAGAAACACACACACACCAATATACACACAAAAGTTGAAGAAAGATTAGGGCAGAAATTAGGAGGAGGAGGATGGTGTTTGAAATTAAACCTGACATGTCAAAAAAACATTAATTAACATCTTCTTTCAACAGACTAATAAGGCCAGGCCAAGACAATGAATCATCGGTTAGCTGTGAAATTGGTAGAGGACAAATCCACTGCTTAGAAGGTCCCGTTAAATCTAAAAACACTACTGGTCCAGTGCGCATACCGTCTTGACTTGGGCTAAATGGTTGGGAAATTCAGATTTCTCCTTAGAAAACCTCATTAGGCCAAGTGCTATTTTTAGGTTTAGGGCTAGAAGCCGAGTCAGGAGGACAATAGCTGAAGGGTGAGGTGAGGTTGGGGTTAGGGTAAAAGTCAAGTCAAATGGTGAGTCAACAGTATGTTAATTAGATGAATGGTGCCAGAACTATGAGTGTGCATATGTGGTAAGGTTATGGGATAGTAAGCAAAGGATGGGGGGAACTGTGTGTATACATAGGTTTTATTAGTGGGGGGTGTCGTCATTTTGTCCTACACACTCTGGCAGGCAGCCGCACACACGCACGTACACTCCAGACAGGAAGGTTGCATCAGGCACAGGTGCAGCTCAACAGCTGTTACTGAGGAAGCCAGTCCATCACTATAATGAACATTATCCTGCAGTATTAATCACCTGTACCACACACACACGCACAGACAGGCTCTCAGGCATGCATTTACACAATGTTGTGTGGGGCCACCCACCAGATGTGCGGCTTGGCTTGGCTTGGCGAGTCAGAAATTATTGGGACAGGGAAAGCAGTGAGCTTCAAGCGGGCAGGCCTACAGAGACATGGAAATCTGCCCCACGTCAAACTGTAGCAGAATTAATGACAGAAACTGTGGATTTGAATGTTCAGCTCACTAGGTCTCACTAAGCAGAGGAACAGGGACTGTCCACACGACAAATCATCACTTGATAAATTGTTACTTTGTTGTTGCTTATCAGTCAGAGATGAACTTGGAAAACACAGAATTGAATAGAAAATTTAGATTTGGGCTGCAGCTAACAGTTATTTTCATTATTTATTTATTTATTTATTTATTTATTTATTTATCTGTCTGTTCCTTTGCATGAGTTGACCAGTTGTTCAGTACACAAAATGACAAAAATACACGATTTCAGTCCAAGTGACATCCTCAAAAAAGAACTGTACTCTAAGTATATACAGTATATATATGTGCTGTATATCCAAAACCTCAAAGTATTAAATTTACAGTGATATAAAACAGAAAAAAAGCACAAAACTGCTGATTATATAATATTTCTGTCGAGTAATCGATAAATTGACAAATTGTTTCAGCTCTAATTTTAATATATTGTAACAACCAATCAGTTTCTTATGTTTGGCATTATATTAAAAAGTGTCAAGTCACTGACAGGTGAGTTCAGTCTAACAGCTTATATGTATTCTGTGCAACACAGAAGGAGACACGCTTTGTCAAATGTTCAAGGACAGGAAGTGAAAAATTTCAATTTACACTGTCAACTGAAAAATACATTTCCATTTCAATAGCTTTGATTAGCATCCACTTTGTACAGTTAAGACAGCTGAACAAAAAATGTTTTCTGTGTACCTCTCCTCTCCAGTGGGCCTGCTGGGGCTGCTCAAGTGGAGGACTCGACCTGAACTCCTCAAAGAAAACCTGGAGAAACTCAAAATCATTGATGGGGAGGAGGTGGTCAAGGTCAGTGGTGTGAATACAAGTGTGTCTTTTGTACAAGTGCGTAGATCGGCGTGTGTGCGCTCTCACCGGACCTCTCCTTTGTCTGTATGTATGTGTGTAGTTTCTGCAGGACACTCTGGATGCCTTGTTCAACATCATGATGGAGCACTCCCAGACTGACGACTACGACATCCTCGTGTTTGACGCCTTGGTGAGTGTGTGTGTGTGTGTGTGTGTGTGTGTGTGTGTGTGTGTGACTTGTCAACAGATGCAGCTGATTTCTTGTCAGGCTGTCTCTGTGTGTGTATATCGAGTCTGACATCTTTGTGTCTACCTGTCCATCTTTTTCCAAATAAACACATCTATCAGATGATTGTACATGACTTCTCATCTGCCTTGTAAATGTCTATTGCTATGTAACTGTCTCTCTGTTTCTCCTGTCTGCCTGCCAGATATACATCATAGGTCTGATCGCTGACAGAAAGTTCCAGCACTTCAACACCGTGTTGGAGGCCTACATCAAGCAGCATTTCAGCGCTACACTGGCCTACAAGTATGTTACTTCCTGGATCACGGCCCACTTCCTTTTGTCTCATTCTGCAATGTTTTGTATGAGTTTCCTGAATGACAGAAGGCGCCCTTCTCATCACCATGTATGTCTCGCATCAGATTTTAACGAATATATGACGAACAAAGTTTCTATACCTTTTCTCATCAGAACACTTAATGTGAATCTGACAAAGACACATGTTAACATTGTAGGCAAGCAACATATAATGTGCGTAAGAGCAAACTATAAGTCACACAGATAATTGCTCTTCATGAGTGCTCCACAAAGTAATAAGTTCAGTCGCAAATCAGTATTCACATGAGATGGCAAAGACATTAATTGCATGAATCTGTAACAGGAGACTTTATTATCAGTTAAACTCACTGAGCGCGACCGGCTATTTAAGGTTTAAATAATTTTACTGTGGGCACCATAAAATGCCAGCTGAGTACTTGATTTAGGTTTGACCTTAGATACGTGTAAGGACAGCGTTCGACTTCATGTCAACCAACGTACCATACGTCTTTTGTGAACATTAGCAGCGTATCAGCAAGTTTCGCAATGTTCTTGTTTGCATTTCAAATGAAGGATTACGTGATCTTTCATAAGGCAATTCCCTCACCTCTTGGGGATTATCAGTCTTTTAATGCCCATCAGATGATCGCAGTAATGCTTTGTCAGCATTGTGTGGGTTGTCCCAGTCGGAAATCAAACGCATGATCCTGTCAGGTATGTCATACTCTGTGCCAAAGGTAAACCTATTGTGGTCATTTAAATGTCACCTGAAGCTCTAATGTTAAGTGACTAAATACTGCACTGTATCTAGCTGTCACTGGAGGTCAGTATTTGTGTTGGCCTTTGGAGCACTTGACTGAACAGGACTAGAATACGCTACTTCACTATACAGCCAGCTAGCCAGAGCTTTAACCCTGCTTCTCTGTGGAGTAGCAGCTAAAGCGCTCAGGCATGCTCCCCAAACACTTCTGTCTGCTTCTTACTCTCTGATAATTCACTTCACTCGATTCAGTGGGCGCTAGAGAAAACATTTGTTTGCTTTGCCAAAGCTTCAGTTAGGAAATTAAAAACATGTATGACTCCTCATTCTCTTTTTTCCCGCGTTAATCTTTTCTTGCTTTCCACAACTGCTTCTCCTCCTCCCATCCTCCTTTGCCCAATTGTCCCTGCCGCTCTCCTCTCTTAATGGCTTTTTCCTGACTGTTCTTCACTCCATCTATTCATCTGTCTCTCCACCATCACTCCATCCCTCCCCTGCCAGTGTGTTGGTGTTCACCCTCTTTAAGAGGGTCACTGCAGCTTAACGCTTGTCAGCCCAGAGGCTGTTATGTAAAACTCTCTCCCTCTCACTACATTTTAAACTCCCTATCTCTTGCTCTTTAAAAAAAGCCTCCTGTGCTTGCCTTTAAGCCATGCACCAAAACAAAACCAGGGAAGACTGAATGAAAATAGTGTTGGTAATATTTTCAAGGCCACCCTGACGCCAGTGAGGCCAGATTAGAGTTCATTTTTTAAGGGGACTTTCATTGTTTAAGAGGATTGGGTAGTTTTAAACCAGTTAGTGGGTGATCCCCTGTTGCCATTTCATGGAAATAGAGCCATCACAGAGCCAAAAGTCTTAACCCTCTGTAGGCCTACAGTATTGTTTTTATGTGTTGTGAATATGCTAGTATTGCATGCCACAGAGATAATGCAGAGTAAGATTGGACAGAGAAATGCCAGTAGCTCATAAACTTAGACTGAACTCTGTGCATCCCACATCTCTCTCCAACTGCTTAGACACACCGGAATATTTAGGTGTGTCTCTAAAGACGCCCGTGGGGTGTGCATGTGTTGGAGAATTTTTTTTTTTTTTTCACCGTGCATCTGAGGGCAAATAAAAATGCCTGTGAGCTGTGGGTGAAAGATTCATCTGTTGAGGTGTGAAATACTATTTTGCCATTGCTCCACCTCCATGCCAGTCTTCCCCTCTCATTCTTTCACTCGCACCCTGTTGCACTCTTTCTGCTCTATGGAAGTGAAAAATGGAGTTGGTGATTGACTTTCCAACCTGGAACATCAGAAAAGAAATGACTGAATGATTTTGATTTCTTTCTTTTTCTCTTTTCTTCCTCTCTCTTTTTCTCTCTTTCTCTGTCTCTCTGTCTCTTTCTCCTCTCTTTCTCATATCATTCGCTCCCAGAAAGCTGATGTCGGTGTTGAAGCGGTATCTGGATGTGTCCAGCCGAGGGGAACAGTGCGAGCCCATCCTCCGAACCCTCAAAGCCCTCGAGTACATCTTCAAGTTCATCGTCCGCTCGCGCATGCTCTACTCCCAGTGAGTGTTTGTGTAACTTTTTTTGTGGACTGATCATTATGATAATGACTACTAATTTCTTTTTGGACCCACAATGATGCAAATAGAAATTCACTCTCTCTCTCACATATACACACACACACACAGAGCCCAGTGACACTGCATTGCCGGAGTAATCGTTTTTGACAGCTCTGTGAGAAAAGGCTGCTAATGCTAATAAGCATTGATGATGAAGTGCAGCGTCCGAATGAGAGCTAATGACAGGGCAGGGCTGCTGAACAGGCAGCCAACGAAAACACCAGACAAAGTCCCTGCTGGAGAGACTTATGACACTCACTACTGAGCTGAGAGCTGCACCATACGATAAGTGTAAACACCATTTATAACTGCAGCGCAAAAGTTGATGCTGACAGATCAGAAACATGATCCACAATTGTGTTATGTGCCTTATGGGTTATTTGAGTACCTATGTGTGTTTTCAGGTATATAAGATACTATCATGTGTGTAATGGAGTACTTGTTCACGTAAGAATGTAAAGTTTGTGTGAATTGTTATGGGCTGTGTGCCTCTGTTAGGAGCAGTGTATTAGTGGTTTTATAACTGAGGTGGGAGGGGATCCCTGTCCGTGTGTGTGTGTGTGTGTGTGTGTGTGTGTGTGTGTGTGTGCTGGTATGTGTATGTATTTGTCATTCGAAATCCACTGGTCAGGGAAGGTCTGCCTTTTTAATCTAGAGGGCATTGTGGACTTTGCTTGTTGAAATTGGTGTGTTTGTTTATTGACGTGGTGGGTGTGTTTGTTTATTTATTCATAGTGTGTGTGGATTAGTGTGGTTTCCCAAGTTGGGTGAGTGTGTGTGTGTGTGTGTGTGTGTTTATGTGCATATGTAGGCATTGTGCGTAAGCCCACACATATACATTTAAACATACTTCTAAGTGTATGTTTTCTGTGTGTGCTGCACATTATCGCTCCACTGCTCCTGGGTGAACTGAGCTCCACTCGCCAACCTCCCCTGGGTATCTGTGAACCAATAAATCTCACTCTCCTTTTCTCTTTCTCTCTCTCCTGCTCTATCTATCGCCTTCCAACTACCTGCAGCGTGCAGCCGACAACTTCAACTTGCTCTGCATCTAAACTTTAGGTTTACGTATTCAAGGGAGCCACCAGCGCTGTAGGTGCATCTGTAAGGCTCCATCATCATCACCATCAAGACTAGCAGTCATTAATAGTTAAATAGATATAGCCATTGAAGATTTATTAGCTTGTCAAACCGGCTTTGTGTTCATGCAAAGTTTATTAGGAGCGTGTGATTTTTACCTCAAAAGTATGTAAGGCACGATGTACCAGATTTTGCTCCTTTCCTTCACCTTCTTTCTGTCCTTCACGCCCCATAGCTTTCATGACTTCCCTGTAGTCTAGTAGTTCATCAGGTGTATCTGTTTCTTTTTCCTTCCCCTGAGCACCTGCTATGTTCTATATTTCTCCTTTGTGTTATCCTACCCATGTCCTCTCTCTTTCCATCCTTCCCTTCATCTTTAAATCTCACCTTCTCCCTTCCCTTCATTCCTCCTTTTTTAAATTGTTTTCCTATAGAAGCACATACAAAATAAGGAGGTTTTCTAATTTGGAGGTCTTTTCTCATTGATGCAATAAGGATTTTATTTAGGACTTAGGACTTCTGTTTCCTATGACATCTTATATTATGATTATGTAATCTTTTATTGTTATCACAATATCTGGGCCTTCTAATTCTGTTATCTTATTCTTATAATGGCATCTCTCATTATTTTGAGATCATTTCTCATGATAGGAAGACATAATGTCTGGTAATAATAATAATAATAATAAAATCATATTTTAAAATGAGTGAATGAATGAATAGTTCATAATACATAGTCTTCATTACATGCAGAGCTACAATTGCAGTTACACTTACTCAATTTTCTCTATTCCATCCATCACATACAGGAAGCTTTACTGACCAAACAATATTTTGATGAATTCCAGCTTTTTCACAGTCATACTGACTGACCTAAGGGGACTACAATGTTTGTTTAATTGTTTGCATGAATAAACTCTTTAACTCAGGAGCACCACGGTAGCCGAATGGTTACAGTGCGTGCCATGTAACTGCAATGTCGCTGGTTTAACTCCAGCTGGTGACCTTTGTTGCATGTCGTGCCCCTCTCTCTCCCCTGATTTCCTGTCTGCCTCTTTACCTCACTCTGTACAATAAAGGTGAGAAAATGCCCCAGAAATATCTTTAAAAAAACTCAAATAATCCTCAAACAATACTCAAAAGTTTCACTTATCAGTATAACCGGAGCAATGACATTTTTATTATACTATAATATATATATATTATACTTTTTTTGATGCATCGCAGCATTGTTGGTCACCACTTATTCGCTCGTCCGTGTGTCTTGCAAAATATCCGCATTTCCATTTTTACCAAACCTGAGGAAACCTTGTATCTCACTGCTTAATTGGAGCATTGAACATTTTTACTGATTGCTCCTGCGGGGAACTGCAATTATACAGTATATCATAACAAGGTGACATTTGTGACTGATTTGCTTAGACAGGGATTTCATAATTCATAGGGGACATGTTTAGTGTTGCCTTGTTGTTCTCCTTTTTCTCTTTTCCTCCTCTCATCCACAACTACATGCAGCTGAGCCGTCTCTCCCTCCTTTCTTCAAAATTTTCTCACTCCTTTCCCTCCCCCCTCTTGATTGCCCCCCCCCACCCCCTCCATCTGTCTCCAGTATTAGTTTGCTGAGCTTGTATGACGTCTTTGTGTTGTTTTGCTCATGTGTGGGTATTCAGTCCGTGTGTGTGTGTGTGTGTGTGTGTGTGTGTGTGTGTGTGTGTGTGTGTGTGTGTGTGTGTCGATAAGTTGTAGCAATAGCCTATGGTCATTTTTAGTTCCACATACATCCTTTGAGTTGGATTAAAGTGGTGCTCTCAGGCTGTAACATGCTGTCCTGTACTAATGGGACACAACTATGTTAGTGAAGTGCCACAACCTGGTGTTATCACACCAACACTGAACCTGACACATCTAGACATCATCTCTCTCTCTCCACACACACACACACACACACACACACACACACGCACACACACACACACACACACACACACACACACACACACACACACAAAAGCCTGGGGGATTAAGCAGGACAATGCGTCTGTAATCATAACTGTACTCTCCAAAGAGCCCAGTGATAATACTGTAGTGTGTTACTGCCTAATCCCTCCCCCCCACATGCTAAATGTGCTGTGTGCCACATGCTAATCCTTCCCTCCAGCACTCATAACTTCTATTGTAATTAAGAACTGCACAGCCTCACTGAATCACACAGAGATAGTGAGGAGACAGGGGCAGAGAGATGGATGAGAGAAAAGTTTGCTAGGGGTGGAGGAAGTAGAACTGAAGGGATGGTAGAGGAATCTGTGGGTGTTTGTATGTAATGTGAATAGCAGCAACAAAGATAACCCAGTTTTTTGTGGTTAAATCAGAGGAGGATTGTTGTAATCCCAGCAGTCAGTACTTATCAATATTTAGTTTTACCTTGTCAACGTAATACTGCATTGGTTTGCTGCATCACTATAATTAAGTATATTGCATTGAACCATATTATTGAAAGTAGATGTGAGGAACTGCAGCCAATTCAGTTGATGCCCCATTTCCATAAAAACATAAGAATTTAGGTGTAATTTCACTTGTTACTATATTACTCTGAGTTAGAGCAGAGAAACATTGTCATTACCAACTTAGAATCCATTTAAACTGTGGTACAAAAACAACAACTGCAGAATAATTTACATCCCAGTGGAGTGAAGAAATAATAGAATGTTTTAAAGCCAGAAAATCTGTCAAGAGGATAAAAATGGCCAGTTATGAACACATGTTTCTTATGGAGTCAAAATGAAAGTATGATGTGACTTATTATATACCAAATTATCATATCTCATTATCATGTACTATCCTACTAAATATTCTCAGAAAACAATGTATAACAAAATAGTTTAAGCATAACAGGGAAAAGTCAATACAAGGTTTTTCTTTATGAAATGCATGGATGTGAAGCTGGGTTTAAATACTGCTACACATAACCTGACCTGTTGATTGGAGGCGTGGTGTGTTATGCATGATGAAACCTTGACTGCATGCAGGAACCATGTCATGAACTCACACCTGGTTCAAGTGATGGAGGTGACAGACGATAAAAAGGGTGCAAGCAATATATGATATGAAAGAGATACTGTGAACTAAACCCTGAATGAACTGTCCATCTAAGTAACATTTTTCATTTAGTTACATTTAAGTGAATAAACTTACTAACTAGTTTAACACTCAATAATCTTTCCATACTTTTGTTGCACATAAAACATAAATAAGGCTCTTTCTGTCTGTATTTACATCCAACTTGAGCTTCTAGTCAGCTATCCTTGTTTTGACCCTTTGTCTCTTATTCTCTCTCCTCCTGCCCCACCCACACTGATTATCCACCCCCTCCTGCTGTTTTCTCTCATTTTTCAATTCCTGCCTCAATCTGTTTTGCCTCCTTCATCCTTCCCTCCATCTCCCTTGGTAATCATGTCACGTCATGATTTCTGACGTTCGTCTCATGCTGTCTCCCTTTTTGCCCTTTTCTGTTCTTTTGCATTTACATTAATTTCCTCCTGCCCTCCTAGGCTGTACGAAGGGAAGGAGCAGGAGGAGTTTGAGGAGTCGCTGAGGAGGCTTTTTGAGTCCATCAACAGCCTGATGAGAACAGACTACACCACCACTCTGCTGCTCAGGGTAATCACACCTGCTCACCCTGCACCCATACGTCACCACCTAGCACCCCTCTTTACATTCTTCTTGTCTTTATCCTCACCCCATTTCTGTTTCTTCTTCTGTTTTTCCACATTTTCCCGTCTGTCTCATCTTGCTGCTCCTCCTCCTCCTGCTCCAACTTCTCTAATCTGATCTCTCAATTTGACTCTGACTACATCACTACTCTGCTGCTCAATGTCTTCCTCTCATTCTCACTACTTTTACACCAAGGCCGATGTATAAACAGGTCGAGTAACAAAAGGTTAGGCAGACAGACAAGTGGCCCTGTGAAAAATAAAGCAGATCTTTTTTCACACTTGTGATGAGAGACTGTTTGATGGCAAAGTCACCTTCTATTCACCATCAACTTCCACAGGATGACAAGACAGTAACAGTGTGTGTGTGTGTGTGTGTATATCATCAGGTTGCTGCTCTGAAGTACCTGCCAACAGTCCTGCACGATGTTGAGAAAGTGTTTGATGCCAAACTCCTCAGGTAAGCTTACCATTAAAGACACACACACACACACACACACACACACACACACACACACACACACTAGCACCTTATCTTTCGTCTCATTCAGGGACACTGACAGAGAGGATTTATGAGAGCTTTCAGCAGAGCTCAAGTATTCCTCTTGGCTTTGGTCAGTGACCCCCATCCTTCTGTCCCTCACACATTCCATCCTGGTGGAGTCTTACTTTCTTTCTCAGGTGATAAAAACCTCATCAGACTGACATATCCACAAGGATACACACTCAGACACACTCTGCACCTCCTCCATGTGCCCCCCTGAGTGAATTGACAATTTCAGTGAAACAAAACCCATTTGAACCTCTTCTCTTTAGGTTTATTCTCAGCCTCCTGAAGAGCAAAACGACTTGGAATGGCTTATGTAACCTCTCTTTGACCCAGAATCAAGCTTACAATATACTGTTTAGCCCAGGAAATGACCTCAGTGTATATTCTTCACCTGTTGGGACATTTATTTCCAAACTAGAAATTTCAGGCACTTTATTTGTCCTCTAGCAAGTCCATGGATCCATTGTCTTTGCATGATCTTATTACTTTCCCAAAATAATTTGTTGCCACATTGAGTTTCAAACACCCTCGTCGCCATGATTTCTCTTTTCACCTTTCTGTGACCTGTGTGTGCTTTTGTGTGTTTGTGGATTATTCTCATCTGCCACTTCAGTCCCTCGAGTGACTCAATGTCAACACAGCATCCCAAAGGTGCTATCTTTTAACACCAGCCACACAGACACACAAGCGAATACACACATACAAAGGTAGAAAGGTGATGAGGGTCAGAGTTAAAAATCAGTGCACATATTTTCATTTCTGTCATTCATTTTCTCTTTCTCTCTCTTCCACACACATTCTCTCACCCTTATAGTCTGTCTTCTGCACTTCTTTACGCACACACACACACGCGCACAAACCAAACCATCTAAACTTGAAAGTAAGGTCCCCACTGCATTCCTGATCAAGATTGCCTCTGGCAGAGTTTCCAAAAGCAAGCTGTGTGAATTACAATCACTGTGCATGAAGTGGACATCAAAGCTTTGTCTCGTCTTCTGTGTAGTCACATTCCTACACCTTGTAAACTCACCTGTAGTGTGATCCACTGAGTAGTACAGGCACATGCATTGTCAGATATGCATGTGTTTTGTTTGCTCTCTGAGTCTTTCACATGTCCTGCATGTCCATGTGGGAATAGGTTGACATTTTGGGTTTTAATTAAATTCAGCTCAGATGATTATGGGCCTGGCAAGTCTGCCCTGAGCTTCTGTGCCTCAGTGTGTCCTCGTGCCAGCTTATGCACATCAAAAGTCATACAGACTTTTGGGTTTGGGAGCAGAGGTGGTGCATTTCATTCTTTTATACCATTACTGAAAGTGCTCCTGCATCCTGTGTGGCATAATTAAAGGAGACGGAGACAAAGTGAGAGACATATGAAAAAAATGGAGACAGAGGGTTTGCCATGTTCTGAGCATTCAATCTTTCTAAGTGGCATCAGGGCTTACAACCAGCCTGTTTAATTATTCTAAAATTGAGTTTGTGGCGGAGGATGACTCAAACCTGTGTCTTCATTAAAGTGTGTTTAGGCTTTGGCTCATTTGTTTTCATGCAGTATATACTGCTCATGTCTATGCTGCTCTCAGGTACAGCCATTGATTTTAGTGGTTGCATTTTTTATGACCTTAAAGGAGAGCGGTTTAAAGCTGAACTTACTAAGATATGGTTGTGTTATTTTAAATGTTTGAATCAATTACACAGTGGAAATAATCATATCTAGGAGATTTTTTGTTAAAATTCAAAACATGTGCAGTAATCTGTCGAAAAATTATTCCTGAATATTTATTGTGCTAATTTTCAAGAAAACAAACCTGTTGCTCTTGCCATATAATGATCTTGCTGATTTTTTATTCCACTGCCTATCAATTTCTCTCTGCAGTCAGTTGCTGCATGACTTTTATTCCTGCATCCCCCCTGAGAAACTCCAGAAACAGAAGGTGGCCTCCATGACTGAAATCGTCAGCAGCCAACTCTTCCAGAGACAAGGTGTGTAGTCTTTTCCAGTTACAGGCCTCGACATTGAGCTACTAACCAATAGCGGACTCAACGGTCGTGTGAAGAACCAATCACAGATGTGCACAGTACCAAACAACTGCAACCCATTCTGCGTGAAATCCTACAGAGCATTAGTTGCTTCTCACTTAACGGTTGAAGTCACATTAAAAGGTCTTTTATACAGTGAGTAAGTCCAACCCAGTAACAGGACTGACAGACAGCTGTTCCCACTGTACTTTATGGATAAAGGTGTGGTGCTGCTACTGCAAGGGTAATGTTCCATTCCTTGTAGGGCAATCCAGTAATTTTATTTTTATAAAATTACTGGATTGAATTTTTATAGACTCAACATGTTACATAATTTCTATCACAATCTTTTGAATTTTTAATATTTACCCGCTTTATTTGTTTGTTATTAGATTAAAAAATAAAGCATAAACTTACCTTAAAATTATCTGCTGCTTCAGCTAGCATTCAAATATGGATATTTGAGTTACTTTTCCTCCGGGGCTATTTTCTATTGAGATAAAGTAAACAATATGCACCTCCACTGGCATTACAATCAGTGCAATGGACCCCGGTCAGATTCCATCTTATTACAATCAGCACAAGTGGCATTCATTAATGTACTCCTCCACTGATGGTAAAGGTCACTTCAAGTCACGCTTGCTGAGATTAAACAGTCTTGAGACTAAAATAACATTGACCTAAACAGATATTTGTTAGTCATTGGCATTATCAGATGGTTTTCTTTTGTCCTTGCGGCGTTGACATTCCGTCTCCACCCAGACTGAAAATGTCCATGAACTTTATTGCAAGCAGAAAATGAGTGCACCTTTCACGCCTCAGTAGGTGTTGACAGTGAATATAGAGAAAGATAAGTGTTATCCATATTAATGTCACAGGTGATACCTGCTGTCTGCCAAAGAAAAGAAAGAAAACAGGAAATGTTTGCAGAATGCTGCAGTTTCACTCATTAGTCATTAATGTGTCACTTTTGACACCATGCGTCCTCTATGTTTAAGTGATTTTTACTAGATTTGGCATAATTGCTCAAGACACGTGATTCTGTCTGTATCGTACCTTTTAAAGTGCACTACACATCAATGATCACATTCTGCACCACCCCCTACCTCTGTTCAGCCCTATTATGTCTGTCTAATTTACTTGTAGTGGGCTGATAAGTGGTGGTTTCCCCTGCAGAGGATCACACCGTGATGAATAGAGTGGGCTAATGTTGTGCTGCTCTATAATGCAGACTGAGATTGGAATTAGACTGTGAGTGATTGTGGTAGACCAAATTTGGTTTGAGATCGAAATCGGTCTGAGTGGGACTGAGATGGGGTACATGCTGGGCTGGATATTGCTCCATGTGTGCATGAATGCATTCTCATACACAACCTGCAAACACATTTGTATATATTTGTTTCAGAGTGACTGATGACACTACACATGGGTGTGAGTGTATTTGTGCATTTCAGTGTTTGTGCAGTGGTGCATGCTAAATGCTTGCCTTGAAGGTTGTTTTTGCCCAGTGTAGCAGTGGGTCCACTCATCAGTCAGTCGCTACCAGCCAAGTCAGTAGCCGGTCCAGGATACGGTCCTCTGGTATTGATCCTGGCTCAGATGATTGATTCCCCAGGGGCCGAGGCGACAGGCTAGCTGTCACCACGCTCAGAGTCGCACTCCGTCACCAGGAAAGGAAGGGGAGAAAGAGGAAAGTGATGAAAGAAACAGGAGTGGAAATGATGGGGGCGACAGGTAGAAAAAAGGGAGGGCAGGATAAAGAGATAAAAAGCAAAGGAATGTAGGGCATCATGCCAAAATGCTACATATCAATTTTGGCAAACAAAGTCTTTTCTAAGACTGTCCTGCAACCATTTTGGAAGCAAAGATTTGGAAATTACTTTTAGCTCCAGTCGTAGCCCATGAAGTGCTTTGAATTCATGCCAAGAGTCATTTTGAGTGTTGAAATGGTGGAAGTCTCCTTTTGGAATAAAATTCTTCAAATGCAAAAATGACTGAGAAGGAGTCAGGCAGAGGTAGCGAAGAGACCAAGGAGATAAGAACAAATAGAGGAGGAAAAATTAATTTGCAAAGGAGGGAGACAGAAAGAGAAGAGAAGGGGATAATCTTTGGTGAATAAAAGGAATTTAGACCAGGAAGAGAGGAAAGAGGGATGACATGATGATTAGTAAAGGTGGGGCAGGGGCAGAGGGATAAGTAAAGGGATGGATGACAGAGGAGTGGGGAAGAGACAAAGGCTGGTTGGAAAACAAGGAACCAGGGATTTGAGACAGATAAAGAGAGAGGAGAGAACAGGTGGATGGTGGTGCTGAGAGAAAACAAAATAGCTTGGGGAGAGCGAAAAAATTATTGCGCTTGTGAGAAAAAAAGATAGATACAGGCCTTGTTTTGCTATTAAACAGTCCAAAAGTGATTACAGTTTAAAGCCCGTTCATGCAATCTATCAGCAAACCTGCATGCTGTTGGTCAGCGACTCCTAGCCCCTCCTCTGCTCTCTCCCCTCCATCCTCTGACAAAGTGCTTATTTATTTATTCGCTCATTTCTACATTGGTCCATTCCATCTCGATCCCCGCCTCACCAAATGAGGGCTGACACTCAGTCTAATTGAGATGCATTTTAGCACTGGGATGCTAATCAGAGGGCTTGTATGCTAGGGTGCCATTCGCTCAGGAGGCTGAAATATGCAGCAGAGCTAAATTATATATTTATAATAGCTAATGGCCCCCGGTGTCCTATCACTGCACTGCAATACATATTTAATAACCCTACCTGTCTGTCTGTCTGACTGTCTGTCTGAGCAGGCCCGCCAAGCTCACTCTCCAGGGAAAAATGTCAAACCACTGACAGTGTAGGAGAGGATAGTTGATGGAAGGGGTGTGTGTGTGTGTGTGTGTGTGTGTTTCAATGTGAAATAGGAGATCACTTGCTTGCTCATGTTTGACAGAGTGAGAATGAACGATCTTGGGGATCATTATATTTGGTTTTTCATGTATATAAAAAATTCTGTGAATTCACTGGCATTTAATTTCAGATGTAAAAATGCAGATTAGAAAAACTATCTGGGTGGTAATTGGATTATAACAGTACCATTTGCAATGCAACCACTCCGTATTTAAATGATTCCTTGTTTTTTTTATTATCTTTTTTTTTTACTTACTTGGAGGTGCATAATGAGCAGCACATCTGCTTTTGCTCCACAGTTTTTCCCTCACATACTGTAACTGGAAGATTTTCTCAGCTGTCCTCATTGCAAGAGGACATTGTTTACTGCAAACTGTCAGCAGCTTCTTTCAACAGAAAACACAAGAACGTTTGGGTGTGGGGACTAAAATCTGGATGAAAATTGTTTTAAATTCATCTTCTCATGTCTAAAACAATATGGGTATTTCTTGGCAGTTGCTATGCATTGTAATAAGGTCCTGTCACATGGTAACATGTATTGATTTTTCTCCAACCCTGGTTTGAAATGAATGTGTGTGTGTGTGTGTGTGTGTGTGTGTGTGCTGATGTCGCCTGTCCATGTGCTTGGCTTTCTCATGACTGGTTGCATCCATGGGCAGTGTTTGAAGGGATTGGATTTTGTTTTTCTCATACTCAGAAATACTCCTGATTTATTCAGCATACACTCCTGTGATTAAGAGTCTTGGCAAGCACATTCTGTATACACACACAAACATAAGCAATACACACATACACATGCTGGCACACATGCACAGATACACATGTGCATCCTGTCATATGGGTTAATCTGGTTTTGAGACAAAATTAAATTCACGAGGCGCATTATGGCTCAATTTAGGCAAATTATAATGCCGTCAGGCAATCACAGTGACAGATTGAGAGCTTCAACACTGAAAAAGGGGGAAAAAAAGAACGAGAGATCAGGGAGAGGAAAGAGCGACAGAGGGATGAGTCTGTCATTTTGTTTGCCCACTCATTTCCCAAAGCTGGTCAAAGTCCCTGATTCAATCCACTAACCCTCTGTATTTTCTCAGCCAGGCCGCCATTTCCCCTCCTCCATCTGTACAGCTGTAGACAAGACTGCAGTCATGTCACCCGTCTTGTAGCACATATTAAACAGATTAAAGGAAACCCCATACATTTTAGTGTAATGCTCGTATAAGATGAATTGTTACAGCTAGGTATCTCTATAACATGACGTAAAAATAACCCATAATCCAGGAAATCAGAAAAGCTGTCTCTAGTGTAAAAGTATTTTTTTAATTTGTCCTTCATATCAGTCCACATAAACAGCAGCAGTCTCATTACTTAAATTGCTTGCTTTTTACTGCAGCGCATAATAAGTATTGTTGTTGGCATTGTTCACACCCATGTCTATATTTTCCCTTCTGTAATTACTTAACCGATGCTCAATGAATATAGATGAGTGATGTACTGTACAGTTATTATCGTCAGGATTTAATCAGTGCTGAGTGATCTCGGCTGTCCCCACATTCTCTGCCAATCAGCATTAGTGGCAGGTCACTTTAGGCCCCAGTTATAATAATACCGAATGTGGTTTTCTACATCTGGCTTCTAAGAGAGCTTTAGATGACAAAGATATTACCATGTAACCAAGCAGGATCTGGCTATGAATCCAGATTCTTTACACCATGTGGTCTTAAGTAAGATTAGGCTGTGGTAATACTGTATCTTACTTATGTAACTTAATCTCCTACTAAAAGCAGATGTAAAAATGGTATGTGATATATAGTATGTGGGAGGGTTACCCTGAGGGCAAGCAAGTGTTTGCATGCACCACAAGGGACCTGCATTTATTGTTATGTATTTCTCCTAGCCTTTCTCAAAGCAGCTGGTTGAGCTGTAATTTCAAAGCTGTCAGCTTTACTGCTGCTCAGGGTGTGTGCGTGGTGTGTAACAGGTGGCGCTTGGTGGTCCAATAAGCCTCCATGTGCCCATGTGCTGTATTCTTAGTTATATAGAGATATTAAGAGACAGACATGTGGATCATAAAAAACACAATAGTTATATGGTTGCTGTGTCCCCTCAGGCTGTCTCAAAAGTGCTTCTCCCTGTTCTGCTCCTTATGAGCTACAGTATCTTTGTTTACTGCATATCTCTCCTCTCCTCTCCTCTTACCTCCTGCTGTGTCTTGCTCTAGTATATTATTTTATGCTGTTACATTACATTAGCTTTTGTTACATCACATTAAGGTTCATGTCACGCCTTACTGTAACTGCATTGTGATCACGCTCACAAACACCCAGCAAAAACTACCTGCCATACCTGTCAGAGAATTATGAATGTAAATTGGGCACAAGAAGTGGCGTGTGTGTGTGTGTGTGTGTGTGTGTGTGTGTGTGTGTGTGTGTGTGTGTTAATATGTGTGTTTGGGTGTTCGACAGCAGAGGAGCCATCTGCCACAAATGATTTCTGACTGCTGTTGTACAGGCTGACCCAAAATAGCTGTGCTTACTGTAGAGCTTTGGGTTGATGTCTTTAGAAGGTTAATGAGAGAGAGAGGTAGTTTCTGTCATTCATTCAGAGTCTGCAGAGGCCGCAGTTTGGGAGGTTGTGGATGAAACGGTGGAAGAAAAGAGGGATGGATGAGACTAATGGAGCAAAGTGAATGGAGTTTAATCATTTTGGGAAATGCCTCTGTCTCACAATCTCCCTTTGTCTCATTTATATTCTGGTCCATGCTTGTGTCTGTGGGTTTGTCTCGATGGAAACCGAATGCAGACAAGGAGAGCAGAGGGACACAATGGTCAGCGTATCAACACACTTACCCATTAATTCATTTGGTACAGATGTGAGACAGGAGCAACCTGACAGAAGAGCTAGAGATAGCCTCTCAATGGCCTCTCTGTTATGTTTCAGCAAAATAACATTTCTGGGACTGTTTAAAGCTTAATTATCCCGTTGGGACGCAGCAGCGATAACGGCTGAAGTGGATGGCATTGAAGATATTACGACAAATGATTTTGACACTTAAGTAAATTGGAGGTAATATAAAGAATAAGTGAATAAAGATTTACAGATTTAGCATGTATCACAATTGTGCCCATTCTATTATCCAATCTGAACAAAATACAGAGCAGGATTTAAAAGCTGAAATCAGATATAGGCTTAACCAGAGCCAGCAGCTTCGTGATATGTTACTCTCCTATTAGAGGACACTGGGAATAAGCCTGCCTATCAGTCAAAGCAGTCAGATGGTTCACCGCAAGGCATTCATGTACCATTGATCTGCCTTGGTTAAATTGATCAAAAGTGCAGTGGCAACTAATTCTACCAACAGACTAATTAGTCAATCAATTTAATGGTCATATAGAAGACAGGAGCAGAGGAGGAAGGCAGAGATGAGGGGTGGCAATTAGTGGGTGACTCACAGACAGTGACTAAGACAGGTGGAAAGAAGGAGAAAGAAAATCTCCATGCTGTTTGAAACACAGGGTAAAAAATAAAAGCTGCATCTAGAAGCAACACTCAGGGGGTTATCGGAACAGCATCAACAGCATCTAGTACTTGTTGTCCTTGCAACAAATCTTTGTTTTAGTGAGAAACATGACAAAAATGCCCAGTTCTGTCTGGACTAATGAGCAAATATCACCACATACATGGTGTTATACATCTATGTTTTATTTTTTTGTGTATGTGTACTTGGGAGAAAACGTGAAGAAAAGCTAGACAGCACCCCTTACTGTGATCGTGTTTACTTTGGCTTTGCTGGCAGTATGTGTTCAGTGCCAGGTTTTATCAGCATCATAGCAAAAGTCACAGTGGTGCACTTTCAGGCATCATTTCCACTTTATATCACCATCATTCACTAGTGCACTCTATCATCTGTAACTTATCAGCCTATACTTGCGGGAGAGCACTCATTCACACAGGCAAGACAATTTTATGCATTTCTGTGAAAAAGAAAATATTACCACACTAAACCATTTTGAGACAGCTTTCTTGCTTTTACAAATCATTCATGTCATATATATTTTACCACCACACCATATCGAACCAGCGATAAAAAGAAAAGAGAGTGAGAGAGAGAAGTGTCGACAGACAGGCACAACCTAAATATGAACAGAGAAAATGAAGTGCTTTAAATTTCAAATGGGGTTTAAAGATGGAGCAAGGGAAAAGTGAGGAAGGAGGGAAGAAGACAAATGAGGGATTGAAGGGAGAGTGGATGAGAGGAGACACCCACAGTGACATGGAGAGATGAAAAACCTGCTGAGAGAGACATTTAGTCATCACCAAGCGGGAAGACAGTTGGCTTGGTCCCAACCACCTCTCAACTCCGAAGATTTACTTGTCGTTGTGCCTCCGAACCTCCTCATTATCGTTTTTTCTATTACTCTATCTTCCTGAAAGCAAGGCATGACAACCAAAGAGAGGGAAGAGAGCCGGATGGAGAGAAGGAGGAAGACACCGCAATTTTTACATGCCTCTCAGACACCGAGATTGCATCTCATTATCATGTGCTATAGTTTATTGTGTTCGGCTGTCAAATGAAAGATGGAACAGGGAAAGGATGAGCTGGCTGCTGAGCCATTAAAACTGCTCTCTGTGTGTGGTGGCCTGCCAGCACTGGCGGCGGTTTGCTCTCACAAACTTGGTAACCTAAACACATAACCACACTCTCACAAAGGCACTAAGAGATTCCAGCTCTTTCACATTAAGTAGCGGTGAAGCACCAAATCAGACACAAAAAGGACAATTCACACTTGGGCACACAGACACGCATTGGTATTAATAACCAAAAGCTGAGATTACAGCTAGAATAAATAGACATTTCCAATTGAATATAGATGAGTACTTGAAGCCTTGTTGGTACGCTTTCTGAATGTGTTGTGCATCAGACCAGCACCTGTGTGTATTTCTGTTTCTTTGAAGTGTGTATCTGCACGCAGTGAAAACTAGATGAGAGAAAGTTAAAATGCATCTCAAAGTTTGTCCCAAGACCTTGATTTCCATTTGTCTGTCAGTGCCTGTTGGCGAAGCTTTCTTCCACAGCATGGCTGAATTGATTTACTGCATTCTTGCACCGCGGGCTAAAACCCATAACATGCAACTAAATCACACAGGCAAGTGGAACGTAGAAACACAGGTGTGCATGGGAAAGTGAAACCATTGGTGCATTCACCAATGTCACAAGAGCGTGTGCATGTGTGTGTCAAAGTGTGCCGTTTCTATTGCAAAATAGCTTGTAAATTTTATGGTTTTTTTTTTTCACATGTCATATCAAACCTCTTCAAATGTGAGTAAAAAACAACTGAAGCCTTCGTTTTCTCTTTTCTCAGTTTCTCAGTTCCTCCATTTCTCCATCTCCCGTGCTACTACTCCTCTCTTGGCTCTAGTTGGGCCTCTGAGGCAGTGTCTCTTTTTAGGCTTCTTTGTTACAAAGCAGCCGCTAGAAAGCTCCACCAAACAGACCTCTGCAAAAATGGTTTAAGGTTATAGGATTATGGCCATGACTGGGTTTAGACTCTGCCAATCCTAGTGAAGGTTGCCGGATTTGTATGCAGCACGAAAGGAAGTTCTGTCTGAGAGGCTCAAGCCAGAGCAGATCTAGAGTAGCACACGTAGTACTGTTCTATACTCACTGAGAAGATGAGATACACAGCTTGCAACAACAATAAACTGGTTATTGGTTGGATCAGTTAATAGGTAGCAAATCCCTGATACTGTACTGAACGTTTGTGGTAAAATTTTACATGAAATGCTGAGGTGGAGAAGCAGAATTATGACGGACAGAAGAGTAAGTTGATGTGACTGACAGACAAGAAATGGGAATCAATAGGAAAGGTGTGAAAGGACACATAGAGGGGTCAACAGAGAGAAAAAAACAAGAAGGAAAACGACAGGCAAAAGACTGAGATGGAGAAGACAGAGCTTGCATTATACATAGAGGACCAGGGAATGCAAAGAATAGAAATAACAAATTTGAGACACACACAAAAGGGAGCGACAGCCACTGGGAGTGAGAGAAGGATATGCTGGCTGAAGGTGTAGATTGTATGAGGAAACTAGATTTACAATTTATGCATTTAAGGACCCAACAGTATTTGTGCCAAGGCATTAAATGCATTTTATCACAAAACAAGCTCAAATACATATTTTGTACAGATAAATTACTGAGCCAATATGATAGTACTCTTAAGGTTTATAATTTTGAGCATTTTTTGCCTTTATTTGATAGTGACGGTGAAGCAGTAGACAGCAAACTGTGAGAAAGAGAGGTATGACATGCAACAAAAGTCCCAGGTTGGAACTGAACCAGCGACTGTTGCAACCATTGCACCCGTGTGGCATCTGCTGTAACCATTCAGCTGCCAAGGCACTCTTTAATGTTTATTTTGACTGAGTCAAGAAATAAAATCTCACTAAAATGGCCTCATTCACAGTGTGTGCTCTTGCAATATCTGTTTTAAAAAAAAGTCTGAGAAGAAATGCAGGAGGCATCCATCATGTTTGATTGGACCACTGATCTGATCCACTGTGAGGAAGCATCATTTGTTGGTCAGTGTGTACGGTCAGCCACGGTGCAGCGCCCCAGAGCAAGTGTTCCTTGAAACAGCATTTCAAATGCCCTTTTAAAGAATGACCTAAACACACCATTGTAGCTGGTGTTCTTAAAAGACTGAGAGCCGTGCAGTTCAAAGAAATCCCTGAGAATGCTACCATTCAGGCTGAAGCAGCAGATATATTAACATTCCTGATGTTATTCCAGGCCAGGCAAGGTGCTAAGAAATACCTGCAAAGTTAAAGGTGTTGTTCCGCATCAGTGACTGAAGACTATCAGCCACAGAGTCTGGAGGAGCATTACCAAGGCAGCTTCATCATTTTTGATGCTCATATTCAGGGGCTCCAGAGACATTTTAAAGGGAAGTAAAATCAAAACAGACAATGCACACCCTGACAGATTCATCAAAGTCGGAGGCTGGAGATGAGCAAGCTATTAGGGTGCTCATGGTCTGCTATAAGTTTTCTGAATTTTAAGATGAGAAGCAGCTGCTGACTAAACTAAAGGTGTTTTACTGTGCATTCAAAAGCTCCCAGATGCGCACAGGTTATAATGAGAGTACTCAAAAAGCAGGAGGCTCTGGTTGTTTTTCATCACTATTCAAATTGGTGTGAATATATACTCTTCCAGTGTCAGCAGGCCCTGTAGAAAGGTCGACCAGAGACGAGCAGATTGTGTCACTGTGCACAATGAAATTGCAGCAGTACAGTACATAAAGTCTGAGTATGCCTGCTACCTAAATGTTGCTAAAAGTTTTCTTTATTTAGAAAATAACCACCATAAAATCAGAAATAAAATTAAGTTTTAATATGTCTTTGGAGCTTTTTTGTCCATCAAGTGTCTATTGTGCTCCATCTCTAAATCTTTCTATCACACTTTCTTTCTCTCATTTTGTGTGTTGGGTGAGAGGATAAATATAGAAAGTGAGACAGATCACGCCTAACTCAAGACAAAATTGTGTACCTACAGAGAAATGGCAACTTGACATGTTCTCCCACGTGTTCTTAACTCATCTTTGCCTTACATAAAGGCTAGTCGTCTGTCTGGCCTGTAAAATATTTGTGTGAATTTATTTTCATTTTAAATGTGACAAACTACTCAGTGTGCAGTAATGTTATGAATGGAGCTTCAGTAAATGTATTCTTCAGTGTTCCTGCACATTTACATAGAGTCAGGGTAGGCGTAGACCTTGAAACATTGCTATTGTGGTTATTTTTTCATTACGCCTGGTTCCTGACAGTAAAAACAAAAAGCACACAATGTATCGCACAACAGTACACCCCACCCCACCCCATCCCCCATCTGCTCTCTATTTCACTTTCCCTTCCCTGAACATGTTGCACCTAAAAATATCAGCTGGGTTTATTTTTTTGTTCAATAGAAGAAGCAGGTGGCTTTTGAGGGAACAGAGTTCGCCACAGGTTTAATGGAACATCCAGCCCCCGGAAGGCAGATGGATTAATGCTGGAGCTCGCACACACAACAATACTGCTATAAAACACAACCCATTGTTTTCTCTGTGTGAAAGGACAGAAGATGATGAGTTTCTGCTTTGATGGATTAAACAGATTTAGGAAGGTTTCAAAGCTGGCTGCATTTAAAACAACAATCCTCTATCTTTTTAAAGGTCACATACCAGGAGGCCTCACTTTTTCATGTTTTTAATTATGACAAAGGGACATTTTTATGTGAAGTTTTACATTATACATTATGTTAAATACATTGAGATATTACTTTTGTTTGTCATCCAGTCTTTCCTAGTGTCTCACTTAAACCTCCCCCTCCTCCCGCTGGATTTCCTCTACCTGTCCAGGCTCCTCTTCCGTCTTCTCCTTCTTCTCCTCCCTCCATTTCTCTGAGTCACTGAGGGCATTCAGTGACTCATGCATTTCCCCCTCTCTGCATGTTTGTGTGATGGAGTGAGTGTTGTGATGAGGGTCCACTCAGCAGGCGTATAGGCTCAGCTCAGTTAATAATGGAACTAACGAGCATCAGCCCAAATGAGCTTTTAATGGGCTCTGTCTACCTGCGGCTACAAGAGAGGGATGGGGTGGAGGAAGTTGGGGGCAGAAAGATGGAGAAGGAAGAAGACAAGAAAGGGAGAGCTCAAGGTAGACAAGTGGAAAAAATAAGAAGGATCAGTCACATAAGTTTTCTTATACATATTTGTAACTGCATATAGTATATCATTTATATCTGACCTTGAGGTGAATAATTTGTATCGTCTTTTATGGTGTGAATTTTAATCAATTTACTGTAGCCTTGGACTGTGACAATCGTTGGTAATTTTGCCATGGCTCTGCTGACTTCTGAACAAAATCAGAGGATGGCCTCCTTAAAAATCAATGGTTTCAATTATCTGTCAGAGCGTGCCTAGTCTCATCGTTAAATTGTCAAATGGCATTGTTATTGTCCACAAAACAATGTGCAGTTTTAGAAGCCCAGTTTTGTGTCAGCAAATTCTCAATAAAGTGAAAAGTTTAGAAAGACATCTTAAAGGAAACATCAATCATTTTACTAAGCAGATAAAAGGTTTGGCCCTACCTGTTTGCCTGTCAAGTTACCCGGTCAGTGCGGTTCGTTTGGGCAGGTGTGAACACAGTAATTGCACTCGGGTGCATACCAAAAGAACCACACCGAGACCTTTTAGAAGAGGTGGTCTCAGTCCGGTACGTTTGTGGTGGGAACGTGATCCGACCCAACTACCAGATGTACTCCGCAAGTTTGAGCTAAACGGCTCCTGTAGCCAGGTGTGCTTTGCATTCTGGGATGTGGCAGAGCCCGCAAACTGTTTTCTAGTAGCAGCAGCTAGCCGGAGAACGAACCAGCAATGTTTCTCTCACAGAAATATCCACTAGTTCACAACACTGTATTTACTTTCTTCTTCTTCATTGGTTTTACTGGCGGACTAGAAACCAACGTCAATGGTGCACCTACTGTACCGGAGTGTCTACCATCCCCAATGACATCTGACCAATAAGCGGATTGAACGTTCTCACGTGGTTTGCACTGATGCGTTTCGGATTTTGTGTGAAAAGAAACCAAACCAGGGGGAAAACACTCCAAGTCTACAAACTCATCAACTGATTCGGACCAGAGCAAACGAACAATAGCTGTGAAAATACCCTAAGAGCTTAGTCATTCTATTGAACTGCTGAGTCACATTTGACTTTTATTCCTAGATTTTATTTTTATACATACAATTTATTGTCAGAACAGTGTCTGAGGTTACATGAGTTATATTTGATTGTATATTTGTTTTTCAAAGTAGGATCTCCCACCCTGAGTATGCCATAAAACCTCAATGAGGGTCACCATGTGCATGATTCACATTGTTTCATCATATCTCTAATCTGGATGGCAAGCTGCCAGTGTTAACCTTATTACTGAATAGCAAATACCCTTTGAGAAGATTTACGACACATTCAAAAAAGCTTAAAAAATCGTGAAGAGAACCACCCTTGAATATTGTCAGACTAGTAGATTACAAGAACTTGTGATGTTCACTGCTTTAGGAAAGGTGCTAAAGTCTCACACACATCCTTTGATTTACTCAGGTCTGCTTTTACTTCACTTTCCACTACAGTACTTTTGCTCCCTTAGTCCCTCAGTGATTTCCTATAATTCCTAGAATGACTTACGGCAACCCCCAGAGAAGAGCTGTGACCATTTAAAATCTATAAAGAATTTATAGAGCGCGTAAGCACCAGGTGTAAGTAGTATAGGAATATACTTGATGCCTCCATGTACAGTAGGTTTAACTATGTATATTTTAACATTGATGAAATGTTTTTCTCATTTTAGTGTTCTTCACTTTGACATAATCTTTTATTGATGTAATTACTGACGATGCATTGCATCCAAATTAACACATGAATTAACCAAAGATTAGGCTTAATCAGAGAGATGTGACAGATAAAACATTAGGACAGGGATTGATGTGTTGAGTGTGTGGTCGACATGAATGGAACTGTAACTAGACACTTGATTGATATCACTCCATTGTTCAGTCTGAGGTTAGGGTTGAATTTCTTCTTCAGGGTGCAGTGGTATCATTACTCATAGCTGCGTGGGCGCAGCTGTCTCCACAGGTGCTGTACCAATTGATGTAAGGGTCCGGGGTTTAGGTTTTGAAGGGTTTTTCAGAGAGGAATCACATTAAAGTAAATCTGGATGTTGTGACTGTTGATGTTTATGTTTAAACTTCTTAAAGCATTCTTATCTTTTAGGGCCTTGCCTAAAAGAAGTAAATAAAACATCACACTTGCATACACTGTCTTACATTATCCAGTTTTTCTTACTGATTGAGGAGTTTTCTTTCTGTCAAAACAAAGTCTACGCTGAGTGTGTGTGTGTGTGTGTGTGTGTGTGTTTCTGCTTATTAAACCTGTCATCTTTAACCATGTGTGGTTTTGTTTCTTCGCAGAGTGCCGTGATGTGTTGTTACCCATGATGCTGCGGGAGCTGAGCGGGGCACTGGCCAGCATGGCGGACGGGCCTCATGATGAGAGGAGAAACAGTCTGGAGCTGCTCAACAACATTCTGGAGGTCCTCAGCAGGGACAATGTGGTGAGACACACAGCAATTTTGTAGTAAAGAACACACTTGGCATTAAGCTGCATTCTGAGTGGACACATCCAATATGCACTGAGAACATATTGAGATTGCTCAGGCTACATGTGGATATGGTTAGGGTACAATTTCTAGATTAAGTCTAGTGTTAACATACATATGTTTTTGAGTGCACTAAAGGACAACCTGGTCCATGCTGCTGCATTTAGCAACACTGCCAATCACAGCTTCTATTTGAGGCAAGATACCAAGTTCTTATTTTTTTCTTTCTCTACATTGTCACCTCATTTTCCTTTATTTATTATAACTTCTTTTATTTTGAGGTTATCTGTGTATATTTTTCTAGACACAGTCTGCATATATAAAAAGATGAACAGGTCTGGTAAAAGAAGAAGATAATAAAACACTAGATGGTTACAGCTGAGGCAGACCAATCGGCAGAAACTCATGAGTGACTGAACAGTGAAGCATCATTTTCTCTGAAACTACTCAATACCACCTTCTTACAAAGCATTATTAATGGGAATATGTTGGGTAAAATGATCCAGACCATTAAATTAGAAGACATTTCCTTGATCTTTTTAGCATCACTGGATGAATTTGAACTACCCCTGAGCTCTGTGCCACCCCAGTGGAACTTGTCTCCTAAAGAGTAAAGTAAATAGCCTTAAGCTGTTTTTGACTTCAGTCATCCCATCATGCAATGTGGCAGGCCTTGACCAATTAATATCGAATTGATTTTGTTTCACGCGTGTTGCTGTATGTTGAAACACAAGTCCAGTTAGCTCCTGAACTAAACACCTTTAATACGCACACACACAGAACAAATGCATCACCAGTATCCAGCCGAGGGCTTTTTAATTGCTCCTGCAAGTTGTTGACAGCCTGCTGAGTCTTTGAAGTGAAAGTATGGCTTTTTTTCAGCTCTATTTATTCGGATAGCTCTAATGAAGCATGAGCCAAGAGAACAGAGACAGTGAGGGAAGAGAGAGAAGTAATGAATGGAGTGGAGTGAATTTGATGAGATGAATTTGCATCGGTTGAGGAATAGAAAAATGAAAGCAGGCGGTGGCAGAGTGTCAAGAAGACATGACATGTACAAATACAATCGGGTAAAAAAACCAGTGACGCACAGCCTGATACAGGTTTTCTATCAAGCTACATCAAGACAAAAGTCTGCTATTGGATGACGTTTAAGTGTCAGTACTGGCTCTGATATTTCATTCTGAATATAAATGTAGTTATTGAAGCAATCAAAGAAGAACACACACACACACACACACACACACACACACACACAATCTTCATTCTCTAGTGTATGCATGTTGCTAGACTGCATATAGTATAGTTTAATTAGAACCTTGACAGAAACACCTCTACATGACTCCTGTTCTTTATGCTGAACAACCTTTTGTAAAGCCCAGACACTGTTGTTTGCCAATGAAAAGTCTTTCTCACTCACTCACACATGTTATTTGACTGAAAAAGAAAACTATGAAGGATTAGTTTTTTAAACTGTCAGGGTGAAAATGAAAAAGAGCAGAAAAGGCCAGAGAAATGAAAACTGTTTAAGGCCATGCAGGGAGGATGACAAACAGTGAATGGTAAAACAGGGCAGAGAGTTAACAGCTAAACAGACGGAGATGAAATTATTTATTTCATAGACAATAAGGTGGAGGGATTTTACAAGAAAACAACACAGGGAGCTGGAGAGATGGCAGTGAGAGACAGAAAACAGATGGAAGAAAAACAACAGAAGTAAAGGAGGGAGAGGTGATGGGAGACGGTCTCACCTCCTCGCCTTCCACCTCTTATTTTCTGTATCCTCTCTCCATCTCTCTTTTCCTTGCTCTGGGTGGTACCTGATTAAGTTGTCACTCCACAGATGTCTCCAAACTAGAGAGAGACGCAGAAAGAGAGGCAGAGATGGAAGAGAAGACAACGCAGTAGACAGATGCTCATGTCTATGGGAGAGTTTGTGTTGAATTTATAAGTAACTTTGTAACTTTTGTGTGTGTATGTGGTTGTGCGTGTGTGTGATAAAGGGAGGATATTAACAGAGAGAGACAGAAAGACTTGGCTCGCCAGAGCTTTACTCGCTTTTTTCTTTCCCCTACCCCCAAAACATCAGTGTTTTCTGTTTTTCTTTTTTATATCATGTTGCCAGTATGATAAATCAGTCTGGCTACAGTTTGGAATAAATTAACTGAGTATCAACTTCCACGTGTTTGTGTTCTGCAGGAGAGAGAGAGAGAGAGAGAGAGAGAGAGAGAGAGAGAGAGAGAGAGAGAGAGAGCATTGTGTCTCATCTCTCGTCTTCCTGCTCAGAGACGACTGTCTGAGAAACTCTTTCCAGGAGACCAAAATACCCACAGTGAGCCAGAAAGATTTAGGCTTATTTAGGATCAACAGCTGCGCCTCAACCTAACTATGTGTGTGTGTCGCTGTAGGTGTGTGTGTGAGTTTGAGGCAGTCTGAAATGGAAATGGTCTGCGAGATACCACACACACACACACACACACACACACACACACTTACACAGTTGTTTATCTTTTCTGTGTCCTGTGGCTGTGAGTCAGTGGATTTAATGTGGTTTAATCATGCCTACCTGATCAGGCGTGTACGCACGCACACACACACAGTCACGCAGAGAAAGCGAGAATGGTGTGTTTGAAACTTTGAATTTACCTACTTCTGTTATTTTTGGACTTTCCGTCTTCGTTTTTATGCTTTACTGATCAGCTCATACAAGGACATACACACATAAAGTACACACACATGCACACACACAGAGAGAGAGACAGAGAGAGAGAGAGAGAGAGAGCGAGAGAGAGAGAGACCCTGCAGCATTAATGCTAAGGTGTGTTTTGATGTAGCAGATGCTTCACTAGTGAGTTACTACCCCCAAGCAAGTCTGAGTCAGGTTCCATTGACTGGCCTCACTGTAGCATTGTGTGTGTGTGCTTTGTCCTTTTCAGATGGAGCCATGTCTCTGTAAAGGTGCATATTTTACATATGCATGCTTACTTTTGGAAGAGGGATTTGCCCTACTTTTATGTGTGTCAGTAGTCAGACCTCATTTCTCTTAACTTGTAGTCTTCACAGGTCATCAAACAATTTGATTTCTTTTCTTTTTTTTTGTAAACATTGAATGCTAGCTCAATGTCTTAAATATTTTGCCATTAAAAGCCATTTTCAGTATTTATTTGAAAATTTTACATTTGTTATCTTATTTGTATTGGCAGGTTTCTGCATGTTTAATGTTAAAATTAATACAGATCAAGGTTATTAAAAAGGTTCAAGCACAGCAAGACAGTAAATCTAAATAATATTGATAATGTAGTAAAATATTTAGTATCATCTGGAATTTAGTTATTGTAATATAGAGAATATATCCTTATAGGCCTTTAAGACTTAACTTTTTCTGAGCTTACAGTATTTGACTGTTCTAGCTCAACAAAATGAAGAGCAAATCATTTATGCTGAGTCATCATATTCAGATTAGAAAATATTTTGAAAGTGTTTCCTAAAGCACCAACCGCGATCCCCACAGTCTGTTCTCATATTTCAATATTGGGTTAAAGTATTTGATTTAGAACATACCTCCCATCTAGTTTTCACTTGAATTATCAGAAAATACTATTGTGCTATAAAATTCCATATACCGTGATACATCGCCTAGTACTATGTTCAAGAAACCATTTTTATCTTTATTACTAAAGCGACATGGTAGTTATGTTTTACGTTTATAAGGCTCAAAAACTGCAAAAGTCATATATCCACAGTTTGTATTTTCCTTTTGCTTTCAATGGGTGAAACAACCAAAATGGTAGAATCAGGTCCAACCATAGCTAATGGGCCTGTCTTAATGCCTAACAACACTTGGCCAAGCAGATGACATATAATTATGATATTTTAACTAAGAACTAGTCATTTGACTTGGGACAGGTCTGAGCACAGAGGCAGACAGACTGTTCGATACATCCTGTCCCCTTTGTTCCCCTCTGGGCAGATGGAGGGAAAGAAAATGGCAGGAAAGTGGCTTCAAAGGGAAGGGAAAGATAGGAATAGGAGGGCAGGTCTACACAGAAAAATCCACATCCACGCGTAAAAAGCCTTTGCAGTTCAAATGTCCACACTGAAGATGATTAACTGAATGTTCGGGTGAGGCTCAGTTTTTTTGAAAAGTGAACAGACTTTGAATTTCAGATTCACAAAACTTTATTCTCTTTCTTGTTTCATTTGATCTGCCATCCATCCATCCAGAGCCAGAGTCAAGCTTTGGACTGTGTGTGCAAACTTGGTTGTCTTCACAGAGAGGAGCGTTCATGAGAGGGGAGAACGGCTGCACAAACAAAAGCTGAGGAGGAACTGTGATCTCTGTGTGTGTTTTTGTGTGTGTGTACACCTGAGGAAATCTAACAATCTTTTGTTTTTCTGTGTATTTTCCCTCTCCATCCTTCTCTGTCATTCTTTCTTTTACTCTGCTCTCTCTGCTTTTCTCAGGGGGAAACATTTCAACATATCCAGGACATTGTGGTGTCTCTGCTGAGGATCATCAACAAGACAGTCATCACAATGGGTCGAGAGCATGCCCTAATCGTAAGTCCATGAAACTTTGCATTACCGCCATGCTGTATATGCTTACAGATGAGTCGAGCATTGCAGAACCTTCTCATGTCTTTTTCTCTCTTTGTCTGCTGTTTAAAGTGGAGTAGTAAAAAACAAAAAGCCAACCCTCCCTCCACTCTTGTCCGCTACGCAATTTCATTCTGAAACACAAAGTATGTCAACAACAGCACATTTTGTTTAAAAGACACATTTTTATTGTACATACAAGAGGAAGATCGGGAAGAGAGAGGGGCATTGTGGGAGCTCACACACTATTATGGTTAATTAGAAAATGTGGTGTCATCCAGGATTCTAATTGGTGGCAACCTGTCACCCAGAAGCAGCAGACGTAGGCCCTTGAGAGAATAGTGGTTACACTCTAAACTGCTGTGAACTAAGCAGTGTGCACATGGTGTGTGTTTACATGTGTGCAAAATAATAGTGTGGGTGTATGTTTGCAACAGGGATAGACCCATACAGAATTTTTACAGACTTTTGAGTTTTTTTCTGATAACAGACATGTCTGCTTGATGTAGAATACCATATTCTTCTACTAATTGTGTTATGAGTTTACGAAGACATTGTTTATTTGTTCAAACTTCACTTTTAAATGGGATAATGTACCTTGACTTGATAAAGTATGCTGATTTTTTTGTACATTTGTTTTCAGCATTGTTTTTTGTTGCTTTATTGTAGCTTAATGAACCAGCTAGCAGCGGCAGGGCGCCCTGAATGCTTCAAAAAGTGTGTATAGATATAGAAATGATTATCTACGGTATATTTAATGTGAACAAAGTGATGTTTGTTATTGGGGAATAACTTTTCAAAAAGATTGAACATGTTTTGATTTGGTAACTTATTATATGTACTCACTGTGAAACTTCAGACAGTCACAGTTGGTGAATATTGATACTTTGAAACATGAAAACAGGCCAATAACTGTGAAGTGATAACTGGTCTACCCCTAGTTTGCATTGGTTCACAAGTGTGTGTGTGTGTGTGTGTGTGTGTGTGTGTGTGTGTGTGTGTGTGTAGTTCTTGCTTGTGTTTCAGTGAGTATACTACATGTGTGTCTGTTAGTGCCTGTAAGTGTATGCCTCCTTGTGCATGTATTTGTATGCATGTGTGTGTGTGAAAATCCTTGAAACAAGATTGAGCTTACATCAAAACACTTCCATTTTGGATGGTAATAAAGGAGAGAATCAATCCACTCTGTCAGACAACACTGACAGAATTTTTAATCATCTGACATGGCCTGTCAGTCTGAGATCAGCTGCCTATCACATTGTCTCTTAATGTATTCTTAATGCAATCTCCACGGTGCTCTCCAAAACCCTGATATCCATTCGACTAGCTGTCTATTTGGTTCCAGAGAGCTCATCAGCTTGTTTTCAACTCGTATCCTTTCAGCTCTCAAGTTGTTGCTACATTCAAATTTTGGCTGTCAAGCTGTCCAAAGACACGGTATTCCGATTAGTCGTTAAATTCCTTGGATTTTCAAAATCGTTCAAAATCTGATTCCCCTACTTATTGCTGTAATTTAGCCAAATTGTTGTGAAGATTCATTCCCAGCTGTAGGCATGAATCCATCCATCCGTTCATACATCTGTCCATCTGTCTAGACAGCCACTCAGCCAAGTGACAAACAGTACGCTCGTCTACCATCCAAAGTGTCAAAGCTGTTAGAGATGGGAAAACACTATCCTCACCTTCAGTCAAAAGTTAATCATAAATTAGCCGCTGAAGTCCGCAGAGAGAAGGATGTTGTGATCTCGTTCTCCATCTTCCTTTTAGGCAGATCTGAAGGGACAGTTCAGCAGCTCCTTTGGTGCTCTTTTCTATCATTAGTACATTTCCTGTACATTTTCAGAGCTGAGGATGGATTGCACTGGAAAGAGTGCCATTTACAGGAATGCAGCTTGGAAAATGCCCCCATTGATTTTAATGACACTTAAACACACTACACACCCACAGGACCACGAGAGAGATGCTTTATTCCAAACCGGGGCCTCCTGAAACATAATCATTGCCCATATGCCGAATGGCCAGAGAGGTTGTTGTGGTTTATTCAAAGCTTACAGCCACCAGAAACACTTCTTTCGGAGTTTCTTGACACGGGCCTTAGTGCTGGGACGGCTGGTGGAGGAGGATGGTGCTGGCATGGGCTTGGTCAGAGTGGGTGCAGGCACATCATACTCCCCCTCCAGGGCCTCCATAATCCCCTGTAAGCGTCCCTCCTGCTGTCGGAAATCATGCTCCACACTGTAGAGAAGAGAAATAGGTAGCAGTTGAAGGGTGAATGATTTAGCGGTTGGGGTAGTGTCAAATGAAGTCACATTTATTTATATAGGTCATTTGAGAGGGGGGGGAAGAGGGAGCCTCTTCCCCTGCTCTTCTCTCTTTAAAAAGTAAATCGCAAAATGCTGACGGCACCTTAAACAGAGGTTGTATTTACACACAATGCAATGTTTTATATGGAGATGTAAAATAGTGTTGTGTTTTTAACTCGGATATATGCACCCTCAGCACGCACACTTTCACACAGGCCTCAACTCAGCACTCATTTCACGTCCATAATATTCTTCTGTGCTTCATGCACCAATAAATCAGACTGGTGAGATGAGAGGAGTGGGAGGAGAATGAAAAAGAGAGCAGGAAAGGGGAGAAGAGGAAAGGAAAGGAGAGGGGCAAGGAAGGAGCAAAGGAGGAACTTTTTTTTGCTTTTCTGATGTTTTCAAAGCAGACCCTTGTGGCTTTCTTTTTCCTTGCTTCTCTCATTCCCCCCCTGTCTCACAATCTTTTTCTCACCGTCTCTCTGAAGTGTCTACCGCTAGACTTTGAGTTTCTCTCTCCTTTTGGTAACTGTGTTTTTGTGTGTGTGTTGAGTTGGATTATAGGGATGGAGCTGTATAGGGCCTAGCATCTGGAGTTAATGAGCCACATGATGAGGCAAGGAGAGCAGAGACAACAACCGACCATCCCCTTCTCCAGTGTCCCAACATACCAACACACACTCACACACACATACTGTACAAACGCATAATATGTGCTCCCCTGACATCCAACGTGTGCATCTTCTGCAGCAAGCCCACGGCTGATTGAGGGGAAAAGGGAGCATACAGGGACTTATGAATGGAGAAGGGAAAGAAACTGCCTCTCCTCTGGGAGATGGAGTGATGGATAAATAAAAGGAAGACAAGCTTTAATAACACAGGGCAGAGAGATCACGGCAGAATAAAGGAGGGAAACAAAAAGGCAGGGGTAAAGGAGGAGAGGATGAGTGCCACCACAGATGAGGTGAGAGGCGTGCAGAAAGGTCTCAGCTGCCCGGGAAAGAGCACAGGGATGGATGGAGTGGGGGAACGAGTGAATAGAGGAGAAAGTAAAAGCTCTGGTGGGCACAGAGGAAGGCTGCTATGAATTAATGATAAGGGAGATGTACTATGACTGTACATACACACAGCTAGACATTGCACACACACACACACACACACACACACACACACACACAACATATATATAAGAAAACTGGTGCACCTGTCCCACATTCACTCAATTTATAGTCTATCTTCCAATCCTCTCGAACTACCTCTCTCTACACATATCTACCTCTCTCTCGCTATTGTTCATGGGATTACAGCACGGTGGGGAAAGCTGCTACTCTTAATTCGGTCTGGAAGCTGTCATCTTCAGCATCTTTTTGTTACTTCTGTCTCTGTGAGAAGCTGCTAAATTTTCAAACGGGGTGAAAGGGTGAAGGTTAGTCATGTAGTGGACAGGGTTAAGGATTAGGTTTTGCATGTATGGATGTGTTATATAATTCAATAAACTAATGTCTCTTACTGCCTGATGGTATGCATGGGTAGAAGAAAGTGAGAGGATACCTTCAGCTGTATACGTGCCTGCATATGTCTGTGTGTGTGTTTGGGCTGTTTGAGCTTTGGGAGAAAAACAGAGGGCCTGTCAAAAGTTCCTCTCCCCCTTGTCTCTCATCATACAGATTAGTTAGAACTGACAATGGCGAAACATCCTCAGGCAGCCAGCCCACATCAAAACCCCTTTTTTCACCACAAATCATTAGGATGGATGTATCAGTCCCACGCGTAATTCATCCTCTGCTTGTGTGTCTCTCTTTTCCTGTCTCTCATCATCTTTACTAAGAATCCCTGAGGGTCGTTACTGTCCAATCAAACAAATGGAGCTCTTATACTTTTGACTTTTGTGTGTGTTTGTCACAATGGGTCGCTCAAAATGTGTTTTTCTGCATGTGTGTAATTTTTCGCAAGAAACCTATGCTGATATATGAAGAAAAATTATTATCAAGCAAAGTCTTTATATCTGTCAAAGTCACTAACATCATCACATAGCGTGAAATATATCAATTTCTTTGTTTCTCTATATGTATGAGTGTGTGAATGCAAGTATGCATATGAAATGCGTGCATAGATGTAACTAACAAAAGCTGATTCCCTTTTTGTTGGATTAATTAGCATGTGTGTATGCATGATTATATTTGCATGTGTGAAAGTGGAGCAGGAAAGAAAATCTCTGAAACTGAGAAGAGAGAAAGAAGAGGGATGATAATGATGTGAGAAGTAGCAACATACTCTTGAGGTCAGGGTAGCCTCAGGCCCATAAAAAAATACCCAAAATGTCTGAAGATATCTAAATTTAAGGCCTTGAAAAGTATTGTAATGCCTTAATTACTGTTGTGAGGTTTTCTTTTGTGTTGTATGTAATGACAGGTTTCTTTGCATGGTCACTCTTAGATTACAGAATGGGTTTATTTGTAAAGTAAAATAATAGTACTTTATGTCCAGTAAACATGTAAACATCCAATTTCCTAGACTGCTAATCTATATATTCAGATCTTTCGATAGTTTGATTTATTTTTTTGGAAGCTTGTGTTTTGTTGCTTTTTAAAATTCATCAATCAAATTCATGTGAGGAAATGCTTTTGGAAGAGCAGATTAATTTAAAATGACCAGAAAAATGCTTTCTGTGAGCAATTGTGTGAACTCCCGCTTAAGTGAATGGTTATGTAATGAAAGTTGCAGGGCAGCTGCTAACAATAATTTTCATTATGGATTAATCTGCCAGTTATTTTCTCGATTAACTGATTCGTCGTTTAGTCTATCGTAGTCTGTAAAATGTCCGAAAATTCAGATTTAAATGTTGTTTTGTCTGACAAACAGTCTAAACCCTAAAGATATTCCTTTTTCAAAGGTATAAAACAAGGCAAAGCAGTAAATCCTCACATTTGACAGCAATTTTTTTTGCACTTTTGCTTGAAAAATGACTTAAATGATTATCAAAATGAATTGTCTGTTGATCAACTAATAGATTAATCAACTAATCATTTCAGCTTTAGCTAGATGGAAGGCTATATTCCACTGACCAGAGTGTGTGCGAACAAATGTGTTTGTGCTTCCTTGTCTTCATCTTTGTGTGTATGTGCTTGCATATGACTGTGTAAAATGGGGAAAGGTGTGTGTGTGGGTTCATTTACATCTGTGTATATCCGTATGGATGTATGGGCAGTCCTTTCCCCTTGGTGTTCATTGCGACTTGCTGGGCTAAGGATTCTGCTGTGTTAATTAAGATCAAGGGGAGGAGAGAATGGGATGAGGAGGAAGAGGGAGCTGGAGAAGTCTGTGAAGAGATAGAGAGATGAAACAGCAGAGGAATAGAAAGTAAAAATACAGGAGGGATGCAGATATGGGCCTGCTGAGAGAAAAGTATTTTTGAGAATTAGGGAGAACTGGAGAGATGAGTCTTTATTCCTTGTGGCTTGCAAGGGAGAATTATATAGGATCGTAAACAAGCAGAAATAGCTTCAAGCCTAGCTTTGGTCTGATATATGCACACAAAAAGTTTTGGACTAAAAGGAGATTTTGATGCCAGATTATACCAGTTACAGCAACTAAATATTTCTCCATGAAGCTACTGTATGTGTGAAAACCTACATTTCCAGCTTGTGTGAGCAGTGCAGAGAAAGAGGCTTGGAGGCTGGCTGGGAGTTGGGCGCAGGTGATTATAGTTTTGGCAACTGACAGTTGGAATCAGGCAAGGATGTACAGAGGAAACCAGTTTGATTGAAAGTTAGAGATGAAAGAAAGAGAGATTGAGCAGGCATGGGATGCAACGATGGAATGATTTACATAATGAAAAGATGACAATAAGAGGAAGATGGGGCAGAGGTGATGGGAGGATTTAACAACAGTATGTAATATCAGATTGTGAGGATGCATCTCTGTAAATTGCAGAGGATCTAAGGATGCAATTACTTATTTAGGTCACAAACACAAGGGACAACAGTAACAGGAAAGACGCATCATTTAAGTGCTGAATTAATTTGTTTGTTTGCGCAGAACAGTCTTTTGTGTATAAATAACTTTCCTGGAGAGGGAATCCTTTTTTAATCTCTGGAATACAGCATGCATTCATTTCAATATTGATGAGGGGGATTACTTATAGTCCCGCATTTTTCATATAAGAGGGATCTATTGTATTAGTAGTACAATTATCAGAGCGGGAGAAAAGGGCAGAGACCACAGGATACCAGGAAGAAAGGCTGATGAAAAATAAAACAAAAAAGAAAGATGTGCTGAATAAGTGATGAACTCTGGAAAAGCTGAGGAAAAAAACAATGGAAAACATTTTCAAGGCTACAAAAGGCATACAGTTTTCTAGAAGAAGTTTCAGGGCTGTTTATTACACTCCAGGAAAGAATGAGTTGTCCGTGGTAGGTTACGTAATGCAGTAAGCTCATTATCTTGATCAGGTTACCTGTAGATGATGCAGGCTGTCTTTTGGCAGGTGGGGCAGTTGTTAATGTCCTGACCAGTTCTGTATGAGCTGCGACTGCAGAAACAACAGATGTAAAACATTCACACACGCTCGCAAAAGGAGTATAAATGAACACACCTGTGCACCTACACATCTAACGTAACAAATACCTTTATTGATATCGTGTGGTTATTTTAGTTGTATGGTAATTACACGTTATTTGTTTTAGTCTGCTTAAAGAATGACGTCCATCTTGACATCTTTGAAAAATTGTTGCTCTTGATAAATTGATATTGATAAATATCAGTTTTTTTTTATCAAGAGATAAAGACAGAGGAAGAAATGGTAGAAATAGCAATTTTGCACTAACAACAAGCCTAGCTTTTCTTGACTGGAAAAAGTCTCGCTCTCTTGACTGCTGGTGTCACAACTGTTATTGCTCTCTCCACCTACACATACTCAATGCAGGAACATCAGGTGTGTTCTCTCGGGGCTGTCAAAGGGTGCAAAATAGATTGTGGTGTTTAGTGCATGTGATGTAACGGGAGCATTCAGGACATCACCTGAATAGTCCTGGTGGGTAATAACCTGCCTGTTGTGCATTACAGGTGGGTGAAAATAACCACTAAGCATTGTTTGAGGTGACTGTCTAGGTAGGTCTAACTGGGACTCAAACATTCAAACTATTATATCAGTGAAAATTATCTTATTGTCTTTCACTCTAGAAAAAAGCTGTGTTAAAAATGGGTGTGCATTACAAAAAAATGTGATTACACATGCAAACCGTGTTGTCAAGGTTGAACAAGACTACAGAGCTGTAGGAAAATAAAGTCGGATAAAAACATCCGACAAGCTCATGCTGTAATTAAAACGCTTCATTTTGCCAAGATATTTTGGCTGCCCCTTTACTGAACTGTGTAGATGAGGGAGAAGCTGATTTATGTTGATAAAATAGACATTTTAATTACATGGCGAGAGACCGTGTGACTGGCGTGGTTTTTTTCTCCCCTACCAGTTTATATCAAAGATAACAACAGCAAGAGAAGACAAGTATTTGCTTCAGGAGAGCAAAGAAAACAAGGAGCTGAGCACAGCAACAACCTTTTAGCTCGGCTGACATTTTTATCACAGCGGCCCACTTAGAGTACTTTCATTTCTGGCACAGCATCAGATACATGTAGTCCCTCTTACTTGCTGGTTCTCTTACTTTTCTCTCTATTTTCATGTCTTTTTCTCTCTATCTCTCAATTTCTCTCTTTTTGTCTCTCCCTTTTTCGTCTGTCTGCCTTTTTACCCCTTTTTACCATATTTCTTACACGCTTAGCATGAGACATGAGCATCCTTATGAGCATCCTCAACAAGCATACACACACACACACACACACACACACACTGAAGGATATGAATACATAATCGTATACAGTCACACACACACAGGGCAGGACAGCCTTATTGTTCAGCTTAAACATTAATTGCATTTCTCAAAGGTAATCTGGTAGGGATTAGTCTGGAGCGAAAGATATTTAAATAGGAAGTTTAGGTGGATTAATGAGAGATTGTTTTGAGATGGCAAAAGAGTAAGGAATTGGTTTTAGGATGTTTGGGAGGAGAAGAAGAACCAATGGGCAAAGGAGATTAGGGAGGAGTGAGAGGAAGGGGTTGAAAGTTAGTGTTTGGGGGTAAGACACAAAATATAAACTACAGGAGAAGAATTACTGACAGTAAAGGTGAAGGTAGAGGTGGATGAGGAGGTAAAGAATGGGGAGCGATAGAGGGAGGGGGAAACAAAACAGAGTGACAGCTAACACATGACAGCAGGTGAGAGTGATGGACGGGTTGTCAGAGCAGAGAGAAGGGGAAGATCAAAAAGTGGTGAGAGGGCAAAGGAGTGATTTTAGTTGCAGATATGATTCATATGTGGAGGTGCAGAAAGAAAGAAAGAAAGAAAAGGAGAGAGAAAGGGTATTAATTAAGAATGGAGGAAAGAGAGGCGAGGGCAGAGGTGCAGAAAGGGATGAATAGCTTGAAGCGGGTTTAAAGAGCCTCGGCGATAGGGGAGGGCGTTGACTGAAATGAAGTGAGTACAGATAGCCAACAGGGATGTATGAAGAGGAGAAACAAAGGATGTGGAGCTGGAGAGGAGGATTTAAGAATAAAAGAAGGAGCAGGAGAGAGAAAGAGGAACTGATTAGTTGGCTTGACATCTCTTTAGGAAAACTGTTACCGTGGGGAGTACATACCTTATAACGTATATAATATAAGGACAGAGGTAGGATCTGCTAGCATTGACTACAGGCTGGAAGGTATCATATATCCCTACAGGATTGGATCACACACACGCACACACACATAGCAACTCTCCACAGGCCTGACATTTAAAATCTATTACACAGACTTGAAAGCCTGTCGGTATATATTGCTGTAAAAACTCAAATATACTCTCTTCTTAATCTTGTGCACTTCCTTGACACCCTCTCTTCTCCCTCTCTTATCTCTCTAGCTTACTCTCTCACACTCTTACTTAAGCACTTGCTATTGCAATGAATATCTCTACCTCTCCTTCATCTTCTTTCTTCATCCCTTATCTCTATTTTCATCCTTATCTTCATCTCACCATCTTTTCGCTCCTGTCTAGGTGTCTAAGCCTCTTTTTTGTCTCATTTCACACTTCATCCTCCATTTCTTCTTTTCCTCCTCTTCTTATATTCTTCCACCCCCACACTCTCCCCTTCTCTCTCCCAGTTTTTTCCCTCCCTAACTCCCTTCTCTCACCCTTCGCTGAGGGCCTTGCTCTTCTCCAGGTCTTGAATGACGTTGAGAAGCACCTTGATCTTCTCCTGATTGGACTGGAGGTTCTCCTCCACGCTCTGCAACTGCCTCTCCAGCCCACGTGGTGCAATCCCTGCGTGTCCACCCAACAGTCCTCCTGGAGCCCCATTACATTGTGCTTTCATATGAGTCGTACAAGGCAGAGTGTGGTCATCAAATGATTTGCTCTTCTGTTTTGCGTAGTCCTTGAGTTTGATCCGTTCTGAGGATGTTTGTTTGGGAATATTTGTGGTCTCCTGGGTGTTTTTGGTTTGTGCTACAGGTGTAGTTGGTTTGGAACAAGTGGGTTTAGGAGAGTTTTTTGGTGGGAGAGGTGGGGTGTTGGTAGATTTTAAGTCACTGTGAAGGGAAGAAGCTGGAGGTTTAGAAGTGATACGGACTGATGTATGTTGGTGTGTTTGTTCATCAGCGCGCTGGATTTTAGCCAAGTCATACTTGTGTTTGTCAGTTGAATGTGGTTCTGTTTCTTCTGCAGATGGTGTGTGTGCTCGTTGTGTATGTGTGGTAGCTGTGGTCCTGTCTGTGTTGTTGTGCATCTGTGTGTCTGTTGTTTGTGTGGCTGAGTCCTTGTAATGAGTAAAATCTGCAGAATGTGGCCTCGTCTGCTGCTTTGAATCTTTTGCTTTGTTCTGAGAGTGTGATGTGTTGTTGGAATGTGAGCTGTGTGTTTTTGGTATAGTGTGCGACAGCTGTGGTATTTGAGTATACTTTGCTGATGTGTGCGTGGAGGTGTTTGCTGTGTCTGTGTTTTTAGTGTAAGACTGAGAGTCCAGAGCAGAGTCTTTTCTTGACTGGTTGGGAGCCGCAGAAGGTGTCCGTGGCGGGTTAGGTAAAGTCTGGCTGGCTGTTATTTGATTGATAGCCCTCCTGCGACATGCACCTGTGCACGGTGTAATCTGTGATCGTCTCCTCCCACATGTCCCACAAAGGCGGGGTGGGGAAGTCGTCATCACTCGACAGGGCCGTGGTGGGGTGGCGTGCATGGTCGTGCAAACACTCCCTATCTTTAATACGGAGCGGTGGCCCTCCCCTCGTAGAGACTGCACCCTCCTCCTCTCTTGGGTCGGCTCCTTACTGTCTGTGGCCTCAGTGCAAACCCCTCCCACCACATCAGAGGCTACCACACTGCCATTTGTATACCGAGCTGTCCTGTTACCTCTAGCGTCCTTGGAGTTTGTCCTTATAGTTTTGATCTGGCAGTAAACTCTGCTACCTGACCCCTGTGACCCCATGTCATCCTGTGTCAGGCTGTTAATCTCGTTCTGAGATGTCTCCTTGGACACTGGCAGACCATTGCTGTCACTTCTGATGACTCCTCCTGTCTCCACTGTCGTTGTTTTGTCTGTTGCCATGGTGAGCGGCGGATGCGTGTTGGTTGGTTGACTGCCGTGTCGTTTGATGGAGGGGAGAGTCCGCAGTCCAGGAGATGTTTGCACCCCAACACTGCACAGCGGGCCCCATCGCCCCCCTGCCAGGGGAACACCCAGCGCAGGCACTGGATTGGTTGGGTCAGCCACCCTCCTGCCCATACTCCTCTGCAGGTTGGCTCAGCCCCCTGAGGAGCTGAACGGGTTGGAGGCAAGCGGTGACATCAGCCAACGTCAGCAGGATTATATCCAATAGAAAGCAGGAATGTTTCCAGCTTTTGTTTACCCAAATGAATTTGTGTGTTTGTGAGGCAGTGTGAGAGAGTTTGTACTGTATGCGGAAGCTGGAGACAGGAATTCAATATCCAATAAGGCTCTTAACTCTCAATGTCCTTGCATTAATGACCTCCTTACTGCTTTCACTACTTCTGATTGGACATCACTGTCAAGGCTTTTCTCAGTCTCTAACCAATGGCTCGTAGATGATGAGTTGGATGCATTCTCTGGGCATTGCGGGTTTGTTCTGGAGAGGAGAGAGAGAGAAAAAGAGAGTGGCAATGAATGAGAGAAACAACAGAAGAAAGGATGGAGGCAGGGAATAACTGGTCTGATTGGCAAGAAGACACAGACATTAGGCACGTAAAGCACCACATAAAAGCTTCGACCTCGACTGAATGCACACACTGACCAGATCGATAGAACTCTATCAACCTCTTATTAGACCAGCAGGTGGGTGGGAGTTACGAAGGCAAAACCCTCAATCTCATCAAGCCGTTTCTCTTGAAGGAACAGAAAAGACCAGAGGTATCTTAAGGGTAATAGCGTATGTCTCTATAAAGTTGCAAGTTGCACACACACCCCAGAAGCTATGTCAATAAATCTTATGAATTTAGGACTACAGACGACGTTGCAGTCTTCTATTATGTGATGACACAGTGTGACACATTTCAAATGATGTTGTGTTTGCCTCCCACAGCAGTATGTAAACAGATGATGCATCATGCCAGACATCTCTCATGGAAGCAGTTTGGAAATCTGTCTAATGAGTTCAGCATAATGTTAAGCTCGTCAACATTGTTTCTGTCCATCTTCCCTGTTTTTCAGTGGGGTAGACAGGCATGTTGCATAAAGTCAGTGTTAATATATCGTTTACTTTTTCTTTAATTGTTTCTGCCACAAAATTATTTTGAATTTTAATGCACAGCTAGGATATGTAAAGCCGGTCTGGTTTTGTATTAATATACTTGGCACTTCAAATCACTTGAGAATTGACTCAGCATATTTAAATGTTGCACTGTGACACTATGATTAGCTGATAAAAATTGGGCAAGACAATATTATATCTGATTTTTGCTTAGGAAGAAATCGTGCCATTGCAGCAGCATATATTGGCAGAGTACATCAAATAAATGAAGAATACATAGATAAGAGAGTAAATTCAGGTTGTTTAAACATACATATACAATGTGTACTGTATTTAAGAGCTTGGAAAATTGTCTGGAGCCCTATTTGTTTGTTAAAAAAAAAAAAAATTAAATTAAATTAAATTAATGGAATCACCTAATGACACACATGTAGCTCCTGAGGGTATTTGGCAGTCCTGTCAGACATTTAAGCTAATTTCTTTCTCTCCACCTATATTTAAATCAGACCCCTGCCCAACTGTCATTCCTCAGTGCTGCACTGTCTAAGCAAAAGACAGCAGAACTGGTCACAAAATAATTTGTGCATGAAATTAGGCTAGCCAATGCCATCGGTCAGCAGAATGAAATCTTCTTTATGTCCCCATCAATATTTTGCTTTGTTTTTTTCTCCTACCTTCACAACCGTGTTGTCTCTTCATTGCAGTCAGTGTGTGATGTTAAACCAGCTGGCATACGCTCACACACACACAGAAAGAGAAAGCGCTTATTTTATGCCAGCTGGTGTAACATCACAGCACAGATCCTTGCTGTATGGGGTCAACGTTGGAACAGTGGAATATTTTTCGAAATAAATTAAATATGGCCTTTTTCAGCTATTAATTTAAAAACGCATGAAAATACAGACAAAAGAAGTTAGTTAGGAAGCTTGTCTCAAAAGCAAAGGTAAATTTCAGATTCATGCTCACAAGGTTTCCAGAAGTTTTAGAAATCTGCCTGTCAGCAGTGGCGCTGTAGCAGTTAAAATATGTTCTTAGTAGTGGACATGTACTATCTCATGGTGACTGTGATGAGCCTGACTGCTGTACTAATAGTCCATGTCCATGTATTCAGGGTCAGAGTCATGCACACGTTCACTCATACCGATGCTCTGTGTGACCTATATCGACTCACTTCGAAGCCTGATGTCACATGCTGTTTTGACAGCATGAGCAGAATTAAAAATGTTGGCCCCTTTATTCTCTTCTCCCTGACAGCAAGTGTTATTAATATTGTCAGACCCTTTGGATTTTCAGGTTTCATTTAAGATCATTAAATATTAAAACTGAGTGAATACAGTTTATTATGCTGGTGGGCCTGCCCATGGGCCGCAGTATAGAACTGGGAACAGTTTAAATTTAGACTGTTTTCAGTCTGTGTCCCTATTTTATGAAACTTTTCTACATGTTTTCTGAGACAACAGTCAGTGTCCTACAGTACTGTGCAGTTAGTGCTCACGCCAAAGTTGCTGGCAGACAGTTATGCTCGAGAGCTTCACTGACAGACAGCGGAGCTTTGAAATGTAAGGTCTTTACGTAAGGCACTACAGATTAAAGGATTTCTGCTTTAGTGACATATTGCTGTTATTTATATGAACATTGTGACAGTGTGTTTGGCTCAAGGACTGCTACATTGCCTGGCAGCTTACAGGGGGTCACACATAATTGACAGCCCAGACTGTTTCTGATGAGAAACGGATGTGCTGTTTGCAAAAATAAATTGCAGATGATGATGACATTTTTTTCCTGAGAGAGAGAGAGAGAGAGACAGTTTTTGCATGTGCAACGGAGAGAGTGAGGACAGCAGATGGCGTGCATATGTATGTATGAGTGTGTTTGAGTGTGTATATGTGTTGTCAAGCAGTTTGCCTTGGGATTCAGACTAAGTCAATTGAAGGTAATTTCACTGCAGCTCATTTCCAAGCATTTGTCTTTCCACCAGCAGCCACACCAGAGCACCTGCTGCAACAAACTTTCTCTCTTTCTCGCTCTCTCTCCTTGCTGTCTCCACCTATCTGTGTCTGTGTGCGAGAGTGTGCCTACATCTCAAGTCTCACTCTTCACCCCTGACCTGCAGGCTGTCGGGGAGAAAGTGACACCATCTCCTCAGAAATCAGTTTCTCTGATTCACACGCCTGTCTCTCTCCATCTTTCTACCTCTCTCTTGCTCTCTCTTTGCATCTTCTTGGATACCACTCTCCCCTCGCCGCTCTCATCTTTCATCATTAACTGTGTTTGTTGTTGCACTTTTCCACTTACCACCCCCTTTTCCATCTCTGTCATGCTGTCTTTGATTTGCTGTGTGTTTCTCTCTCCCCTCCCTCTGTCTCTATATTTAATCTTAGTCTCTCGCCCACATCACACCTCTGGCTGTGCAAAATGAACAGGGAGGAGAAGGGGAGGTAACTCTGTTGGCTGGGGGATGAAGGGGAGGCGACGAAAGAGGAGAACAGTGGAGACGGCAGCACAGGGAGGTGCAGAAAGGTGGTGGAGGGATAAGGGGGGAGAACAGATAAAGTGGAAGGATCACAGAAAGAAAGAAGATGAAAGTGATGCGTGTGTGTGTGTGTGTGTGTTTGAATGTGTCAGTGTGTGGATGAGATGTAAAGGCCCATTTTTCTAAATTCAAATCTCCAAAAGTGTCTGATTGGGTTTGTTAAAGAATACAGAGAGAAGCATGGAAGCGAGAGAGAGAGAGAGAGAGAGAGAGAGAGAGATGCGTGAAGAGACAGACATTAAAAGAGAGGAAGAAGGAGATCTGGTAAGCCACACACACTAATCAATGCGCACTGCAAGTGTGTTGAGCATCTGTCACCACACACACACACACACACATCCTTTAAACACTACAGGGAGTTTCTTGACAGGGTGCAGCTTTTTATAAAATTTGTTTATGCATGCAATGAGTTTAATTTATCAGTTGGGGGGTTTGGGCTGTTCAAGAATTGTCTACATGTGTCTACATGTGTGTGTGAATGAGTGCGCACCCACGCCTTTGCAGTGGTAACAGAGCACTGAATGCTCAAGCGAATCGAGTCCCCTGTCGTTTCAAGGTCAGCCTCATTTTTCAACTGCCGATTGACGGGCCCTGTGTGTGTTTTAGGGAGACTGAGACTCGCTTTACTGCTCTGTAATCACACTGCTTCTCTCGCTCCTTATCTCTCGCCCACTCACCGCCATAACAAAACAAACGCAGCACTTTATTGGCCCTTTGATACAGGGCACACACTGCATTTTGGGTAGTGTAGTCAGTTTTTCTACTGTCTGAGCACAAAGCAACAAAAGAACTTTTCTATTTTAGCATTTGAATTTTATTAGTGAACTTTATGTTTTATTGCCACTATTTCTCTGATTATAAAAGCCTTTAAAACTTTACATTTCAATCTAACACTTAATTCAGGGACACTTATGTCAAAGAATTTAGGACCATTTATTACAACAATTGTACTTGGCAGGAAAAGGCTCTGCTCTTGATGGCACTATCCAAATTCATCTGAATAAGTAAGAGTTTTACAATATTACACGATAAAAAAATACATATTTTATATTTCCATAAATATGAATCACAGCACACCATCAGACATAATTTCAAGACAGTTTGCACAGGCAGTTGTCAATGAATAATTGCAGGAGCAAGTTGAAGTGATGTGAGCACAGGTAGCCGCAATGATCTACTAAGTAAGAGTATGAGCTGTTAGGTTATTTAGACCTCCTCTCTGACTCGTTTTAATGTGATTGATGGTTGTAAAAGACGGCTGATGTGATCAGCAGACGAGCTGTCAGACACGTCAGTTGGACTGATCAGGTCATTACAGCTGCGACTTCACTGCTTCACCTGAACGAGCATGGGACTAAAAAAGAAGCTTACTGAGAATCCTTCCTCAGCTCTTTAGAAATAAAAGGCAGCTTGTGTTTGACCTCTAATGGGAAAGTAAGATTTGTGTGTGTGTGTAATTACAAAGAGACTGAGAGAAGGGCCTAGTTTTATGTCTGTATTTTTATGGCTGTATCAAATACTCTCAGTTTAATTTCTGCGTATGAATTAATATTGAATAATGCTGCATTGCAGATATACAGTATGTATGCACTGTTTATCCATTTTTCTTTTGTTTCCATAATTGGTCACTGGCAAGTGTCATGGTATTAACATTTATCGCTGCACCTCAAACAGAAGAAAGAATCCAGTAATGATCATCAAAACAACAGGAAACCTGCTCAGCTTTCTGCAGACTGTTTTGTTCTGCATTTTAATTGGGTGCAACTGTATTTTTCAGGGACAGTGCACTTTAATCAGCATTTTAACTGAAGAGCCAGAAGCCACAAAGGCAAATGTTCATATCACAAAAGCCAAGCATCTCAGGCAGCCCAGCATAATCCAAGTTTGGTTTGCATTGAAGCATTGTTTGGGGCAGATTGTGTGTGCCTCACTGATAGTAAGAGTCTCAAGTGTCTCTTCAAGGCAGCCAGTAAAAACTATGGAAACTGTGGCTGTCCGAGAAACTTGCAACATCAGAACTTAATGTAGGTTTCCTACACACATACCATCAACTGTATGAGAAACAGACTAATAGAAAATGAATGTGCTCTATAGCAGTGATTCCCAAACTTTTTTAGACCCCTTCAAAGGAATTTTTTGTCATGACATCCTGAGCCACCCAACCTCCAATGTACCATGAGGGCTCAACTTTGGGAACCACCGCTCTACAGCACATTGTGTACTGTGTGTTCATGATAAATTTACGTTCCAATCTGGCTCACCATCTTTGTTATGCCTGTGAGGATTTAACTTTGCTCCGAATATGAATGAGAGGATTCTGAGTTTTGCCGTCACGTGTTAATTTCCTGGAGCTCACAGTGAGGAAGATAATGAGGAGTAATGTTTCAGGTTTAAGCTAGCGACCCTGAAGAGCCCCCCTCCTCTGAGTATTTGTACTTTGCCATGTGTAAGTGTGTGTGTGCATGTTTGGAAGCAGTGATGCATAAAATAGACAGAAGCGGAAAATGAATTTAGTCAGAGATTACGTAATTCTTCATTAGACCTGTGAGGTAGACTAGCCTGGACTTGTCAGCCTTTTCTCTGAGGAACCCTCAGACAAATAATGAGATCTAACAATGAGATTAAGTCATTTGAAAGGGTTTGAGTCTTTTCAGTTGCACTTTGCGTGCATGAACATTGTCAGTAGACATTATACTGTGAGTTTATCTTTTAAGGGATTCCATTCAGTGATCATTGACCATTTTAGAGGAAATTTCAGAATATATATATTAACTTTCATGTTCATTTGCACTTCCACACATATTAATGAATTAATTGAGGATATGTTTAAACCTGTTTGAGGCTCCTTCTCTGAAAATCCAGCTTGAAAAAATTGATTTTCATAAAAGTTCCCTTTTAGCTCCATTTACTTGTTTATGGAGGGATAATAGGACATAATTCAAAGCGGTGTCTTGTTCCAGTCAGAGGGCCCTCAGAGAAATAAAAAGTGAAACCTGTTTGGTTTTATGGTGTAAGCTTATTTACAACCAGTTAGGTACCTGTAACAAGAAAAGGGGTGAAATATACAAAAGCCTGTGTTATTGACAAATCCGTCTGCCAGCTTAATTCATTTGCTTTGTTGTTGGCTAGAGGAATGTGTGTTGGTTGAGCAGCAGAGCAGAGAAACCATTGTTAAACTGAATATTTATGAGATACTTGCCACCAAATATTTGATAATCAGAGATATACACGATAAAGTGAAAAACTAGATCCTGTTAGCCAACAGGAGAAAACAAAGCGTCAAAGTTACGACCACACACACGCGTTGTATCAGCGTGGCTAATAGAGTGTTATCTAGTCTGGGTTTTGCATTTTTGCTCAAACTGCATTCTCTCCACCTCTCTCTTTTAGCCTCTTCTTCCTGTCACCTCATCTTTTCATCCCTCCTTTTCACCTCATCCTCCGATTAGTCCCTCTTCTCTCTATCCTCTTCTGTCATCTCATCTTTCTCCTCTCTGCCATATCACTCATCCTGTCCGCACGCCCCATCCAATCTCTCCAACATTAACCCCCAATCTATCTTTCCTCCTCTCATCTCTCCATCCTTTGCCCCCGCTGCCCTCTCTCCCTCTCCCTCATCCATCTTCCTGCGTTCCTGACTTTCTAGTCCTTTTCTCTTTCACCCCATCTTATCTCCTTCTCATCACTTGTTCACAGTCTGTCTGGTTAGCAGAGCGGCTAAAGTGTCAGTGACACACACACACATATTTCTTTTGACTCTGTCTCACAGTCAATCACCCTTAACCTTTATTTCTCTTTCTCTCCATCATCTGTCATTCTCTGGAGAAAAGGGATTTAATTAAAGTCAATGCAGTAAAATGTCATAACCTATTGATTAGGTTTCCCTAGTCTGTAATTTGCATTCTACCCCTTCAAATGATCTCTTTCTGTTTCTTTCTAAACATTGAAAAAGAAAAGTACTTAAAAAAATCTAAATTAATAAAGCACCTTTGTGAGAAAACTGAAGGAATCTTTAGAGATTAGTAGTGAATCAAATTTCTGCCAGCATATGTTAGCTATGCATCATTCTTTCATCCAAGGAGGAAAACAGAGAAATGCACTCAGCATTATTCAGATGCATCACTAATAACCACATACCCACAACACACTCCCTAAACTCTCAAGCATTAGGACATTTTTTTTTATCATTTATTCAACAAATGTGCTTCCATTGCTATTGGTCCAATATTTGTCAATGTTTTTTATGCTTTTCCAGCAAACTTAACATAGTTTTGAACTTGCTCTTCAACATTTCTAATGTGATACAAACAATCATCGATCTATAAAAAAAGAAAGAGCCCAAAATGCAACTGAATGACAAAAGAAAGGAAAGGAAGTTATTGACTTGTTGATGTGTTTGACACAGATACACAAACACACACACGCATATGCACAAACTGCCATTTTAAATTATGCTCTTAACTGACTGATGAGGTTATGTAAATGATAAGTGCAGAGGTCACATATATCCACAATGTCTCAGTTGTAGATCTCTGCACACATTTGCTTGTTCGCACACACACGCACGCACACGCACGCACGCACGCACACACATACAAACATGTACACAGATGCACAGGGGCACCATTAGAATATAAGAGAAGGGTTATTGCTATATAATCCCATATTAAAGCCACTCTAGCTGTGCTGACGATTGGTTCAGAGGCTTTTAATAGCAATCAGGCAACAGACACACGCACACATGCATAAATCAATAGAAGCATTTGGAATCCTTGATGAAAGCAAAACACACATACACACAAGCGAACACAGACGTAATCATATGCATCAAATCCTACTGTGACAGATGGATAGGATTACTCACCTGCCACACACACACACACACACACACACACACACACACACACACACACACACACACACACACACACAGGCATATATCTACTCATTGTTTTGATGCTTTGATCACACCACTTCTTTAAACAAAAATACACACACATACAGTTGCTATTAACAGCCTTCCTGATGTAGAGATGTACACACTTTTGTCAAAGCTACTGAGTCTGTAGCTAGAGTCTGTAGGACACAAGACGTCCAACCAAAGCCAGATACTGTGAGGTTTTTTAATTTGTTTATGTGGTACAGAAGTTAAACATAAGGGTTAGTCCAACTGGCTCACAGGACATCCAGTCACCATTACCTCCTTTCAAATTCTGCCAGTTTCTTCTTGAAATCTTGAATGAGCTGCTTTGGAAAAAAAAAAAAGTACTAGCCGTGGGCTACGAGACTAGACAAATTCCTCAGAGGGTCATAATAGAGCATCTTTACCGGGCTTTTATGCTATCACTGACATACACACACTTGCTGTTAAGATTTCTGACTAATCTTTTCGAATAAACTGTCTTTCATTGCTTTGTTCAGTCACTTACCTTTTCGTATCCCCCTCTTTGGTCCGCATGCTTCTCCTCTCCCTTGTTCTCTGTGTCTCTCTCTCATCTCTGATAGTCCTTTAGTCCTCAGTTGCGCTCTCCACCGACTCTTTACCGCTCTCTATCTCTCTCCGTCTCATTCTGTTGCTGCTGATCCTCGCACGCTCGTGGAGCTCAGTGATCCTCCCTCCTCTCTCTCCCTCTCTCTGTATCCCTCTCTCCCATCCCCCTTTCTGCCTTTCTCTGATCTATCTCATTTTTTCTATACCCACTGCAATTCTCACTCTCACTCTTTCTCTTTAGCTCTCACCTATTTCTCAAACACAGTCACTCTGCTATTAATTCCTCCACTGTCTCTCTCTTTCACTCTCTCTGTCTGTTTCCCCATTTCTCTATATTGGTGGCGAATCTTGTGCCATGCCCTGGTTTATGTGTGTGTGTGTGTGTGTGTGTGTGTGTGTGTGCCTGCATTGACCCTGGCATGGTGGTAGACCCAGTGAAACTTTGGCAGCACAGTAGTGTCTGCTCCCGGGAGTCGAGCCAGGACGCAAACACACACACGCTCGCACACACAGAAACGCACACTTTATTTATATCTTTTCTTTTCTGTGTGAACACAGTCCACTATTGCCTCACTCGCTCTCTCTCCCCGGTAGCTTCACCTCACTCTCCTCTTTGAGCTGTTTTGTCGCTGTCCTCCCTCATCTTTGCCCCACTTTAGCCTCCTCAGGCCATTCTCTTCTCTTCTTTTATCTTCATCTCTCACACTCACCTCATGCCCTGTGTTTGACTGTCCCACCTCCCACCCTCCTCCTATCTCATTCTCTTTCTGTCTCTGCTCCTATTCATACCAGCTGAGGATGCTGCTGCTTTCTTTCTTGAGGCAAACGAGACAAAAAACGAGATTAATTGAATAGAAAGTGAGATTAAACGCCATATGCCATCAGGTTGTAATTATGCTTAATTATGAGTGCTTTGTCTTTTGTGCGCGGCAGGAATTGTGTGTTTACAAATGAATTTCCTCATCCGTCATGCATCAGGAAAGACTAGAAAATTTTGCTTCTTTTACAGGCAGGTTTAAGATTTGAGTTTTAAGTTAGAAATCGGAGTCGGTTTAGTTAGGTATAATTCAGTTAAGGCAAGGTTGAAGTTAGCGTTAGCAGTTTGCAAATAAATGTACACTAATGAAACAGAAGTCTCACAAATATATTAAAACTGTTGTGTTTTGTGTGCAAGGGCGTATGTAACTGCATTTTGAGTTATGACTGTCAGTGACGTGTTTGTGTGTGTATGGACAATGAATTATTACCTGTGTGTGTGTGTGTGTGTGTGTGTGTGTATGTGTTCCCTAAGTGGTCCCTTGATGCAGCGTCCATGTGACTGTCCCTCCTGACCCCTCCCCCATCTGAAAATAACTGGTGATGTATGCGCCACGGCAAAGTGGTTGACTCACCTTGCGTTGTGTTTCAGTTGACCTCTGGTGAGACGAGCAAAGGGGTGTGTGTGTGTGTGGGTGACCGTGTGAATTTGTTTGTGCACATTACATAAGGGTGCAGTGCAACACATGGGGCCTTCAGAAGTAATACACATATGCACAAAAATGTACAAGGTTGACAAAGCATGAGATAGTTATGCTGAAGCTCTGAGGTCTCAGTAATTAGATTTTTGGAGTGGAGGATGAGAGAAGCTTGTCATTGTCAGTTTCTCTTCTCTTCAATTCTCTTCTCCATTATTCATTATTCCTTTCCCCTTGACCTCTCTCCCTCCCTTTGCTTTCTCTTCCTGATTTGTATCAACTGATTGTGTCTCTTTGAACTTGACTGGGAAATGGGAGTCTGGGGGACACATTGATCTGTTTTCTGAAAAGTGAACAGTCGTACACACTGAAATGCAACATCACCCTGACACTCACAACAACTCGAATTACTCCTCCACACAATACATCTCTCTCTTTCATCCCCCCTCCACTTTCCACCTCAGCCCCCAGGTGTCAGGAAAATTATGTGTAATAGAGGGGGGTCAGAGATGAGCATGTGTATGTGAAGGTACAGTGAGGAATGCTGCAGGCTTCCAGTGAAACTGTGTTTTTTTTGATGCTCTATTTTGAAAAATGATGAAAAATCACAGTTGAGAGTAGCATAATGACTTCCCACCTGGGGGGACACCACAAAAGGAGCGACAGGAGGGAAGAGGTGAAGAAAAAAGGAAAGCACAGGCAGGATATGGACCTAAAAGAAGTGCTGTGAAAGGCATCAATGGACCCGATATGGAATTATATGAATGGATGGTTATTACCCTGAGCTTTACATTGAAACTCATTTAGTCGTGTATTTGGTTCTATTTTGCTGCATGAATTACTTCCTGTCTGTCTATCTTCTAGTCCTCAAATTAGGCTAAATGTCTTGGATATTGGCAGTTCAATGGGTGAGAGCATACAAGGAGAATCATGCATATGTACCTGGTGGATTACTTGCTCCACTGTTCCACACTATTGAGTGACAGCTGTGACTAACATGCCAGAAACATTTCTTTGCGCTCCTTTAACAGATTAAACGCTAACGCTTTAAGTATTTAAATTAGGGCTGTCAAGTTAATGCTTTAATGCTCTGTCTTAATTTAAAATGAATTATATGTTAATTATATTTAATTGCATCAATTGTGTTTCACTGTTTATCCCACTGGGCATCTCTTGGGGATAATGAACTTTAAACAGAGAATTCAAACTTGGTGACATAAAGCGAGTCTATGTAACTTTTGAAAGAAGAAATAGCATGATCTTCCTCTTACAAACAAAAGGCTACATTTAATAAGTATTGAAATGCACGACTGCTCTATTCAGACCACTCATTTGCTGCTACAGCCTTACTTTTACCAGTAGCTTGTGGTGGCAAACTTCAGATAGATATTGCTGCATTAGTTAGCTGACTTTATAACTCTAATCTATTTGTGATACTGTTGTAGCAGGTCACAGATAAACATTTCAATGGTTTTATCACTATTTACATGGCTGTGCTGTGAAAGCTATGTGAAGGTTTTGTTGCTGGAACCACTGTGCTACAATCACTGAGAATGCTCCCTGCATACCTATCGACAAATCCAGTTTGAGGGCAGAAGTAAACAAGCCGAAGCTGCAGTAATGGAGTGTTTAAAGGCAATAACACTGTGATGTCTGTCACAAACTGGCTTAGGGAATCTGACAAAGAGAGTGTCCATGCAAGACATTTACTTTAAACAGTTTATTGAAACTAAAGTTAACACAAATGAACAATGGCGTGTGGAAATTAGCAATGTAAGCAATGCATGTATAGTATGTGTGCTGTGGAGGTGTTGAAGGTGCAAAAGAAGGTGATGCAGAGTGAATGTCAGCTGTAGGAAGGGAGAGACAGAGTGAACACATGGGTCAGTTTTTATAGCCTGGAAGCCAGGTGAGCTAGATCTGCTGACAAACCTCCATGTCAGCCAATTGCCTGCTGAGGTTGGCCAGGACAGCCTCCAAGACAGTGGGAGGGGCAGCACATGTATGGAAGGATTTTGCTTTTTGACTGCTTTTGCCAAAAAATATGTCCATGAGATCCTGTAGAGCCTGTTGAAAATATGGCCATCAATGTTTCAAACAGTTTTTAACGAAGTTTAGTCCAGTTTTAGTAGACAGACCTCCTTTTACCTGTAAATCACCAGAACCACACTCACTGTTGTCAGCTAAGGCAAAATCCACAAGCCTTTTAATTTAACTTTAATAAATCTTCATTAAATCCTACCGTTTGCATCTTCAGCGGCATGCTGACAATGGACAGACCAAGGACCGCTAAACTGGTGTCTGCGTGTGGTGTGCCACTGATCTCTCGCTAGCTGGACTGAGTACATGTGTTTCCTAGCTGAAATTCTACTTTTACAGTTTCATGTGTTTCAGATTTTTATTAAATGTATGTATTTTATCTGATTACAATGCAAGAAATCATAGATTGCAAGTTTGTTTTTTATAATCATAAGCTGGCAGGTAGTGCAGACTGTGGAGGTCAGACAGAAGCAACTTTTTTTTCCTCCCAAAGCTGTCATAAACAATTTCGAACTAGTAATTTGAGACGGGAAAAATGTACACATTTTCATGGGCTAATGTCATCTGTCAGAGGGGGAAAATGCCAAGCGTGATCAACCCAAATATATTTGCTTTCATTGTCAATGAAAGCGTTCAGTTTGATTCTGCCACCAAGGTAATGGCGGCATCGCACAACACATAAATCAGCCAGCGGATGATATGCAGTGGAAGTTATCTGTATTCAGACTGCAGCTCGAGGCGTTTTGGATTTTAGTTTTCGTTCAAATAGCAAAATCACCTGTATGTTGTTTGTTTAGTTTGACACTTTTGTGCTGTGGAGTGTTATGAACATCACAGTTTCTAGGGGTTCTTAACCAGGCTTAGGTTAGATTAATTACATGTCATGCAGGTGCATTCTCAGGTAGCTGTCATTTTGATGCAGCTCTGAAATTACAGCTGTTAATGCATTATTAACGAGAGTGGTCTGAGTGAGAGAATGGATAGATAAATGGAGGGAAAGTGAAGGAGAGAGTAAGAGGAGAAGTAGGAGGAGGAGGAGGAGGAAGGGATAGAAATCCCAGACCTCGCCAGCATCTGTGTCCTGTTTTATCAGTAATCTCTTCACAGTTGCGTAAGGCCGTCGCCTCAACAAGCCCTGAGCTCGCCCTCTCTCTCTGCCTGTCACACACACTGTACTTATCAGTAGTTTTATTAATATACACAGGGCTCATATGCCTCCCATATGCTTTTGCATATCATGCAATGTGTTGATGAAACACATTCATGTGTGAGGACACAGACGGTCGATGGTCAGATATGTGTCCCTTTGAGCATTTGCGTTTGTATGTGTTTTAGATGGTGTTAAAGGAGATCAGAGCATAAGCCCTCAGAGAAGACCAGTTACACTGGAAGTAAGGCAATACGACACACACACAAACACACACACATAGGCACAGTGAACATGAAAAGTACTGAACTGTAGAGTAGTTTTGGTGAGTTACTGAGTGTGTGTGTTCTAAATCCTATTACTGATCAGCCTTTACACAGTAAGGAGGCAAAGAAGGAAGAGAGAGAGGGTGAGAGGGGGAATGAGAAGTAGAAAGAAAGATTTGGAGTTAGAGTTCATTTTGCTACTTTTTCCTGTCCGTTAGTGTCTGCCTTGTGGGGTGTGTGTGTGTGTGTGGTTTTCTGTCCATTTACTGTAGTATAATTACATAATTGAAACGCTTGCTATCATGTCAGGAAAACTGTCAATAACAGTATTTTTCCCTGTTGAGTTTTGCATTCAATGACAGGAGTTCATTTTAGTGACTAAGACAAAAATACATTATTTCAATACATTTCTCCCTCATATTAGTAACTGTTAGCTGCAGTACTAATTGATCTCCCAGCACTTTTAAGGGTGAAACATGTGAAGGGAACTTGAGGGGGAGAGGAGAAGTGGGAAAGAAGGGAAGAGAGATTAAAGAAGGGAGTGTGCTGACAGGGTTTCTGGTGTCACTGCACTGCAAGAAGATAGTTGGGTGGAGGATGGGGGTGGTTACACGCACACACATCCAAGAACATGGGGTACTCATCCCATATTAGACATCTATGTAATGTCTAAGTATTAAGTCCAACTGAAAACACTTCCTTTATCAATTTGTGTGTGTCTGTCATTATATTTGCTCTATAACTGTATGCAGTGAAAATATGTTTTTGTTTGCATGCACTGAAAAAATATGTTTTCTTATTAGAATACAGGCAAACACACACACACACACACACACACACACACCCTCACACCCTGCCCATTTTAATCAGATGAAAGCTGTCACCAATTAGCCATCCACCATCCTTCATCTCTGTCGCATGTTTGTTTTTTCTCCAACAACTCTGGAGGATAATTTCCCCCAAACCCTGGCTGCTAAGAGGAAGCAGAAATACCTGCACATCTGCCATGTTTCTGAAAATGGTTTGTGAACTTCACTCCAGCAAAGAAGCACAGCAAAGGGAAGGATCAGAAAACATTAATGCAGAAGTAGAACAAAAGAAATTGACAGCAACTTTAAGCAGGGCAAAGCCAACCCTATTCCACGCTGGATATTAACACTGTGCTCTACACGAGTCTCCCTTTCAGGCTCACCCGGCTGGTTTTCATTGTTGTTAGGGTCATGCCTGCTTGTTTATGGACAGCTCAAGAAATGAAAATAAAGATGGTAGATGGAAAAGAGAAAGCGGGAAAAATTGAAAGAGGAAAATAACAAAAGTAACAGGGCCACTTTATGTTTTGCAGGTCATTTGTCATTTTCAATTTTCTTGTTTTCATTTTCTCAATTTTCCAGAGAAATGTTCAATTTAAGCTTTACCATGTTTCATTTTCGATTTTCAATAGGTAATTTAACTGGCTCGACAAAAAATATAAAGGGCAGAGAGAGAAATTATTAAGAAAGGAGACAAACAGGTGGAGTACAGGGAGAAGAGGGAAGTGGAAGGGGTACATGACCAGAATTTGAATTGACTCTAAGGGATAGTATCGTATGTCTGTAATATATGCAAACTACCATGCCATTGGTTATTTATATTCTCTTCTGGTCAGTGCATTTCAGTTTTTGTCCTTTTCTTCAGTTTTCTTCTCCTTCATTGCCCGCTGCCCCTCTCAGTGTCTTCCCCCTCTCAGCCTCTGGTTGTGGAAAGGTTTGTGCTAAATTTCCCATGAATTTTGTGCTTTAATCCAGCTCAAGGAGTTTTTCTCTGTATAAGTAGTTTTCACACACACTTAAAACTTGAAACTTGTTTAAAACTTTTTTTTTTTGCACATCCTTTCATGTCTGCCTTACTTTCACAGTCGTAGAGATGCTCGCTCCTTCTCCCTCCTCTTCTGTCTCTTGACTTTCCTTCATTTTCATCTTCCATCTCTAATTCTCCCTGTTATTAGTCTCTCCGTATGTTTTTATGTACTCACCTTGGGCCATATTCATAGTTAAGTGCACAAACTGATGAGTTAATGCCTCATTAAAAACTCCAACACCAACAATCCTGCAGTATGTAAATGTATCACCAAAATAAAAGTAGTAGAGAGTAGTTGTTCATAGCTGCTACCTGCAACTTTTTGTGAAATCAGGAGCTTTATATGTTGTTTTCACATGATTTTATATGATTTTTTTGATATAATGTTTCTACCATACCATAATATCACGCTGTCTGCCCCTTTGTGTTGACATTGAAATTGACCACATCTTGCATTTCACATTGTATGAACGGGACACTTGTGTTTGTCAAAATTACCACTCTCCTTGGTTGCTTGTTGCTGGTGTTGCTCTGTCTCATATATACGTAAAGCTATCTTTTTCTTCACAAAAAGTAAATCAAATTACACATGTTCAAAGTGATTTTTCCTTAAGCTGTTTGCACCTTTCACCATTTGCTGTTACGAGAAAAGCTTTATATAGCAATTCAGAATATTTTCATGAAATCTTATCGTGGCAGAGGGCCACAATGTTAAATCTGGAATACAATTTAGAAACTGCAGAGGCTGCCAGTCTTCCTGGCAATGGTTATGTTTGTTTATCATGATTATGCTAATTTGTGAATAACATCAGGGTAACGACTTGTTGATGCAAATGGCATCCTTAAATATAACACTGTTTCAATGTTTCTTCCTCAGAGTGCTGCTCTAGGTGATGATGTTGATGCTGTTTGGACTTTATAGATTGTGGCTCAAATTAGCAAATGACAGAACGGGTCTGAGATTTTCTTTCAAATTCTGTTAAGGCAGCCTTACACATGGTGCAGCATCAAATTACCTTAAGAGATTTAAATGTCTTTGGCTTTAGATATATAGCACTCCGTTTAAGAGCAGCTGCACAGTGCCCAAAGTAATGGTGCATCTCTCTCTCTCTCTCTCTCTCTCAAACTCACTCTCACTCACACTTTACCTTTGTAGTCCAGGGTGGTAGCCTGCATGACAGCTATCCTCAGTCAGATGGATGATCGTCACTATGCTACATACATAGAAACCTTCACTGGAACCTCTGATCTAGTGGTAAGTACACACACACCTGCAGATGTCTGTTAAATATGCACTGATTGTAAGATACAAAAAGCTCAAACTCTCAAACTGTACACATTCTTCTTCTCTTGTTTATTTCACTGCAGGACTTCCTGATGGAGTCCTTCCTACTTTTCAAGGACCTGATTGGGAAACATGTGTATCCCTCTGACTGGATGGCCATGATCATGGTGCAGAACAGGTAACGTACTACAAGCAAACACATACACGTACACTGACCTGAGATTTGAACCATCCACCTACTTGTCCCGGATCTGCTTCTCTGACTGAATAGGCCACAACTGCCACAGTAGGACCTGACATTGGGACACTGAGGCTTGGTGTGTGTGAATTTTAAGGATTGTTGACGTCCACAGTGATTTGTGCATCCACACAAGCCCTCTACTTTATTTGTATATTTTGTGTGTGTGTGTGCAATAAATGTGTGTGTTTCTGTCCATTAGAGTGTTCCTGAGAGCAATCAATACCTATGCAGACACTATGAACCAAAAGTTCCTCAATAACGATGACTTTGAAGTACAGGTGAGTGTGTTTATGTGTATTTACAGGCTTTGTCTCATATTGACAGTGTCTTGTGTATTTTGCCTGCACCTCTTTTAACATGCACCTCTATTGTCTCTCTCTACACCCCCCTTTTCCTCACTTTCCCTCCCTGTCTAGTTGTGGAATAACTACTTCCACTTGGCGGTGGCGTTTATTACCCAGGAGTCTCTGCAGCTTCAGCATTTCTCGCCAACCAAGAGGAACAAGATTCTGGCCAAGTGAGAGAAGGGCCATATAATTTCCTTATTTACCACACCTACTCTCCCTGCTCTAATGAAACACTCAGTGATTTGTGATCTATTTTGGAGTCTGTATTTACTGTTTATACTCCCCGTGCTTATTAAAGTTGCATGCTGCCTGTAGATAGACATTCAATTTATTTCATTTTGGGAGCAGATTAGTGCAGCGTTATCTTTCCCATTGGGCTGTTCAGAGCTGTTCAAGGTGAAATTAACGGTATTGATCAAGACATTTTTTCTAAACTAAGGGGGCTGATTTGTCTTTTTGTCTCTGTCTCTGTGTATTTTTTTCTCTCTCTCTTACTCTCTGTATTTCAGATATGGAGATATGAGAAGACTCATTGGCTTTGCTATACGCGATATTTGGTACAAACTGGGTAAGAAAATCTAGTTTATATAAGTGTGGTTGCCTTGCTGCTTCTTGGTATGCAAACATGTATGTTTACCTTCAAATCAAGACATACGTGTGTGTGTGTGTGTGTGTGTGTGTGTGTGTGTGTGTGAATGTATGTAACATATCCCTCTATTTTTTATTAAATTCACAGTATTCCATGGTAGTCAGGGAAAGCTGCATGTATAGAAATGCAGGTGTATATTCTGAACATATGAAGCAAAGTCCTTCTTGAATTGTGGTGTTTTGATAGACAGAGACCTGAGTCTTCCTGAGGGCAAAAGTTGGAACCGGTGGTGAGCATGGGGAGATGGGTCTGATATGATTTTACCAGTCCTTTTGATTTTGTGGGTGTATCTTTTAGGGAGTCACAAGATCTGTTTCATCCCTGGCATGGTGGGTCCCATCCTGGAAATGACCTTGATCCCAGAGGAGGAGTTGAGAAGGGCCACCATTCCCATCTTCTTCGACATGATGACTTGTGAAAATGCACACTCTGGAAACTTCCATAAGGTAAAAACACGCACGTACATAGAAATGTGTGAACAAGACTGATGATCACACGCTGAATATATACAGTGAACATTTCTGTATGTATAACAGAAATGTGTGAACATATATATGTGTGCAGAAATATTCTTACAAAACATGAAGATTTTCGAGGAAAAATTCATATTTCCACCAAAATACTGGCATACACACATTGTGCTCCTCCATCGGTTTCTTGTGACGCTGCACATAAAAGTAAAAGAGACACCTTGATTATGCTTGCATAATTGATTTCTTCTTCTTTTCTCCTCTCATTTGCTTCCTCAAATCTCCCTTTGGTGTCCCCCTTTGCTCCCTCTCTCTCTTTTTTCTTCTGCAGTTTGAAAATGAGATCATTCTGAAGCTGGACCATGAGGTGGAGGGTGGAGGAGGAGACGAGCGATACATGCAACTACTGGAGACCATGTAGGCCTGAGTATTAGAATATACAACAATTACAGCAGCCAAAGATGTCTGACAAGTGTATAAACAAGTACATACGAATTACAGTGATAGTACTACAAGAATATGAGATAACATGATACAGAAATTGTTCAAATTAAAATATCTTGACCGTGGCATTGCTTGCATGCTGAGGCAAAATCCTCTGATGATTAACTTGTGGATGCCTGTCTGCCAGCCTGCTGGACTGTGCTGCCGAGAAACCCACGCTGAGGCCACAGGTGCAGCACTTTGTCGCCTTGGTGAAGGGACTCCTCATTCGTCTCCTTGACTACCGCACCGTGATGAGCGATGACAGTCGCAACAACCGCATGAGCTGCACCGTCAATCTTCTGGTAAGTCCCGCCTTCTTTGAAGCTTAGCTGGCTGATTTGTCATAGCCCTGTCCTTCAATTTCCTCCGGGCTTGATCAGCTTTACAAATTTCTTTTCCACAACAAAGGTATTCAAGTGGGCTTTCTTAAAGGTGAAGTACCTTCTTAAAGGCTAGAATTTCATCATATTGCTATGAGCTTTTCCTCCATAAGAATTTCATCATTATTTAGTTTTTTTCATGTTTCATTCATGCTCTGTGAATATTTCAAAATCTCCCATATGTTGTGAATCCGGCATGCGTCACCATGGATTTGCATTTATTGACACTAACCTTGTGATTCATGTACTGTACTTTGTAGCTGTCGCATTGAACCCCACAGCAAAGAGGTGCTGATCTCAGACACGCACGCATACACACATCAATAAACTCATTATTAATTGAAAGGCTAAAGTAAGAAGAGACTAGTGAGTGAGTTTGTTCCATGGATGAGTCAATAATCCCATCCATACCAAAAGAGCCACACTGATTGAAGAGTTCATTATGAATCCCTGATTTTATGTCTTGTCTTTCATGCCAAGGTCTTTGTCTTCCGTTTCCACATTTAATTTGTGTGCCGATTGATCTAAAGAAAAAGATTCATCTCGGTGTCTGGTCTCTGACTGTTTGCAGAGGGTTGCATCAGCTCCTGTCTGTTCCACATCCTTTCTCTTATGTGATCTCCTAATCAGATTCTCCCCCACGGTATTCTCAGGTTTAGTAACGGATCCCATCCACCCACCATACAATCGTCTCCACAGCAGATTAAATAATATAATCATATAATTCCTCCTCTAAACTCTCCTTCATCTTCCTTCTTTTATTTCTGTAGCTTTTAGTTGAATTCTTTCCTAGTTTTTTCTTCTGAGACACTAATGTTTAGGAGGACCAGTTAATGCTAAAAGGATGTGAATCTGTTTGTGTCTTACAATGTGTTGTTTTCCCCCTGAGGAGGGGAGGCTGTTGGTACATGGGAGAGGTGTTTAGCTTGAAGCATGTGGCAGCTGTCCATTAGCTATTCTCTTTCATTTGTTTGGCAAGCTAAAAAATCCCTTCTGCAGGCTAGCAGGCACTCTGCTATCCATGCCCCCCCACTTTCAAGGCTAACTGCATAGGTATTTGCTATGCTTCCTCAATACACTTTTACACATTCAGAAACATTCACACACCGCTCAGGCTAAAGTAACCTCTTCTAACCTGAAGCTAAAGGCTTTCCAGTATAACTTTGTCTTCTTTCAGCTGCTCACAAAAGCATGTTGGTATAGCAGATATCACTTCCTCCGTAAGATATACATATATATATACACACACATGTATGGGGATTTTTAAACAGCTGCCGCTTGGTGTGTTGTTAGTTAGGAAAGATGCATAGAAGACGATACTGTAGAGTGTGTCGTTGTATGTTCAGTGTCAAATGTTGTTCAGTGACTGTTGCGAGTAAAAACATCTAACCTTCATGTAGATGGGCAGCATCCAGCAGGAAATTGGCTTACTTAAGTTAAAATGCATCGATGCAAACAATGATGTATCTGACCTTTGCAAAAATAAAGCAAGTAGATTTAAATGCATACAGTATGCACTGGCTTCACAGTGAATCTCACAGTAATTGAGCTTTTGTGTGTGTGTGTGTGTGTGTGTTTGTGTGTATTATTGTGTCTGCTGGCTCATGCTGGTGATGGGATCAGTTCGTTCCACTCCTCTGTTCTCTGTAGATGTCATTAAACTTCATTAATCTGGGAGTTTGTGCTGCTTAACTAACAAGTGCGCATGCACGCACTCCCACACATTTGCACACACAGGCAACCAGAAGTATACAGTATAACACACATACAGCCATTTAGATGAACACAAATACAAAATTACAATCTTACAGTCAGTACAGTGCTTCAGAATGATTATGAAAATCTCTCTCTGTCACATACACACACACACACACGCGCGCACACACACACACACACAAAGACTGAAACTAACCCGACTTCTCCTTTTGATTTTGCAGAACTTTTACAAGGACATCAATCGTGAAGGGATGTATATCAGGTATTTACGTGCTGAATTTGACATATGTACATTTAAGTGGTGCATGTCTGTGTTGTATGTGCAGGCGTGTGTGTGTGAGGCTCCATAATCTGACAAGGGATTATGAGTCCCACTGAATTAATGTCAAAATCCACTGGATCAGCTCTTGGTCTGACTGGAGCGAGAGCAGAGAGAAAGAGAGACATGATGGCAGGAGAGGGAGAGGGGTGGGGGGGATACAGATCCCGTCAGGTCCCATGTTGCATTTCTAGACATAATTAGTTATCTGTATGTGTAAATGTGAGCTCAACTCTGTGGTTGATCAGCTGCCTCCGTCTATCCTGTGGAGAATATGATAATATTTGGCCGGCTTGCTAGTTAATGTTAGCAAACAAACACAGTTTAATTCACATACACATTTAAGCACTACGTATGTGTTATATAATAAGCCAGAATGTTATCTTACACTTATACAAAGATCTAGCTATATTACTACAGGCCATGCATGGATTATAAAACCCAAAACTAATTATGTTATGTCCCAGTGTGTGAATTATGGAACATTAAATTTGCAGCTTAATTGCTTACATGCATATTGAAACTGACAGTTAATGCTAACATGACTACTGAATATCACCTCATCTTGAATGCTGCCTGTATTTGTAGAAGCTAAACACTTTATTATATGTATATTTATTAACATTATTATTTATATTGACTGAGAAAACATTATTTTCATGGCACACTCATTCACAAATCCCTTTGTGCTTCCATCCACAACAGAATCCAACAACATTAAGTGTACAGTATGTAATGAAACTCTATTTGAAAGAGACAAATAGACAAACAAACAAGTTCAGTAAGTAGATGAAGATGCAGATTCACTTGGGAAAACAAGAGAAGGATTGAATGTGTGTTTTTGTTGATTCACTCTGTCAACAGCAGCTTAATTAACCAACAGAACAGGCAGTGTCTCCAGCCATAAAATGATGGGACTGTGACTGAGTTGGTTAAAAGTGAGAGGAAAGAAATAAGAGGAGATGAGATGGGGTAAAACAAAAAGAAAGAAAGCAAGACCTATCAACATTTAGCCAGACAGATTGAACGAGTGTATCCATACTGCCCAAGTGTACAGGGGATTGAGAATCTAGAAGTCACTGCTTTCTTGCTTTGTCATCAATGCCTTAGCAAGAAAGTCCAGCCTCTGGCCATGTGGCAAAATGTTTTCTCCACACAGAGGGAGATGGATACAGAAAAGAATCAGAACTAAAAACAGAAGCAGTAAAAGAGTAAATTGGTTCACGAGTTCCAATTTTCCTCCCTGTCATGCTTCTAAAACATTATTGGGCTACAAAATATTTGTCAGCCTATTAAAAAGACATATGTTGAAGTGTGCTTTTGTGTGTACGTATGGGTGTGTGCTCTTGAATAACCTTTCTATGTTGTGTACATATTTCCGGGTATGTATAGGTGTGTGTGTGTGTGTGTGTGTGTGAGCATGTGTGTGTATGAAAGAGACAGATTGAATGAGACAGTGACACACTGGTGATTAATGCTTCATTTGCAGGTCTTCAAGTTGCCCAACAGCAGCATCTAGTGGATGATGTATAAGTTGCATATTAAATTCACTTGACCTCTGTGACTGTGTGTGTGTGTGTGTGTGTGTGTGTGTGTGTGAGATCAGGTACCTTTACAAATTGAGGGACCTTCACTTGGAGGGTGAAAACTACACCGAGGCAGCATACACACTGCTGCTCCACTCTCGCCTGCTCAAGGTAGGACGCACACACACATATAAAGAGATATTTTGTCAATTAATGCTGGACCCAGTGTCTTGATCTGCCTAATCACTTGTGTGTCTGCCACGAGTGAGACAGTTTTTTATTAGCTGATAAATGGTTGCTACGTCTCTGGCCTCCAAATGATGAAGCTCAGAGGTTAGTTTATAGCATGGCATCGACCACTGTGGCTTCATCACTATGGTGATTGATGCAATACGCGCGTGTGTATGTGTGTGTGTGCGCGCAGGTTTGTGCATGAGTGTGTGCGCACGCATGTGTCTGTGACCTCTTTTGTCTCTTCATCTCTTTTATGGGACACTTAGACGCTCACAGGGAGGGACAGAGGAAGAGGGGCATCTCTCGCTCTGTCTCTCCTCATCTCTCTGTCTAGTATCATTGCGTCAAAGCAGTTGAACTCTAAAATGTTTTTTATAATCTCCATTCATCTCCAGTGTCAGTCCTGTCATGCCCGTTTCACATTTATGGAAAGAGTGGGCTGTAAAGCACAGCATGCTCTAATCCTCTTCTTTGCCACATTCATAAAGTCAGTTTTGGAGATCATTGTGCTTTTTGTTTGATTTCTAAATGAATTTCTGTGTAATTTATATAATACAGGATTAGCTATTGTCTCATTTATATAATAAATGAGCATTGTGCTGCCTGCTTTTGTGCGCTCTGCTTAGGACTAATATTGATTTATTACAACAAAGAAACTGAGCTTTAAGTTCTTCTCCGCTGTTGTTTCAACATCATGATAAATGGGACAGTAAAGAACAGAACTGGTCTGACTGCAACGTTTTTTCTTTAGTTTCAGCAAGAAAAAAAATATAAATAATGTATTTTTGTCTTTGTCTTTCATCCTGTCTCCATTCCAGTGGTTAGATGAGATGTGCAGCCCCCAGTTTGAGTCCCACGGCTCCCAAACCCAGCGGCAGCTCAAAGAAACGCTCTACGACACCATCATTGACTACTTTGACAAGGGCAAGGTCAGCATTGTTTTAGACTACAACGTGCTTCAACTACGCCTTCATAGAGGAATGTGAAGATTTGAAAAGTGTTCAAAAATCAATTATAGTAAGATTTTTTACTTTGGAGAAAGTATTGCCATTAGAAATTAAGTTTTTAGCAGTACTGCTTTCGGAAATTAACGTAACTTTCTGAGTTCTTAGGTTAAGATATCACCATACTAGGCGAAAGATTTTTTTTTAACTTTGGGATAAGCAAAAGCCCATAAAATCAGAAGTCAGTGCACAGACTTTTATTTTGGAAAATGTTCCTTTCCTGTATCAGACATTCTGTATCTTTTAAGGATGAGACGGTCATAGTCTCTGAGAGGTATGTTGGTGTCACATTCATTTTGTGTTCTCCATGAGTGCTTTGTGTTCTCTGAAGCAGTGATAGAGACATTTCCCTCCACTCTCCAGAGACCTGGAAAAAAAGATTTTCATGAGATGAATTCCCACCACGACAGCTGCTGCCGATTTATAAGCAGATGGTGCAATGAAGGACACTTCTTTCTTTCCTTGTGTGTGTGTTTAGATGTGGGAAGAGGCCATCACTCTGTGTAAGGAACTAGCCGAACAGTACGAAAACGAGATCTTTGACTACGAGTTGCTCAGCAAGAGACTGGTAATACATGACTATCTCAAACCTTGATACTGTATCTTCTGCACAATAATCACGATCTCACATGATCTCTCATTATTTTCTGTATTTTCTCCTCTCAGCCTTTTCCCCTGAATCCCTTTTATAGATGCTATAGATGTTCTTGGGTGTAAGAGGGTGTTTGAAGGAAAGGAAGCGAATTCAGGCAATGTATTTAAGTTTTTGATAGCAACCATAACATTGCTCACTTCCAGTGCAGCTCTTTGGTACCGAACCCTTGTTAAATGTTAAATTTAATAAGTAAGTAATGTAAATAAAATATGTACATTGGTGAAATAGTCTGGTCTTTGGCTTTTATACAGTAAAACTACATCTAGGCAAATTGTCCAGCAGCCAGTCTGTAAGTTCTAAATTGCACAGAGTAATACGTTTTCTTGACCCCAGAACACATTGTTCCCAATAAACAGTTACACTAAATTAGTCATCTGCGGTCTCAAACATTACCAACGACTCAACACAACCTTTCACCGGTGTTTAAAAATGAATACTTACTTGACAATTCAAATCCTCCTTTTAAATTGATCTTAAATTGAACTCTGGTTTGAGCTTCCACAATTACCATATGACCCCAAAAGTGTCATTCCTCATTGCAAGCCATCAGCAACTTCAAACCCTTCCTAACCCTTCTTACTTTGTCCTCTCAATCACTCTTCTGTTTCTTTCATCTCTTGCTTTGACACCACAGCAGAAGTGATTCCCTCCATACCCAAATCCTAACTTGTTCTTTAGCACCACCTTCTCCTCTATATCCCCTTCGCTCAACTCTTCGTTTCCCCTCCCCACAGAGAATTACACTCTTCCCAACAATGGAAAAATCCCCCTCTCTCTTTATATGACTGCTGCAGTGGCTCTTTCAGCTAATGCTGAATTTATATGGTTATATAAATGACAGACATTGCCCTTGGATGCTGGGCACTTTATGTTTTTCTACATTTATCACCCTCAAAGGCTCAGCATTTTGCTGAGGGTAGCTTTGTCATTGGCACCAGTTGATAAAACTGCTACGGCTGCACACAGTGTACATCTCTCCTCTCCCCTGAACACATCCTTTGTCTCTCTCTTTGTCTCTGTCTGCAGGAAAAACAAGCCAAGTTCTATGAGAACATTATGAAGATCTTGAGGCCGAAGCCGGACTACTTTGCAGTCGGCTACTATGGACAGGGCTACCCTCCATTTCTCAGGGTTTGTGTTTGTTACTGTTTGCTGAGAATAAAAATGAACAGTCAGAGAGTAGAAGCACACAGAGTTACATTATGTGTAATGAACACAAAAGTAAAGACTCCCTTCCTTGTACAAAGAGGTCAAAAAAACCTTTTTTTTTTCCATTATCAGCACTGAAGCTAAGCTATTTAAAATTGCAGTAGTGGACACATTTCTAAACACACCAGCAAGAGTGAACAGAATGGGACATAAAGTACCTTATGGGAACGTTGTAGATCTGTGGATTTCAGCAAATTTCAGAAATAAAATATTCCACTGTTTATAGCCCCTGCATTCGTAAGATGTGTTCATCTGCTGTGGTAAGGAGTATGACAAAGTCAGTGACTCAGTTTTTAGGGGAGCAGGACAGGGCAGTGAATGAAAACCAGGCAGAGGCCCACTTTTGTGCCTTGCAGAAATATATGCAATGTTTACCAGCTCTTGATGGACTGTCCTATTGAAGGAAGTCAAAATAAAAAGCGAATTCCCCTGTGTTTATAACAGGATACATAAGGTCTTAATCATTTCATTAGCATTATTAACACCTATTCATTTCCTGCCCCGTCAGAACAAGGTGTTTATCCACCGTGGCAAGGAGTATGAACGCAGAGAGGACTTTCAGAATCAGCTGATGAGCCAGTTCCCCAGCGCCGTGCGCCTCAACATCACCACCATGCCAGGAGACAATATCAGGAACTCTCCACTTCAGTGTATCCTTCTGGCAGCATAACACACACAAGTTTACAGTCATATGTACATGTACATAGAAAGCAGAAAATGTAAATGCTATATATGGCTGGGGAGTGTAAGTGTAGTAATGTACAATCATATATATATATATATGATAGTATACATTAATTTACATGCAGTAAAGAACAAATCTGAAAGTAAATGATAAGATTAACTAAGATCCAGTGTTTTCCAGAAGAAAATATCAGGGGACCCAGGAACGTCTGGATATAAATTAAATTTTTGTTTACTTTTGTTTACCTTTTGGTGTACCTCTGTATATTAAAACCTAGCCGCTGAAGGTCGGACACATCCCTCAACTATCAGTTTGTACCTTCTGACACAGGGATGTAGAGATACTCTCCATCATGTAGTGATGTTTTTATTCCTGAGTGAACTGATCCAGATATCCAGTGCTTCACAGTACAGCCAGTCCTTGAGATTCCGCCTCGCCTGAAGAACAAACCTGTTCCTGACCAGATTATCAAGTCAGTTAAACAGCTCGTTTATCATATTTTCATAAAGAAAAATGTGAATGTCTGTGAAATTATAGGCATTGAAAAAGAATAGGCAGTTCTGATAATGTCACATTTGCTGCTTTTGTAAATGATTTATTTTATTTCCTTTGTTTGACTTTAATCTCTGTCTCGCTTTCATTACACCATGTGCAGCTTCTACAAGTCCAACTACGTGCAGCGTTTTCACTACTCCAGACCTGTGAGGAAAGGACCTGTGGACCCAAACAATGAGTTTGCTGTGAGTTTTTTTTTATTTTTTAAATGAAAAGATTTATGACCACAGCGACCATGAAAGTCTTGCAGAAGCTATTGTGTGCATTGTTACTTGTAACTTGCATTGTTATCAGTCTGAAAAGATGAGTTCTTATATATAATTATATGATAAGACATCAAATTATGTGTTAAGATTTCACATGAGCATTTAAGATGCAACATCAGATTCAGGTATTACTGTAGTGTACGATTATATATCAGATTGTACTATGATAAAGAAAAGAAATAGTAAAATGGCCAATGACAAATAGAGAGGATCTAGTGTTTCAAAAATATAAGAAAGACAAAAAACAGGGGAAATACTGAGAAAAAGAAATAGGCCTATGCAGGACTGGTGGGAAGAAGTAGGGATGTGATTCACTCTCCCAGGGATGATTTGTTCTCCCGAGATGTATTTCATTCTTGTAGGGATCTGATTTACTCTCCCTACACCGACAGGAATGACTTGTATCTTCTGAGTAGAACATTAATTGAAATTGAAGTTATTTTAGTGGAAGGTCAGAGAATGAGTTTACCAGTCCTGTGGAGTACATGTGTGATAGTTAGTGGTACCAAGAGTATAAACTTTGGCTAAAAACAAAAAACTGACGAGAAACCAAGAAAAATGAGAAAGTGGCTGATGATGAAGGGATTGGAAAGACATGCCACCCACTACACTTCATCTCCACCAACTGATATTCCGGCAAGGACACTCCCAACCCTCTTATCCTTAAATTAGTGCATTAAAGTAACAGGAACCATCAACAGATAAAGCTGTGAATGTGCTGCTGGGTATAACTTGATAAAGGTTGAAAAATATATTGTGTATTGCTGAAAAGTACACATTTTAACCAACACAGACAGACTCTTTGTCAATGTAAACTGTATGTCACACCCTAATGTCTGAATGCAAAACTGCCTTACCCATTGATCAGAACTGTATTTTCATACTGTCTGATCACTACCTTTTGGCCCACGGTATAAATGTGATACCCTGCCATTGTTCCTGGTTGGCTTACTTTCTCAGGCCCACTCTCTGTGTCTGTAAGCTCATCTTATACCAGCATTAAACACTCCGCTATAGCAAACTTCTGAACATGACTTTGAATTGTTTCTTCAACAGCACAAAGTGTCTGGAAATAGTTTAATACGAGATGTGGTATCATGTTATTATGAGTATTCACAAGTGGCAGAGGCTCATCTAACTGCTTTGTTGTTTTTTTTCTACTTCCCATCCCTGTGTTTTAGTCTATGTGGATTGAACGCACAACCTTCACCACTGTGTATAAGCTACCAGGAATCCTGCGCTGGTTTGAGGCTACTGACATGAAACATGTAAGTCTGTGAGGGAGTGTTTCCACTCCATGTTTGACTTGTATGTAACATGTTCCCCATCTTACCACCACTGATTAAATTCCTTTTCTTTCTTTTCTTTTTCTTTTTTTATTCTACGTCTCCCACATCCCACCCTAACAACCGTCACTTTTTCATTTCTCTCTCCTCCCTCCCTCTCCTCTTTGTACCACTCGGCTTCTCTGTCCAGACCACCTTGTCTCCATTGGAGAACGCCATAGAGACCATGGAGTCCACCAATGAGAAGATTCTGACCATGATTAACCAATACCAGGCTGACTGGAGCCTTCCCATCAACCCCCTCTCCATGCTGCTCAATGGCATCGTGGACCCAGCTGTCATGGGTGGCTTTGCCAAGTATGAAAAGGTAAACTGTAAAGAATCAGCCCTAAAATCCTGTTGCAAATATACTTTTCTAGGTCAGTTAGTGCGCATTGTACTATTGAATAAGGCTCTTAGTGAGAGCTAAACTGAGTTTGATTATCATAAGTTAAACCCTTGGTTATGGGTCTTTATTGCCATCTATTGTAAAACAGTATAGGAAGAGTGGAGCTAAAAATCCATTATGTTTATTAAGTTTACATTGATTTTGGCTTGTTTTTCTTGTAGTGGCCTTCATTTTTATCTGAACAAGCACCGATTCATTGTGACTGTGTGTGTAAATTCATCATCTCAGTACTTTACACAAAATAAGCCCCTAAAAAGTTATTTGAGCCTTAGAGACCGCTTTATTGCAAGACTCATCTCTCCTGATGATGAATTGACTGAATTCATTCAGTATCAAAAATCAGTATCACATCCTGAGGCTCTGAATATGATCAGTCCAAATTACATTAAATGCAATGAACTTATTAGAGTCTGGTGTATTCATGACTCAAAATATTATTAGTGTTCACCCTTAGACACCATTCAGTGTTATAATATCCCGTAGAAGTCAATTTATAAACTGCCTGAGCAGGTGAAACGTATAGCCGAGATTCCTTGAATGAGTTTTTATTATTTCCTCATTATCAGGCGTTCTTTACCGAAGAGTACACTCAGCAGCACACAGAGGACAGAGATAAACTGCTGCGCCTCAAAGACCTCATCGCATGGCAGGTACTGGACACGCTAATACGCATTCTTGAATACATGTACATGCCACGTATAATTGTGTTACTTTTATGTGGATGTTCTGTTGACACCATAACATTTGTATTTTTAGATCCCATTACTAGGTGGAGGGATCTCTCTCCATGGGAAGAGAGTGACAGATGACCTGCGTCCTTTCCACGAGCGCATGGAGGAGTGTTTCAAACAGCTGAAGAAGAAAGTGGAGAAGGAATACGGAGTGAGAGAGCTGGTAAGAACTGGGGGGAAAAAAAGGATGAGAGAGGGAGGAGAGAGAAAAAGTAGGGGAATAAGAGACTTTTTACTGAAACATGGTGTTTCTCTATAGTCCAAAACATTCTTTTCTGCAAGGCTGGACACAGAGTTACTGTGGTAGAGCCTCGCTAATTAAGCTGCAAATGAGCTGACCCAGGCGAATTTTAAAGATCAAAGTACTCACGAAAGCCTCTGAGTAGAGTGTTGATATGGGATTTGTACCTTTAAATTTCTCTACAACCAGAACAGGGTTCGGATGGTCTGACTGGGGCTAAATATGTTCATTAACTCGTAAATTGGCTCTGCCCTTCAGGAGAGATTAAACTAATGATGAGTAGGAGTGATGATATGCTGTTTTTAAGGGTAACTTGCTTTTGCTTTTCTTGCTTTCTCTAATGATGTAGCTTCTGCTTTGTTTCACTGTCACAATCTATGAACTGGACTATCTTTGTTGTATTGTCTTTTTATCTGGGTATAAAACAGTTCAACTCTCTATTTCCAGCCGGACTTGGATGAGAGGAAGTCCACTCGTCCTCGCTCCATGTTGCGTTCCATTCGTCATTCCATCATCTCGATCTCCTCACTGCAGGGGTCTGAATGTGGGACTCCAACCAAACTCCATGCAGACAGGTAGCAAGAATGACACATCTCATCTACAGGATACATACATACACTATACTGTAATAAAATGGAACTGCAAATATGTATTCTTCCTTTACCCCTTTTAATTTACCCACACCCTTTCTGCCTCCTCCCAGGGACCTCCCCCCCGAGTCGCCAATCTCCTGGACCTCCACCTTGCCACGCTCCAGCGGCAGCGTGAGTGCAAGTACAGCGGAGGACGGGGTGGTGACGGTGGGTGATGCAGAGGTCAAACTGAGAAAGAGTAAGAAGAAGAAGAAGAGGAGCAGCATGATCTTCATCTCAGAGGAAAGAGAAAGGACGAGTACACTGGATTGCAAACGGGTGAGAATGAGCTTTAGTGGGAGGCAGATCATGGGATAAGAGAGGAGAAAAAATTAGGAAAGGTAGAGAGAAGGAAAGGAAGGGGAGAAGTGAAAAGACAGAAAGTTAAGGGATGTTTACGTGATAGAGCTGAGTTTCTGTGGAAGTGTTGTTGCTGAGGTTGGTGTGATCTCTGTCTCCCTCTAGCTGTCCAAGAAACAGGAGTTCCGCAGTGACACCAACTTGTCTGAGCCAAATGAAGGAAATGTGTTGTTGACCAATGCCAACTCCAGATCCCTGCCTGCCATCACAGGTGACTAACATGCACAAATCCACATGGTGCTGCATAGTGTACTGTAAATGAGTTACACCTGTAAACCAAGGGCCCGCAAAGTCAAAATCAAAAGTCATGACCTCAGAGGAAGTACTGTGCTTTTTTTTTCTCCTATTCTGGAAAGCTGACTGTAAGGAAAAACATACACAAGGTCATGGCAGGAATATGCCCTTTGAAGTCTAGTGTATCTTCAAAAACAAATTGGCAAGCCGGGGAATGTTGCAGTAACATCCTGATCTAACACAAACTCTGATGCAAGGTGGCAAATTAGTGAATTAGTCTTGTCGGTTGTAATTTTTTCAGGGCTTGGCCGCAGTTTCATCCAGTTTATATTTCATTGTTTCAATTACATAACCCTGCACTTCAAAATAGTGCATCAGGCCACACTTCACTGATGTTTCTCTGGCATCCTGCCGTGTTGGACCAGGCCAGCTGAGCCAGAATTGACTGTGGTGTTAATACACTACCTCTGATTAGCACCGCTGACTACAAGCAGAACAGCCTCACAGAACATGCACACAGTGCCACCGGTATTGCCAGAATACACAGTTCATCAGTGCAGCTGCAAGAACACAATTAGTCACAAAAATTGTCTGGCTGCAGGAAGAGGCAGTATAAGCTGGTAATCAGTGAGGCACAAACACCAGAGTTGTTTCTGTCTGTAGGTCTGTCCTTAGTGGTGGTGGGGGGCGCAGAGGAGGTGGACTCCAGCAGAGCCAGGAGGGACAGTAAGAACATGTCCGTCTGTGGGACATCTGACCGAACAGCGGACAGACGCTCAAAGGGCGTCATTAACCTTCTCTTCAAGTCCAAGGTGAGCCCAGCAGGTTTAATACAGGTTCCCATAGAGAAGTATCAGGTTAACATTCAAGAATCAGTACTACAGTTTGGGTATTAATTAAGAGAAGATCAATACCACTACGCTAGATATGAAGCTACAGCCAGGAGATGGTTAGCTTAGCATAAAGACTGGAAACAAGGGGAAACATCTAGCCTGGCTCCTAGCACCTCTGAAGCTCACTAAGTAACACTAAGTAATATGTTGTTTGTTTAATCTCAACTGGTAAGTGGATTTTTTACCTTTGGACAGAGCCAGGCTAGCTGTTTCCCCCTGTTTCCAGTCTTTATGCTAAATTAAGATAACCGGCTTTTGGCTGGCTTCATATTTATCATACAGAAATGAGAGTGCTATCAATCAAGTGAATAAGTGTATTTCCCAAAATTTCTAAATGTAATACTGCAGATTTATCACCAGCTGCAGATTTATCTAGATTATTCCAAGCAATGTTAAAATGTGTATTATTTGAACACCCACATCATTTTCCATACATATTCTAAGCTATTTCCACTCCTAACTAAGAGGAAACCTTGTGTTTACATTACACATGTTTGTTTGTTTGTTTCAACAGAGCTCCAAACCAGAGGATATGAAGCCCAGTGATCCGGCCAAAGACAGTGCCAATCATTTCTGAAATCCTTTACATTCATTTCCTGTTTCCTTTACTGACTTTTATGCATTTGTTTTACAAAGGAGTTCACATAAACTTGCAAGCAAAACCAAATTATGCACTCACTCAGTCTGCCTGTCTATCTCAGTATTTCTGTTGCCTTAATATAATTGATTTTACCTATCAATAAAAGCTATTTTTGTGCCATGACCTTTTTTTTCCTGGTAATTCAAATGATTCCCAGTGAAGCTAAATGCCAATTCAATCAATTCTGATTCTACAAGAATGAGCAAACACAAACCATCACGCCGACGTGCTTGATTAAAAAGCTTCTTATTATACAGTTTTCAGCATTGTTGTGATTGACTGAAGTTAATGGGAAAATAATAATTTGATGAAGCACAAAGGTTACCGAGCCCTCCCTAAGGACTACAAATAGGAACATGCTGCCAAAAAGCTTTGGCGCTGATGCAACAAACAAGAAAGTCTAACAAATTCAAATATAATATATAATAGGGAGCAACAAACTGTGGAGCCTACTGTTAAAATGCTACAGCATCTGTGGTGTGCACACAGAGTTTAGACAAAACTGTTTACTAGTTTTTCCAATTTGGTCTTTTTGGGGTGACCACAAAATACCTAGTATGAGTATGAGAGTTGTAAACTCTGTTTTGAGGTAGTTCCCGAAGTTATAGAATACTGTGTGATTTGTAATATATGTTGATGTTGCTAGATACGAGCCCAGTGAGTGAGAGGGAGTATGAATAATGAAAGAACAACCCAGGATCTGAGGGGGAACTCTTGTGTTGCAGAGGACAAAACAAACTCCTAGGGTGGTGAGCTGATTTCCTCTTTTCTCCTGCAGCAGAAGAAAGAATTTGAGGAGGAACATTGTAGCCTTCAGGTCAGTGTGGAGCTCTATTTCATGACTTATGTTATCTCGTCCTCACTCATCCTGCAAGTCCGTCCTTTCTTGTTCTTAATCCATGCAACTAAACCCTTCAAAATCCTGACGGATGGTGAGGAAGTGAGGTGGGCAGGTTCTTACTTTCCTCATTGACTTAAGTGACATTTTAATAAAGATATTAAAATCAATTGTTAAGAAAGCACACAGGCTGTTGCGTGTGATGAATATGAATTAGTAGCCAGTGCATTCCAAGAGGGAGGTAATGCATCACCTACACTGGTAAAAGGTCATTATGTTAGAACATATAATTTAGAATTGGGCAGTTTTAATGATTTGTAGATGTGGATGAAAATCACATTTGCGTGGTTTTATTTCCTCATGGTTCTCTCTGCGCTCAGAGGGTCATTGAGAACAATGGAGACATTTCTCCTCTCCCTTATTAATATTGCCATTATCTGGTGCCACATTGACCACCAGGTTTCACCAAAGCCAATTTAAAGTTGCAGACTAGCCTTTAAATACTCATGCAAAGTCATGTACTGCAATACTTCAGTCTGGAGTGTGGATCTTCTGATTAAACTATTGCTCCGTGACCACAGAGTGATTTCAGCCCACAGACATCTATCTCACTTCTGCAAAAAAAAAAAAGGGATGGCTTGGGTTCGCAGTTAAGTTAAATGATATGCTGTATTTTCTCACATGGAATGAAGGCACTGCATCGCTTGACTGACCAACAGATTCATTCCCATCTCAAACACCAAGACTGTCGTGGAAAGTGTGTAAATGTACCAAAATACTGATCGATAAAATCTCTGATGTGTAAAGGGAGAAGTGTGGAAAAGATTGCATTTTAAAATATAGAAGTATAAGAAGCATGCTCACGAAGCTATCAAAGATGTATTTGAAAACATATTCAAAAATATGACTCATTATTAATGGCTCGTGGCTATGTTCATCATTAACGTTAATGATCCTGCTCTGTGGTTTCCAGATGGAAAACCTGTCAAAAAATCAAAACACAACTCCTGCAATTATTGTGTTACTTTTTGCCTCTGAAGGCACATCAAATCCTTGTCATGTTAGTTTGAAGCTTTTATTGGAGTTTTCATTTTGTTTGGTACTATTACTTACATGTCATTTTAATTGGTATAAGTTGTATGCTCAGATGGCATCTTCCCTGCTGTATTTTGAAAAAAAAATAGGTGTACTGGCAGCTGTTAGAACCTGCTGGGCATCACTGCCTGTCACACCTCCTTCGGTGCCCCACCAATCCTCAACATTTCGCTCCTTTAATCCTGGAACGTCTCCTGGTGGCGGAGCCGTGACAGGGACATCTCCCTGTCACCCCCTGCAGCTGGTGTCTGGGTTAGATGTTCTCTTCCCAACACTTGTTCTTTCTCCTCAGCCACAGCCAAAAGCTGCCCTTCTCCGCTTCCTCTGCCAGTGGAGTTACAGTTAATAAGCACGTTTTGCTTTAGTGTGATTAGGAAAATGTTGAAAAGAATTAAATGCACACCCATGACACAAGCGCATGATGTTTTATTATAAAGATTCAAAAGAGGATATGAATTACTGTAACAAAGCAATTTCCCTCACAGGATCAATAAAGTACATCTATCTATCTACAAATTGTTATGTCTGCAGTAGATTTTATAGAGAAAACAACCTTCCTTCTGCAAAAGCCCAGTGGGTACAGCTGTTTTATACAAAAGTTAAAGGTTAAATTTGTGTAACAGAAAGTTTCAGGCACCTATGTGATTGCTGACTTTTCTGTAAACAGCATGCAGAAAAATAAGGTTTGGCTGACATTTTTATCTGTTAAAAGAACCTTATAGTTAAAGGCCGGTTTTACACAAAAAACAGGTTTTTGAGCTGTGATAAAGTAGGTCACAACCCCCTGTGATGTCATGTGCGAGTGTTGGAGCTGTAGATGAGGTGCTGGTTTCTAATTAAAATGTTCGTTCAAATAGAATATAGGCACATTGCTTCCTTTAGCTTGTATAATTCATGCCCCACAGTGAAGGTTTTTTTTCCAAATATGCACATATACATACAATTGTGGAGGCTGTGGACAGACAGAGGGTTTAGGTCTACATTTGTCAAAACCTGTCTATGCACAGTTCAACATTAAAAAGGTTTGAAATTTATTTAGGATAGCGTAAAATGGTCGGTGAATTATACATACAGTCACTGTGGGCTTTTCAATTTGTATCTAAACCGAGCACAGCTGCACATTGCCCTGCTGGGCCTGAGATCTGCAGGCTGTTCAGTGCTGTTGCTGCTCCGCTCTTTATCAGCCTGACTGGAGGATGACAGACATGGCTGAGCAGCTCCACTCTGTCAGAAATCATAATGAATTTCATAATGAGCAGTTGGTGACAAAGTAATAAAGGTGGTAATATGAAAACAGTGATGTCCAGCGCAAGTGGAAGCAAGCTCATTTACAGCTAATTTCAAGCAAATTATAGATTAGCATCAGAAACTTCCTCATAAGCTTTGTCATTATTGTTGAAACTGTGATAGTGCCATTACATCGTGACATCAACATTATATCGTTAGAATAACTGAGCCTGTAGATCTGAGGCTGGCAGCATCATAATGAGATTTGTTGTTATGATCCTTGTCCACTAGGGGGCAGTAAAACATTGATGTAAGGCTGAAAACATGAAAGAAGAATGGGTTTCACAGACCGCTGGCATGCATGAATCCTGAAATATAAGGAAAATGTAAATATCTTGTGTTCTTGTGTAAGACATTACAACAGTTCTCTGATTTACTTTCCTAGCAGCACCTTAAAGATGAAGTGACTGAATAAAATATGTTCTGGTCTGCTGTAAGAGCAGGAGAGGTGAAGTAGTTGGTTTTTCTGTACAGACGAGTTTGAGTGTTTTCTCACATTAGAGAGGCAAGCTGCCCCTGTGAGAATAAAGGCTTCAGTGAATGTCTGGTTCTCACTTCTGCCTGTGATTTTAGCCACAAGGAAGTGTCTGCTACAACATTGTGTCACAGCTGCAGGGACTTTCTGCTCATCCCCACTCCTACACAGCATCCTCTTCTTCACCATGATGGCAGCCGTCCAGCTGAAACATGAAGGGTAAGTCATAGCTATGGAACTGGTGACATGATGCATACTTTTTCACAGGCTTCCTCATGAAATCCACTTCCTCCTGTTGGCCACTGAACCCTCACACATCTGTCAACACACTCTCAAGGAATGATGCAACTGTGTGATGCAGCTAGAAGTTATGTATAGGGTTAACAGGTGCTCTCATGTCAACACAAAACCTGCATTGTTCTTGAAGTTCAGGAAAGAACAGAGTGTTATGAGCCGTGACTTTTATATTTGAGTGATACACCAACATCTTCCTCTCTCTCTGTAGTCTTGCATCTGAAATTTAATGGTTAAAAGTAGGCCTAAGATATTGCCTTTTCTCCCTTAAACACAAGGACAGTTTTCTCATTCCAGCCATTTGCCTTTGGTCAGCAGTGTTTTGATCTATGCTTCCCTTTTTCCAGGTCTTAGAATTTAATCCAGTAGTCTTCAGTGTGTGCTTGTGTGCAAGTAAAGGATAGCTGGGGGTTAGGGGACACTGTGAATATTTGCCACATCAATATGTGTGTCCTTGGTGTCTGGTAATAATATTAGAGAGTGAAATAAGTTCTCAAGATACATAGCCATTGTAGTACAAAATATTATAGTAGTATGCAAAGTGAAAAAGCCTTCTCTGTGGTTATAACTGAACACTCACTTGATTTTTCTTCAATGGTTTTGCTAATTACTGGGTAGTTGATCCCAAACATGATATGAACTCAGTTTAATTTCTACACCAACTTTCACCCATGGCAGTTGCTGACTAAACTGCTACATAACACAGCTGCCACTGACAATTAGCTTTGGCATTAGCATTTTGGTTATTGCTACATTTTAATAAAATTGTCCATGAGTAACAGTAGACACTGGTAACACTGTGGCTTTAAGAGCTGCTTTTTATTACTTTCAATTTCACATTTTTAGCTATTGTACCAGATACTTCAGGGGTCTCTGCAGAATTAAAAATGTGTCTGAAGTGTTTGAAATGACTAATGCTCAAGATCTCCAGGTATCAGCCTGTGTTTATTATTTCCATTCCAAGTCACTTTTTTTTTCTTTATTTTCTGAGAATTGAAATTCCAGCTCCAGCCTGTAGAGTGCAGTGTTGAAATGTGCCGGCAGTGAGCTCTTCCACTGTGGTTGATGGAGGAAGCTGATGTGTTAGGAAGGTAAGCTGTTGGATAGCCCACACAACTCCATAAATCAAGGCTGATAACGTGCTAGTTATCAGCCATGCTTCTCTTCCCACCCTCTACTCTTTTACTGTCAGTTCACCTTCCTCTCTCTGCCTCCTTGTAATTGTCTAGTTCTTACTTTGCCAACACTTCATCCCTCTTCTCATTCTTTCCAGCCCAATTCTTCCTCCCTCTAATACTCTCTTTCCATCTCGCTGACAGGTTTTGCCAACAGCTGATGGGGGAGTATATGTGGAACAGTGCTGCTGTGAATTTTAATGGTGCTCCTTGGTAAACCTTAATCTGACAGCTCCTGCAGGCCGTGTTGGTCACATGTGAGTGTAATGTACCACATGTAATCTGTGCCTGCAGGCTTGTGAGTATGGGTTATGTATATGTTTAATATACTGCAGCACATGGTTCAGACTAAAATTGCAGATGACAGCGTGCTGAAGTGTGTCATTGGATAATGGACAGGAAAGAGATGAAAGGTATTACAGTATTTGCAGAACTAATGACATATTTCAGTACACAGTTTAATCTCAGAATTACTGTAATGACAGTTGACAAGACAGTATGTGTCTGCTTTCTAACTGATAACTTAATATTTTATTTTGCTGCATATTTTGTAGCGGGACAGATAGACTTTTGTAACTGTGTCAGGTTAGTTCAGTCTCTCACGTCACTCACAGCACAGCAGCATTAATTGAGAAGAAAGAGAAAAATAGATTTTTTTTGCGGCAAAGCTCTGTTTCATATGGCTCCCTGCAAAGTTGAAATTTCACACTAGCAAAAGCGAGAGCAGGAGATCAATGCAAATCCTCAAAACTGCATTAAGCACACAGTCAGATGCCAACTACAGTGCAGTGTGTGAGAAAATGTAAAATGACCAACTTTTGTATCTGATGTGATGTTTTTGTTCTCCAGGCACCAGTTGCCCTTCCTTAGCAGAAAAGTCAAGACATATAGTAAACTATGAGGGGAAACCCACTATTTCCATAAAAAAAAAAAATCATCAAAATACACTATATGGACAAAAGTATTGGGCCACCTACACATTACACCTACAGGTGCTTTAATGACATCCCATTCCAAATTCATAGGCATTAATATGAAGTTGGTCCCCCCTTTGCAGCTATAACAGCTTCCACCCTTCTGGGAAGGCTTTCTACCAGATTTTGGAGCGTGTCTGTGGGAATTCCTGCCCATTCATCCAGAAGAGCATTTGTGAGGTCAGACACTGATGTTGGACGAGAGGCCCTGGCTCGCAATCTCCGTTCTAGTTCATCCCAAAGGTGTTCAATGGGGTTGAGGTCAGGGCTCTGTGCGGGCCAGTCAAGTTCTTCCACACCAAACTCATCCAACCATGCCTTTATGGACCTTGCTTTGTGCACTGGGGCACAGTCATGCTGGAACAGAAAAGGGCCTTCCCCAAACTGTTTCCACAATGTTGGAAGCATAGAGTTTTCCAAAATGACTTGGTAAGATGAAGCTTTAAGATTTCCCTTCACTGGAACTAAGGGG
>LKNJ01000245.1:0-201571 GCA_002120245.1 Maccullochella peelii
TCACAGCACTGAATGTGGAAGTTTGGCACCAATCATTGTCCTCTCTCAACTTATGAGAACAGACAGGAAAAGAAGAACCTCCCACAACAGGCTTCATGTTTATCTGGAAACACAGCACACTGCCTTGTGAGAGCACAGACAAGCAGACGCTGCTAGTTATCACACAGCTAAAAATGAATTAGAATTAATGGAGCCAGAATGATAACAGAGTCTCCACAGCTCCCAAAACAAAGCCAGCTCCAGACACATTGCCCTTGTCCTGTGTTGATTTAATCAAGACCCCTTGCAGGCAGTCAAAGTAACAAGACAGCATCCAGAGGTGCAGAGGTGCATATATGCAGTGTATACCCACCTCTGCGCAGGGGGATTCACAGTATACCTATCTAACAGCCACAGATATACATATCCATCTTGCAGAGCAAGGACGCAGCCAGTCATGTTAAAATCTTGTCTACTGAAGACTTTGTTCCCTGAATTTAGCCTTTAAGGCAGTGCCTCCTCCCAGGCAATGGGTAAACCCTAAAGCAGCACCAAGCCAGGGAAGAGGCAAAGTCTTTAGGATATACTGGGGGAACAGACGTTCCTTACATTTCTTCATCATATCATGAGCTTTGTGTGTGTGTGTGTGTGTGTGGGGGGNGGGGGGGGGGGGTGATTATAGATAACAGTAAACAATAGCTATCATCCACACACATAACAACCAACAGAAAGCGAACACACCAAAGCATGTAATAAAACTTCAAAAGGAGAAAATTGTCTGTCAATCATGACAGTATTTGAGTAAATGTCTTTTGTTATACCACTGCCACTCTTACTGGCACCACAAAATCCAAAGCACTGTGCTCCAGAGGTGTGCGGTGCCATACACAGTTCACTAGGCCAACTTTCAGTGAGGTGAGGGATGTATTTTCATTTACACTACCAAATGTTTGACAGACCATGTCTAAGTTTGTTTGCGTGTATTCACAGGAGTAATGAGCACCTCCTGGTTCTGATAAGATCAGAAAAGAGTGTGAACACAACACAGCCTATTTATCAGAGAGAGCGAGATGCTACCTGTGTTTGACACTTCATATTAGACTACTCTCACAGTTTAATCCCTGAAGGTTGCTGTTTACACACGACCCGGGTCTGCAGCTGTCATTCTACACATCACAGTTAAACCATAGGATAATACCAGATCTTGTATATTTGGGAAACATAGTTCAACTTGAAGGTCAGTAAAAACAGTCATGCAATGTTTACATTGACATTCATCAAGACCAAGCAGAAGAAGCAGGTTCACTAGTAATTAGTAAATGTAAAAATTAAATGAAAGCCATGTGCAGATATTACAGAGCATGACTCCTGATTCTAACTCCTCTGATTGTCACATTAAACTACTGCATTATAATTCATAATCGCATTATTTAGCCTCTCAAATAAGTGTGTTCAGTGTTTTTATGAGAAAACAAAAATCATGAAATTGTTTCAAAAGGTTCAAATAAAAAAAGATGGCAATGTTCTTGACATCAGTGTTCAATGATATACCAAATGTTGATTCAGGTTTGTAAAAATTATACATAAAGGTATGGCTACAGCATAGCCCTGTTTAATCAGTTAGCAGCTTTCTGACAAATTATTAAGTAGTTGAATGGAGAGAACATAAATACATGATTTATATCTGTTAAGTGTGACCCTGAGGACCCCATTACGTCTGCTGTGAGAGGAGAGGCTGAAACTCAGAGTGAAGAACATGGACATGCTGCAGTGTAGCATCTGAAATAACATCTCTAAAAGGAGCAGGCATTTCCTCTGAGTCATATGGCTGAACTAAACACTCAACACCGTCTGGACGCAGACTGCCTGGGTGCTTCTGTTTTCTGGTAAGAATCCAAGCATGACTGCCCACTATATTCCTGGAGAGTGCAGGCTGCGCCAGCTACTTGGACTTCCTCAAAAAACATTTTATTTCGCCATTGTATCATGAAGATATCCCAGTTCTTCCATGATGATATGCTCTCCAGCTTACACTGCCCTTATCAATAGTATCAACACAGAATTATCTTCACAATGACCGAGTAGTAGCATGACCGGTTTCTCAATCCTACAAATATTTACAGCATCATCATGTCATGCTAAACCCTCCGGAGGTCAAACTCAAAAGTGCGGGAGGATTTTATTTCACAAAATAATCTCCAATGTCACGTTTGTATGTGTGAACCAGCTGAGGTAGTACAGGACACATTCTGATTTACTCACCATGCAAATAGATCAGTCCTAACAATCACAGTTCTCTTAACCTACTGTATGTATAGCAATGTATATATAACTGACCACACACTGACTTTATATCTATTTAAGAATGTATTTTTCTGGAGGCTGTTGTGCTGACAGCAAATCTAGGTTTCTCATTGACATAATGTGGCAGTCATGACTTGGTGGTTTTGTTATGGAAATGTACCATGACACTGCAAACACAGGGCTAACAGGAGGCTCATATGAACCAGTTTCTCACGAGTGACATAGCTCTAAAGACTGTGTAAAACAAAGCGTTGTCAAGCAAAGTCTCTTGCCACAATTCCGCAAAGCCATTCAAATCAGCTGCAGTAAAATGAAAATGTGGTCAGCTAGACACAGAGTTGTTTGAGATGCCACAACGACACACGCCACTGCCATTTTCCTAGCCTGCTCATTTTATAATCTAAGCCTGTCCCTAGTAGAAGATTATCATTTTCAGATAATTGTAACTGATGGGAAAATTACTACCCAAAAAGACACACTGGGGAGCTCAATTGACAATTTTCCTTTATAGCAAAGTTAGAAGGGTGGGTGAGGGGATGAGTGCTGCAGTTGGAACAATGATGTCATTGGTTTCTTAAGTGCTACTACTACTGAAAGAAGGTCATAACCCTGTGACATGAGGATTGTGACACAAAAACAGCTGGTCAGTCTGACATACTCCCTTTCTCTTCTCAATACCACTGCTGAAAAGACTAAGTGGGAGGCTGTCAGGCCCATGAGGTGCAGGCACAGGCCAAATCAGCGAAATACATAAGGATCACACAAATTTGCTAACAAGGAAGCCACATTGTTGCAGAGTGAGGTCAACTGGGTGTCATTTTGCTACTTCACTGAGAAACTTGAGGATTATTTTCACACTTATCAAAGAAAATGCCAAATCCATGCAAATCCCTGACCTGTCTTCACAATAGGCTGGTGAGAGCACAGGAGAATTGGCAATCACTCTGTAATTTTCTGATGTGAAACCTTGAATTGAGTGAGGGTGGAATAGAGTAGAAGGGCTCATTTGAGACTGTTTATCTAGTGCAGACACTCCAGTGTTAGATAATCAAGCAATCTTAACACAATGTGTGCAGAGGAACACCAATTTGATTACACTCTTATGCCAATCACACATAGACTACAGAGTACAAGTCTCAGCTTCAGAAAAAAAAAATAGAAAACACAACTTTCTGTATGTATTTTTCATTCTCAGCATGAAATCAACACGTGAGCACAGAGAGGTCTAATACTGCTCATAGTCCTTGATAACTGCTGAGCTCTGTAATTTCAAGCTTTCCTATGAGTCATTGCTTTGAGCTGCCCCCTGCTGATACACATACACACAGAAATACACACACACACACACACCACAAAGATACTGAAAAACCTCGAAATCAATATCAGCATACAATATAGGGATCCACATTCAGGAAATATCTCGTGGTTGACAAACCAGACTAATTTAACAGCCCTGGAAAATGTATAGACAAAATCCATTTTGAAACCCATGCACTTTTGAAGCAGACCCATAATTGTTAGCTTTCCAACATAATGAATGTGCTCTCTTTTTAGAATTTGGCAGTGAGTTCTGTATGAATGCACAAATCAACTACAGCTCATAGGGTCAAATAAAATATGTTTTTGCTGTGCATAATAATACATTTTCTCCTGATTTGCACTCATTGATTAAAAGGGCAGGAGGAAATAAAGTAAACAATAATAATCATGAGTTGTGTATCACCTGTGTTATGTCTGTGCAATTTAGATCTATTGCCAAAATTATGAGATCATTAGCTTGTAGGGGCAAGCAACAACAGCTGTACAACACTATGGCGGTATGCCATTAACAAAAATGCTCTAATTAGTAAATTAATCTTTTCATAAGTTAGTTAGGAAAAACACAAAATATTTAAGACTAAGATTTTTGTGTTCAATTTCACTGGTAATTGACTATTCACTAAACCCCCTGCCCCCGACTAGCTATTGTCCAATGATAGCTTAGCAACCGTAACTAGGCATGAACAACAGACCTTTCAAGCTTAGGATTTCTTCACATGTTGAAGCAGTGTGGGTGTGGCTGTAGTAAGAGCGGTACTCAGTATGTAAGAATTTTGGAGTGTTGTGTCTTTTTTATCGCCTATCCAAAACCAAAAACACAAGAAAGTACAAGGAATGCATCAAACAGTGCTTTTGTCTGCTCTTACGTAAGCTGCAAATGTCAGCATGCCCAGTTAATTAGCTTACTTCCAACAGTGGGAACTCCCAAAACCAAGGAACACATCATCATCATTAACAAACTACATTTTTATGTGGGGTTACAAATTACAATTTACAAAAATACCCCTTCGGGACCAACACATCCACTGTGTGGGAGCCAAGAAACTACTATATGAGAATTTAGGGTGACGTTAACAGGTCTGCCCTGCACTTTATTTGTGTTTGGGAGGTATACAGACCCTTTTTCAGGGTTCTCGTTTTCAAATCTGAGTCAGCTGGAAACAGTAAAAAGTCAGATTTAGCATTATTAGTTAGTTAGCTAGCTATAGCTGATTAAGTCTGCTATCTCATTGCTAGTTGCTGGCTAGCCTTTTAACTACTTCTGTTAGAAATCAAAGACCCATTGTTTCCAAAGTTACTATACATTTTGAGTGGTAAATCTGGCAGTGGTATCACTGTCAACTGCATATGTGCCATGTAAGACTGGAAAGCTTGACAGGTTTAGCAACAGTAACTAAGAGGGGAGGGCTTAGCGAACTGTCAGTTGGTGACCAAAGTAAGAAAAGTAAACAAACCTGCCAAAATTGGCTCAACATCTAAATTGGAGTGAAAGCTTTTCCAGCACCAGCAGGTACCTCCCCACATCCAGTGCATGACAAATCACACACCCTGTGCTTAAACAAACTTACAAGAGTGGCTGTTAGGCACTAAGCCAGGTATATCCTGGGTAAAACATAGTTATAATCAAATTTCAAATGCAATATCTACAGGTGTATCAGACATAGCATGTATTGCCCATTGTTATGTTGTTTAGTGGCCACTGTATGCAAGTACAAACCTGGGCTTTCAAAATTAATAACATTGTGTGTGTGGATTGTCTGAGTGTGCTGAATGCATTTTTATCTCCTCACTGCAACTAATTTACATACTCACATAACTGGTTCTACCATCCATATGCCCTGAAGTTTCAAGTAATATATTTATTTAAATAAGTCCTGTGGTTGTTTTTCTGGCACTTGTTCCAATTAAAGTTAGCATGACTAAGGTGCCTGAGGTAGCATATGGAAAAAGTTACAACAGAGGCCTTATTTTTTCAAATAATATGCCTCTTTGTGTCACAAACACCCTCAAGTACTGTAAATGTAACACTCACCTGAGTTGCACTACTTTTGGTCCATGGTAATAAACATTCAGAGACAAGAGGGGAGAGGGTTGAGGGGATAAGCTCAGGAAAAGGGTTTGGAACAGGGGAAGAGAATGACTCCTCTCCCTCTTTATTGCTCCTGAAGGATAAAAACACACAGACACACAGAGAGAGAAAGAAGCAGGCGCTGCATAAAATACGGCAAGCATTGTTCAGATCTGGTTTCAAATTCTATATGAGATCCCATAGTTATCAGAAGCGCCAAGTATGTCAGGCTGAATTTTAGGGAAATGTGTAGAAAATCATCATCACCACCATCATCACACACCTACAATATTATTATTTATGTAATGGTAAAGCCAAAAAAACATAGTGGGTTGGGGTTGAGAATATCACTCACTTCAAGTATCATACTGGTATACAGGAGCTTCAGTGAAATGTTGGATCACACAGATACAGAATTTAAAGCTTATGTGATATTTTAAGAAACTTTCTGTGGAAAATCAATCGTTTAAAAAGATTGATACAAACAATAGATCACTTCTATTTTGACTGTAAGAGTGAGTCCAGACTATAACATTGTAAGGATGTATTAGACTTCATGCTAGACTGATTTCACAACCTGTAGTTTAGAGAGCTGTTACAACATATTGCGGGTCCTCTGTTGCATGTGTCCCATGTAGAGGAATGGGGAGTATAAATGGAGCAGGTGATAAACAAACTGACAGATCTGACAGAAACACAAGGCTGTCTCTGCATGGATCCCTCCTGCTCTCAACTACAAGACGACACACCCCGCTCACCATCAGACTTCTGATAAGATGGCAGATAATGCACATGTGAGCTGCCCCTGATTTCACCCCATAATATAGTAGCTAATAGTCACAAAAAGCACTTGAACTGCTGGCTAGAGGAAATTATATCACAGTTGCATCATTCTTATCTACTAAGGTTTGGCAGTACGGAGTAGCCAGGATGAACGTTTTGTCCTTTACTTCTAAAATGCATTCACATGTCATTAAAGAGAACTAACATCTAAATCAATCAGGGAAAAACTGTGTGAAAAGATCATCTACAATACAATATTCCATTATCATCATGATAAGGAAAGAAAGAGTTAGATTTCAGCACACTTGCAAATGAGAGGGCCTCAGTTTCTGAAAGGTGCTGTTCTCTGACTGACGCTTTCTTTACTGCTCTGTAAACACAGCAGTTACTGAGTTACTATTATCTCCCACAAACTAACAGGTGCTTGATTTGATTCCAGGTCTTTAACTGCACTGCTGAATTAATACATTACACTTCATTGACAGCTGTGTTTGGGTCGAGTCAATTGTGTTTACAGGTACAAAGTCTACACGACAGCTTTCAAATAGACCTCTGTGTCTCACTCCTGCAAATACAAAGACCATACTATTCTGTAAGGCAGCTCACATTTTAAATTGTACTACTTGTGAGTGAGCAACAGAATTTATCTTAATTCAATCTTATAAACAGACTGGTGTAATTTATGGCAAGTGTGAAGAAAAATGAGTCGTACCTGTTCCCCTTGCAGAGCGGAGTCCTGGTCTTCTGGGCATTTGGTGTTAATAAAGGAGCTCGCAAAGGGATGAGGGCTGGGCTGGGAAAGCCACTCACATTACCACTGCCACTCTGAAAAATCTCTGCTTTCTCTCCGAGGCTTCCAGAAGTGTGTATTTTGTCCAGTGTGTTATTCATATCACTCATGTGGGACAGCTAAATCCAAGGCATCATCTGGAGCAGAGAGAAGAGACGAGGTGTTGGACTGGAGTGTGTGCAGAGCACAGTTTGAGCAAGCTGGCTGGCGGGGCTCCTCTGCTCATAGCTCAGCAGAGCACACACACACACACACACACACACACACACACACACACACACACACACAAAGTCTCTCTGGCTCATCTGCTGCCCACGAGGCTGGCCCAGTGGGGCAAAACGATCCCTCCTACCCAAACATGATCCACCGCAATAAAGATATTTTTAACACAATGACTCCCAAAACAGTCATCCTTGCTCTGACCCAGCAGCGTACTAATAATCAACTAATTTGTTCAGCCTCCTCCAGTCTTTTGTTAATCTGTTGCTTTAATTTCCCTTCTTTTGTTTTTTTGATATAGTTCCCTTTGCAACCTGGAAGGCAGTAAATGTGCCCACAAAGCACACTCACACAAAGGGGGTGTCTTTAGCTCGGTAATGAGTCCGGGAGGGCCGCCAGTACTATAAAACAAACTGTTCTTTTGTCATGGACTTCGCACAGGGATCCAAATTGCACTTTAATCTTAGTACACTGTAGAAGGCATGTGGTTGTACAGAGTAGCCAGCCCAGCAGATTGGTTGTGTTGTGGGCTGTGTCATTCAGTGACAGGCTCCATGTGGGGGATGGTGGGGATGATAACATCTTTCTGAAAGGTAATGTGTAACAGAGTCTGACCAGGGGAGGACAGGCTACTGGAGATACAGTCTAACAGGCAACATAGGGTTAAACCAATACCTTACTACATTAACAGAAGACAAGGCTAACTTGATTACTTTGGTAAATATGACAAGCTGGTGCAGCGGTCAAAACCCAGTTGTTTTTACTTTCAAAGGGAAGAAATACAGCATAACAAAACTGTACAATGTTGCAACTAAAATACATGCATTTCATCTACCTGAATTAGTATCTTTTGTGTGGTGTAGCTTTATTAACACAGCTCTATGTGGTTTGGGTTACCTTTTTACACAAGCACTATTATATATTGGTTCAGCTGAGGTCCTATGGTGAGCCGATACAAGGACAAGAAACCCCAGGCAGCATGAGAGGGCCAGAAATAACCCATAGCCTGGAACACATTCTTTTGGAATCAGTCAATGCAAATGCTAATTACATTGGTTTAGGATGAACGCCAAACCTATTTTAGGGACTTAATAACAGTGTTTCACATAACTGTAAGACACAATTTTAAAAATATATAAGAATGGTTGCATAAAGAATTGCTATGGAAAATGTCAAAAATTTTGCATGACTGACAAATACTGCAAAAGTTTTGTACCACAAAATGCAAAATTCATTCCCTCATATTGTCCACCTAACGCTATCAATTTCATAGAGTTTCCATGTTACATTGTTTCAGCCTCCTTGTTGTGTAATGCAATGCAATGCAATGCAAAAAAAAAAAAAAAGTTGCCAGGCCATGGCTAATATAGACCACCCGGATACAGTTTTATTTTTATTATTTTGTAGTGTAATGCCTTTTGGTTTTAGTTTCACATGTTGGAATTTTAGATCACTTTACTTTTGGTACAAAAGTGATACAATCATCAGTAAATGTGCCAATTGCATTATTTTGTCTTTAAATTATGCACAAATTATGTTTTAATATGATTTATTAAATTATTTTTTAAGACTGATTCCACCCTACTTTTGCTAAGTGCCAAAAGTGACATCATGGACACATGTCTAATAAGACATTCATTGTTGCCATTGACCCTTACCAGCTCTGCTTTCGGTGCCACAAAACCAAAAGGGCCTTCACTTAAATTGCTGGCCAGCTAGAGTGTTAACTGTCAAGTTTGTAAGGTGTTAGTAGTAAAGAAAGTGTCCCACTGCTGTTCTGAAAGTGGGGTAGCACCTCAGCCATGCTTAATAGCTCTTCTCCAGTCACCAGGAGTCACCTCCTCACTTTTGCAAAGGCCATCCTGCAGAGGATGGACATGGAGGTGGTGGAAACTGGATATTCCACCTTGCTATCCAGTTGGCAAGGGTGGCCAACAATCTGCAGCTGCTGGGTGTGTCCCTATCACAGCTGTATCAACAGGTAAGACCTCTGTATCAGCTAAGATCTGGTGAAGAGGAACAACCTTGCCTGCCATGGGCTATGTTATGGCCCATATTGCATAGCTGCCCTTCAGCACAATAACAATAAAGAACACCTGGGTGCTCCATTGCTACTATAAGAACTATTTGGAGCTTCCATCTACCTCAGCATTTTTAAAGAAATCTGCACTTTCTGTTGGGTTCCTCCTACTTTTGAAAAATAGTTTTGGTCCGGAGAGGTATAACTCAGACAAAATCTTTCATGCTAAAGAACATCATGAGTTGTAATTCAAGCTACAGCTGTCCAGTTCAGCTCGATGCACTCTACCCACCTAATGAAATGGAAAGGTTACAACATTTGTGCACTCTGTGGGTTGGCTTATGTGGAATGTGATGGAGTGAGGCATAGCAGCTGTTGGAAACTACAGGGAGAGGGTGGTTGGTTAACACTTGTGCTGCAGCAGCGTCTTTGCAGACAAGAGCCACTCTAGCCCATTAATAAAGTGAGACAGCAGCAATAATTATTTGTGTATTCTGCCATTTCTCACTTGACTTAGATGTGTAATTTCTGGCATGTTATGAAAAAGTTGTGGACAACTGTCCCATACAAAATTGTATTGTTTTCCAGCAAGTTGTCCTATTTTAAAATGCTGACAATGTCCAAAGATAAGTTATTGTGATACAGTACAATCTGTTGGGGTTTTTTTTGTTCTGGCTGTGTGTTTTGAGAACAGCTTAGTTTTGATGCAGGTCCCTTTGTGACATAGCTTTTAGTTCTTTTTTCAGTGACATACTGTCTAATGTCCTCTTCTCACTGAATTGCTTAAGGAACACAGAATAAGCTGCTGAAACAGATAATTATATTGGATTTAACAGGGTATTCAGTCAATGCCATTTGTCTGGGAAACAATTTCATTCATGTTTTTTTCAACTGGGAACTTTCATCATGTAAAACTACATGAGGTAAAGGAATTGTAGCTACATAATGAAAAACAAGTAGCCTATGGATTTTTTTAGTGAACCAATCACAAAACATGTTAATTCTAAGAAGTGATATTTACTCGTAGTCGCCTGTATTTTACAGGGAATATGAAAAGCGTAACTTAATATATCTTGTTCATAATGTTGTTTAAATGAATAGCAAACGTTAACTGGCGTTATAAACAGTGATAGTGTCGAATCAACACTTAGGTAGACGCTGTTATTGTGAGATACGTTGCTGGCATAGACATTTCATTGAGCTTGGTAGGAATAATGAATTACAGTTGGACGATGTTAACGTTAAAAAAGCTTTAATTTTTATTATAAAAATTATCTGACAATAGCCTCTACATGTCCGGGAAGTCTGCCCATTCGTGCCCCTTATTTAGAAACGCGTGGGACAGCACGACCTTGATGTGTTTCAACTGTTAGCCAACTATCGTTGCTAAGTATTTTACGGACAGTGGAGCAAAGTCAGGGAAAGCTAATGTCCCGGTGTCCAACTTTCAAACACATTAACGACTTTCGGGCTGTGTGTAACGTTCAATACTGCGATAATTCTTCATAATAAATGACTAACTTTCATTACAAATCAATAAGACATGTAAATTCAATTTAACAAATACGAAGGTAAACGTTGTCCAACAACAAAAAAAAGACTTGCTTTTCACAGTGCAAAGTGAATCCGTCGCAGTCCTTCCTGGTCCCTCTACACCAGCTTGACCCGACCCGACCCAACCCAACTTGTTTTAAATGAGAGACCTGATGTGGACTTTTTTTTTTTCAGCTGTTCTTACCTTGTGCCTCTTTAAGTGGAGTCTCCAATTCAAACCTTCAAACCTGGTCTTCATATCGCTGCTCCAGTGGGGAATGAAACTCAATGTTCGCACGTGCAGCACAGGTGCTCTACTGTAACGTGCTTTGCGTCACACACTGTGATCACGTTTTACCTGTTGTGAAGAACAGGCTGTATTCAACGGGATCCGAGTTCAGCAGTTTATGCTGGGTGAGAAAACAGTCTGCATCACTTATGCACCCACTGAAGGCAGCGACTGTAATAAAGACAACTGGAATGATAAACGCTTTATTCATAACAACACTGCTTGACAAAGACAATAGGTGTACTGTGCACATCAGTGTATTTCTGCATATAGCTTAATCAAAACTCTGTAATCCTTAAATATAGATTTGATGTATGATCTAAGGAGCATTTAAGTACCATAGGTCAGACCTGGTCTGTCCCACACATCCAGTATTATTTAGATTTATTATTAGAACATTTTCTGAATAAACCCGATAATATTACTATGGAAATCAGTCTAATAATTTATAGAATTGTTCTCATTTAATGTTCTTGTTCACTCACAACAGTAATGCATTAAATGCAAGATAGTCATCACACAAAACAAAAGAGAAGCATTAAAATATGCAGGTCAGCCAGGGATATTACTTAATGGCATATGAGGAAAAAAAACAAAAACAAAATACAGCAATTATTAATGATCAAAATACATCATTTTATGTACACTGTCGGAGACTACAAAAAGAGGTAAAACAGAAGACAGTTTCTGCTTCTGTGTCATGGGATAAAGGGTTCTAGAGAACTCAAAGTAGACAGGATAAGCTCCTCCTGGAAGAGAAAAATACAATGTTTCATGCATGTGTTGTGGATACATTAATATATCATATTGCAATGCACTGGATTTTGCTTACAGTAGATGATATATTGTCAGAAGAATTAAGGCACTGCTATGGACTGATCTCTCCTTCCATTTGAACAATCCCACTAAAAGCTGCTGGTTCAGCCTTGACTCCCTGCAGAGTGGAGCCTTTGTCACCATCCACCTCTGTATTTTCACCGTCCTGTGATGTTTAAAAAAAGAGACACACTGTAATGTATACAATCACTGCACTGAAGACTTACAGAGCCAGACAACATAAAGAGACTGCAGTATCTTTTTATAGGTATTTTGAGAGCCTATAAAACAACTATATTGAGTCCAACAAAAGTAAATACAGTATTTATAGGTCAAGATTTGACCTACAGGCAACATTTGTTGGTAGAGAAAAAAGGATTGTCCCTACACAATATAACACAAAAAGCCCCAATGCCATGCCCCCACTATATGGAGAAGTACCTCTTTAGCACAGGAATAAAGCATGGGACTTTGTATTATATCATGACTCAACAACTCTCAAATTTGTTAGGACTATGTGGACAATTTTCTTGGACAAACCATATATTCAGCATTGCGTTCAAGAATGTTGCGTTAAGTATTTCACTGAGTGAAAACTTTGTATCTAAGATATTTTGTAGCTTTCAAGGAAGTACAATCAAGTACAGGGTGATCACTTCAATGTATCAGAATTTACTTTGGTTTCACATTCATCTGCATGGCATGCACGAGAGTTAGTCCTGAAATCTTTTATTCAGTATTTACATCTTTAGTCAAAATGTGCCAATTGCTAATGCATATAAAAAGACATAAACAAACAATTACAGATTGAACCTTCACTCTGCCCAGGTATTCAGGATCTACAATCTACTTTGGACATTAACAACATCAAATCTTGAAATGCAGTGTATAGCTCTGTCAGAAGAATGTATGAGTGTGGTAACTAATAAAAGCTCTTCTCTTAGCCCACAAAATCTTAAAAACCTCACATAAAGACTTTAAGTCCAACTGTTGTATATGGTATATTTTTCTTCTAGTTGTGGGGTAAAATACTGCTTCGTTATATGTTGGTCTGTTATTAATTATTGATGTCTATTTGTGTAATGAATGTAGAAAGCCCACAGTCTTTACTGCACAATGCATACCAATCGTGATAGACATGGTCACAGGTTTGCCATAATTTAAGAAGTTATACTAGGAAATCAAATTCTATTTTTTTCTTACATTATAATGTAGCCTATGGTCACAACTGCAAGTTCTTGACCATCCCTAAATCTCAGATAGCAATTAATTATTGGATATACAGCCTTCATCCAGTCTATTCTGTGTGGAATACACTACAGAAATAATAAAAAATTAGGAAAGTGGTTGAATTGTTGTTTAGTTATTCATTGTCATTAGATTGTGCCCCTCATTCCATCTGTCTCAATTGCCACTTCTCATCCTCTGTTTTCTTTTATTATTTTCTGAAATAGTCTATAAACCCTCTTGATCCTTAATTTCACTAAACAGGACACAAATTCAAATAGATTAAAACTGAAAGCCCACTGCTATTGCCTTTTAAGGGCTTGGGAATACAGCAGGTAGTTTATATTAATATTATATTAAGTGGCTGATGCAGCACCAAAAAACAGGCACCACAGCAGTTGCAAAAGTGGTTTTCATTTCAGTAGTGGGAAAAGTCACCCTCTTGTCCACTTCTATAGAACTATTTAAGGGAAAACCAAAAAAGCGCTTTGATCAGTAATGCAGAGTTTTCTTCTAGTCAAGCATTAACATATCAGTGTAATAGTTAAAGTATAAAAAAAAGCTATGACCAGCAATACAAAATAATCCTTTGCTGCTTTCATCTTTATTTCGATATTTAAATATAAGTGTGCTATGCTATCAGAACTCACCTTGAGCTTTGATAATCCTTTCGACTCGATGACTGATGAGTGACTGGTAATTGGGGAGATGGGTGGTGAAACAGGCAAGTGAGGTGACTTTGGCCCATAGGATAAGGACTGGCTTCTTCTCACAGCAGAGGACACTGCCTGGGCGAAGCGGGATGGGGTTGCAGGAGAATAGGGCCTAGGGGCTGCAAAGCTCCTAAATTTTTCCAAGCTTAACCCTGAGCTTGGCTCTTTAGATGGCAAACTACTTTGCCTAGTCATTCGCATGATGGCTAAATTCTTGCTATCCTGTTTAGGACTCAGCTCGACATTAGTGGCCCCTGTCGTCTCCTCTTGACACTGCACAGGAGGAGGAAGAGGAGGGGGTGGTAACTTTGCTCTCTCTCCACTTCCTTGAGCCTCCCTCTGGTCAGAGCCAGGACCGGCACTGAGATTCTTTTCTGCTGCTGAAGTTACATAATACCCATGTGATTTTTTGTGCTGTGCCAAGCGGAAAGAACCAGGCTTAGGTTTAGTTGCAGGTGGAATTTTCATCTCCTTGACCTCTGCTGGTGAACCTGCTTCAGATGCCCCCTCAGTTGAGGGTGAGACCTTGTCATCTGCTTTAGGTAAACTTGTTGGTGATGAGGAATGAATGGATTCAGGTACACTTCCATTAACAGTGCCTTGGGCAGTAGTAGTGCTAGTCAGTAAGTCTTCCCTGGGTATAGTAGCGGTAGCGCGCAGCTCACTTTTTTCCTTTGAGATCTCCGTCTGTCCCCTTGGTGCTGTGCTCTCCTCCAATTGAAGAGAACCAATATTAGGTCCCTCTTCTGGAGCTGCAGGCGTCTCCAGTGTCAGTGCAACTTCAAAATATCTAAGTTTCTCCAGAGATTTCTGAGGCACAATAGTATACGTTGTCATCCCCACTTTGGGGAGGTAGTCCCTTGTCAGCTCGTTGGAAGGCTTGGGCTTTGGCTCAGAGTTTGTGGCATAAATAGACGGTGCCTTTGTTGCGGCAGTGGTACTCGGTGTTGAGTCTTGGCATGATGAGGTCTCTGAGGTGTGGGATAAGGCATGTTTGAGGTCAGGCGGGTCCAGTTCCTCCGTCAAAGTGGCCATATCTGTCTTCCCCGCTGATTCAAAGGCAGGCGCATTAGCTGAGGAAGGAACTTTGTCCATGTGTTGTTGTGGAGGCACAGGCAGTGGTGTGAAATTTGTTTGCACTTGAGCATCCTCTCCAGTGGAGCGTGATGTGCTGGTGGCCACCGGGCTCTCCAGCCTGTCAGTCTGCTCCCAGAGGGTTTCAGTGTTTGCCTGAACAGAGGCCTGCACTTCTGCATCCTGCATCACAGGCGGAGGGAGGCTGCTGGGGACAGTGCTGCAATCACCTTCGAAACTTTCAGGTGTAGACTCTTCACAGATGGGCTGCTGGCTTACATTTTCAACTTGACGTGGACCACTATCTATGCAGGAAAGAGAATTTGTCATGTGAGACACGTGTGTTGACTTTCTTAGAGAAGCAAGAACACATACACTTGGAAATAGATTATAAGAAATATTAGGTATCTTTGTAAGATATCTGCAGCACAGATATGAACAATACCACTATAATCAAAGTGCAAACCCACTAGTATCTGCCACTTCAGATGAGTCCATTGTCCTGACATCACTCAGAGTTGCAGAATCATTCACTGTGCTCTGCGGTTGACTGTAAGAATCAAGCAAAGAGAGGGAATTAAAAGTATTGCTAATGCTAGTGGAGAAACATGGCTGAGGCTTGAGAAGTCATACTAGAGTTCGTACTTGCCATCTGAGGACAGATCACGAGTCTGATCTTCCCCATTGCCCTCAAAGGACATTGTGCTCAGTATCTCAGTATCTGGGGACGGGGAATGCAGTGAAACGTCAGCAGACATGTTGAGGCTGCTGTCCTCTCCCTGGGTATCACTAGCAGTTGCAGACATTATAGAGGCAGTGGTCTCCTCTTGCTCCATAATCTCCTCCAGTGTGTTAGCAGCTGCACCCCCTGTAAAACAACATCACAAAGAAGTCATGTAAAATCATTCACATTAAACTGGCATTATAAATCAAATGTTGCTAGGTGATCAGTGGTGTATCACATTCAATCTATTTGGCAAGGGCACGTTTTGGCTGTAATGTATAAACAATTAATAATATTTACTTTTTGGAAATGGTATGAAAATCTTTAACTCAATTGGCAAAAATCCACAAGTCCTTTAACGGCTTTCAAGTTATTATTGATTTATTTAAGTCATGTTTTTCCATGTATGTAAAAAACAAGCATCCATCTATATTTATCTCAGTGCTCATAGGTGCACACACACATTCACCGTTCCCAATAAAAAAAGGATCATCAGATGAATGAATTCCACTTAATCTTTTACACCTCAGTCTCCCTTGTCTAGTTCTTAATTTAGCACTTCAAGGAAGTGCATCACGGAGGAGCAGAGAGCAAAAGGAATTTCAAGGCTACTTAAACAAAACTGCAGCTTCTCACTACTCTCGGCCTCTGATCTCTATATCTACTGAGCAGCACTGGGCTTTTGGGGAAACATCAGAGGAAGTGATCCTTCTCTGTGAACTTAAGTGTTTGAAAAATCAGGAGCAATGGGAGGACGGAAATGACGGTGTATGCATGTAGACAGCAGTCGTAAAAAGTCTGTGAATAAACTTTCTATTAATGAGGTCTGGGAGATATGCCGCTAGTAAAGGGACTATGGATAACAAAGGAGTTGTGAGATTTTCTGATGCAACAACACAGTAAAAATACAAATACTAAATACTACAACTAAATGCATGACTAGATGCCATCAATGGAAAGTGAGAAATTTGCTTTGTAATTTTTGTGAACTAACCCTTTAAAGAAAAATACAACCCAACTTTATCTAAGGCTTTAAGTCTTAATATTTCTTTATCACTTAAGTAATGTAAGACAAAATAAATTGCCTGTGTTTGTTTATTAGACCTTAGGTAATTTTGGGGGGAAAATATTATTTGTTTTTGCTTTAAATTGCTTTGTATACAGGACGGGAGGAGTTTCCCCTCACAGGGAGGGTCAGATGTGTCTGCACAATCACAGGAAAGTATATCAAAGCTAGTTAATTATACTCAACCAAGGAAAAACACCAGGGAATAAGAGAACCTACAATAATTTGAAATGTAGGAACAATTCTCAGCTTCTCAGAAACTGTATGTTTTTTTCAATTACAAAGACATTTCACAGGTATTTGAATAAGCAAGACTTGATTTCTAATTAGATATAGTGAGTCAAAATACTAAAAAAGCCTGCCTCAAGTAAGTCAACATAATATAACAGGCAGATAAAGGCCAAGTGCTAGAATCCTAAATGAATGAAAAAGGCAGTAGAGAACATGATAGCAGAACCAGTGTGGCACAAATTCTTAAATGAAGCAGAATCTGCAGAGTTAAACAAAAAACCTATTTAGATGAATCATTTTCCATGCTCTGACCACCATATAGTTCCCATGATAATGTCTCATAACAGGGCTGTAGTAAGTGTTTAAAATGAGCCACTGCTCAAAAAATGACCACTAGGAGGCACAAGAGTCAAATAAAATAAAAATTGTAGACTCGGGCTGCAAGGTTTGAAAAGACCTGTCTTTGAGGCCAAAGTACACATGACAAAACATCACACAACAGGAACTATTTCATTATCAACGCAGCGGTGAAACAATCTTAATGTATGATAATAAAAAAGGAACTAGCAGCCTCCATGAGTGATCATGAAACTTCACAAATGCAAACAAAGACAAACCTTGCAAATGTTCATCTAGAGGAACTGTTTCTTGGACAACAGCACTAGGGGATGTTGGGGGTGGAGGAGCTTTGCGTTTGGTTCTCTTCAGTGAGGACTCTGCTGACGATCCACGACTTAAACCAGCCATCTGTGGTACATAACAAGATTTAATTAACTTATATAATCAATGCACCTAAACACAAAAATCATTCACTGTCATTCTACCATTATAGCCAAGTGTTCAGAGCTATGCCGAGATGTCAGAGCTTCAGTCCACTCACCTGGTCACTGTCCAGTTGTGCATTAGGTTCAGAGTTGAGTCTCCGGCGAGTGCTGAGGTCCGACGGGCAGCTCTGAGACACAAGGATTGGGGGCGCGGGTGCACGTCTCTTCTTTGGCACATCGGTGGGTAATGTAGGGGAGCTGAGCGGAGACGAATTTGAGCTAGGTAAAGCCATGCTGAGCGGTCGAGGCTTGCTCACAAGCACAGGAGAAGCTGGGGCACTGGCTGTCGTTGCCTTTAAAGAACAAACATCCAATCAGAACATGATAAGAGGCCTGTTCCCAAACAACGCTGTGCGTGTCAACCAATGGCAAACCAAAGTAAACAAACCTCCCTCTGAAGTTACTTTCTGATACAGGTGTATCTTTGCATAATCAGTACATAAAAACTACTGCATTACCTGGTCAGATTTCTTCTTGCTTTTTCTAAACTTGCTGAAGAGGCCTTTGTTTTCTTCCTCTTTCTGATTTTTATCTTTTCCCGGCGTGACTGTTCCTGAAAATAAATAAATAAATAAATAAAAATAACACACAGTTGAAAGATAACAGTCAGAAATATGACAGCTCTGTTGATAGCAATCATACAGTTTACAAACTGAAATACCTGCAAGAGCTGGTGAGGCTGGACAGACAGGAGAGGCAGGTTGTCCTGCAGAGCCAACAAGCATGAGATTTTGCACAGAACGAGTGATATATACAGCAATAACACACAACAAGTGAGCTGATGAGATGCAGTGCGACAAACACGGAATGATTAATATGCTAAAATCTGCAAAATCTGCCATATGCAGCATGGTTCTGGTTTGATTTTTTCAGTACTTACCTTTAGTGTCCCTTGCATAAACCTCCCTTATTGCATAATCATTAAGAGAGCTGGACAAGTCCAAAGGGGTCAGTGATTGGACATCTCTCAACAGAACTGTAGTCTCCATGTCAAATTCACATTTCTCACAGATGGCTGGTAAGTGTTCAGCCAGGGGGACTCGAGGACTGACTCGAAGTATAGTTTTCTGGGTCTTTTTGTAGTTTATCACCATCCGAACAGTTGCCTGGAGAATACAAAATGTTTATTCAACATGAACAGCAAATAGTGGTGTTTACTGTATGTGCCAGCATGGTGTAATGTGTTCAATGTACCTCAGGCATCTGAGGACCTGTCTTCTTATTTTTATCCCCCCCTTTAGGTTTAAGTATGATCTTCTCTGCATCCAAAGTTCCTATGAGAGCATTGGGCTTGAGTTTGGTGTTCTTCCTGTTGGTGGTGACAAGTTCTAAGGTGTGGCTCGATGGGTTCAGGTGATACTTTGCACAAAGCGTCACTAATAGATCCATTAGGGGTTTGCTGAAAGACATGTTGGACACAATAAAACAAAAATAAAAAATCTGGTTAAGTGCCAGTTACACAATGCAAAACAGAACAATCTGAACAAAGCAATTTTGAAATAAAAAAATATGTATGATTTGATATATGATTATCATTAAAAAATGGGTATGAAAATTGCCTCGCTTATCAATTCATGCCATGCTTTGATTTGAGGATAGCTGGATGATTGCTTTTAGGGCTGGAGCTACTAATTTTCATTATTAATTATTTTGCCCATCCCAATTCCCCAGTCCAAGGTGGCAAATGTCTTGTTTTGTCTGACCAATAGTCCAAAACCCAAAGATATTTCATTTGTAATTATATAAAACAGAGAAAAGCACAAATTGCTCATATTTGAGACGTTAGAACCAGAGAATGTTTGGCATTTTTGCTTTAACTAACAGATGAATCGACTAATCATTGCAGCTCTAATTGTTTTGAAACGAAAAGACAGCTGATTTCATTGCTTGGTACATTCACTGATTTAAATTAAAGGTTTAAATTTAAAGAAGCTGTGCAGAATGTGTGGAAACAATACAAAGCTATTAATTTACAGTAAGTTACAGTAGCAACAGTAGCCGCATGAAGCTATCCTGACACTGATAATACAGTAAAAACATAATGCCTTAAATGTTATCCTCAAAATAAAGCGTTAACTCTGTTGTGCAGGCACTTGGAACAGGTTTAGAGGGAGGAAAGAAGGTAAAGAATTCAGTGCTTAATCCTTTCATAATGGGTTTCAGTAATTTCTCAAGGGGCCAAGGTGCAAAAGACACCCAGGAAATATTTGTAAACTGCATGCATTGTGAGAAAGATAATGATATCTTAAGTAAACTCTGTTGATGGAAAGTCTGAGCTGTGTGAGTGAGCAGACTCACAGAAGGACACACCAACCTTGTTCTAAACAACTTTGAGGTACGTGGACACATGTTGGTCTGATTAGCTGGTGCAATCCTAGCTTAAGTAGGGTACAGTAAGATTTGTATTGCACTGTAGCATGCGATGCAAAAAGTGATAATCTAAGGAGTTTGAGAATCAAAAGTGAATTAATCCTTAATTGCATCATTTGATGGGAGAACAGAAACAAAGAAATGCAATCAATTTCACTCCTAGTGCAAATATTAACTAAAACCACACATTCAGCTACTCCACCTATCTGACTCAATCTAACTGGAACTGGACTTTCTGATGTGATGACTTAATCTGACATCAGTCTTATGATGTAGCATTTAAATACAAGATGGAGATCTTTAGCATGAACAAATGCACAATGGTGGTGAAAACGTAATCATATTTTACATGTAACTGTATGCTTTTAAACTTGATTGAGAGATACTGATTCAGATACAGTGGTCAAACTGTACCTTCCATGGACTGTGGTCATCTTTTCTTCTCCGCCAGGCAGAACCACAACCAGAGAGAGGTCTTTATCAATAAGGTTCTCCTTCTGGTCCATGGTTAAATAAGGGTTTCCTGGGTACCACTGGGAGAAACCTGGGGAATCAAGCCTCTTCAGTCCTGGCGGGGATGGTGCTTTACTTTTGGTCGACACCCTGTAGTTGGAGAAAAATGTGTAAATTATTCTCAGTTGCTTCAGCATTTGCAAAAAAGTCTGAGTATTGCTTTGACACAGCCAGACAAATGAACACTTTAGAGATGGCAGGGAATGGTTTTCCACTTATGTGCATGTGGGTGCATTTTTAAAAGATGTCATCAAAATTGTTTCTGCTATCTCAGACAATAATCTGATTGAAAATCAAAGTGCACCAGACAGCATGAAAGGAATCCTTTCTTCCTCAGGTTTTTGAAAGCAGTGAGGCTATTACAAGAAAGAGTCCACTTTGCAAACAAGTCACAAGACAACTAAGTGGACAGATTTACTCATTGAGCCTGAAGAAATGGCTGTGAATGGACATGTGAGAGAGACTGATAATAAGACGCAAGATAGAGACCACAGGTTCTGTAACTGTAGACAAAACAGAGTTTTATAGTGTGTTGTGGTAAAAATGGTTGTATTGCAAAGTGTATGTTCTAGTTTTAGTGTAGAGACAATGTCCCATGCATTAGTGAACATCACTTGGTGTGCTAGGATTTCTTTTTTTTCCTGTGTGAATATTTAACATATAACATATAGCATATAACAGTTCTGAAGTACGTCTTTTAGTGTTTGTCTAGGCTTAATATTCCTGGAAACTGTATCAATACAGTGTGGGAGAAAACATCAGCAGTCATGTGAGACCAGGTATGATTTCATTCACCTCAAGATTTTCTGACAGCTGGCCGTCTGCTGGACAGTCATACACAGAAAAATCTATGACGCATTCTATTCAAGAAAATTACACCATTCGCATAATGCTCCTGAGAGGTGGTGAACAATAAAAACCTGCTGTCGGTAAACAAAAAAAAAACGGATTTGATTCGAACAGGGTCATAATTATACAGTTTTAAGACAAGCTGTAACACATTTTGTTTGTAGTTACTGTTTGCTCAAAATGAAAAGCTGTAGATGTAATGATAACAAAGCAAACACAAGATCACATCAAGTCAGCAAAGGTCACACTATTGTGCTGCAATGCCATCAAGTTGTTCAGTGGGCAAAGGAATCAATAACTTTAGAGACATTCAAGTGTCACATCATTCAGTCAGCATAGAGATAAAACAGGCTCTTGCAGACCCAATGCCTTGAATTATAGCCTGTAAAGTCTCACGTGGGGGCACTGCTTATTTAAACAGAGGAATCTGAGCAATGCAAGGTCACAGGCTCCACTGAGGCACGTCTAGCAAAGGATTATTAGTCTTGCTATGGGGGCGGCTGTCCTTAAACACTATGACATATATGAAAACACACACACACAAACACAAAAACTAAGACACATACTTATAACTGGATTCAGAGTTACCGTCGTCTGTAGATAGGCCAATCATGAAGTCAATAATGCTATTCTGTATGTTATACATAAATAGCACAAAAACAAGCCATTCTCATGTACATTCTTGTCTCAGTCATGTTTGTTGAAATGGTATTGTCAAAGTTTAGGTATCCTGCCTGGATCAGTCAGTCTTAAAATTATAATTTCAATACAAATGCTGTTCAAACTGTTATACTATATACTATCATGATGGGAAACTCATTATCATAAAATCCTGATACAACTTTAATGGTGATCTATTTCCTTGTCGTGTGGATGAGTAGCTACATACCACATTTATAAATCATTCTGTGATCCTACAGTAGAATGTGCTGTGAAAAATCAATCACTTGAGTGATGGAACTGGAATAACAATGAGGACTACCAGTTTGAAAGGAAAAGCTCGCACAAACCTCGGCTAAGTTTGCGGAGTTTGAAAGGAGTGTGTGTTAAGCAAGCTAGCTGCACCCACAGACTCGGGTGGCTAATGTTTTAGCATGCTATTGCTAAAGTAGCTACTGCTTACTAATATCTCAAAGACTCAGGATGTGTCTGGTGAACTGGGTTTTCTAATGAATAGTGAACAAGTTTAACAATTTCAGACAGCCTCGGTCATAAATGTCAGAAAGATGTTTTCATGTATTACTGTCTGCTATTCCTCAAGCAACAACATAGCATTTATCTGATCATAGGCCAGCCAGACTACAGGCAGTACAGAGGAGGATACACAATAATTTGAGAAACTGCAAGAAGAGCTGAGGCAGCAACAGGAAAAACAAACAGGCAGTAAGCAGTGGGACACAGCAGAAACACACTTGTTTATTTGTTCATCTTTAGGCCAATAGCACCAGTAGCCTGGATGATAAAGCCACACGATCTAGCACAGACAATGACGAGCAAACCCAAATAATATACTGCCATAACTTGTGAACTGTTTATTTTTGTTGATTCTGTTCTGGTGTGTGGGACAAACAGTAAGGAACAAATGTCAAGTGAACCAAGCAAGTGGTTCCAACTGCAGACCTCTCTCCTAGGGACCCCTGGATTGGGTTATGTCAGCATTTCCTAAATCCGTTAGTAACAGACAGCAGACAAAGCTAACAACCAGCTGGTGAAAACAGACGAACATCTAGCAAGCAACTGTAAGACTTTTTTCGCAGGAGTTGCTGGAGACCAACTAGAGTTAGAAGTGAATAATGGACTTGACATTGTTGACAACGTTATAAGCTCAGGGTCTCCTGATACCTCCATTTTCAGGGCTGTCCGTGTCTGTCAGCTTGTTTTAAGTTCATCTGTCTTTCAGTGGATGACATTTGATTAAAAAAAATAATTGCTGATGAGTAAATGCTTCTATCTGCCTGTCATCATTTCCACCAAATAAACCTAACAAAACCTGTTCCAGTGACAGGCTGATTTCCAGAGCATCTGTGTACAAAGTACACAGATGCTCCCCAGAGCAATAGTTCTACCCTGAAGCCAAACGTTTAATTTTCAGTCAAAACAGCTAGCTAAAAACAGCCAAACTGTCAGTATGTTGTTTATTTTATCCAACACAATCATACAGTATTATGGGATGTAACTGTACCACTGTAATTATGACACTGCCACCTCTAGGGACCAGCAGCGCTCCCTTAGACGTTTTAGTCTTGTGAATAATATTGATGGGTTAAAAAGTTCTCAACCCCAGCTGGCCAGTTTAGAAGGGTGTAGAGAAGTAAGGAAAGAAGTGTTAGATGAATAATAATATACAGATTACACACTGGTGGTGTGGAAACACCAAATATGACCATGAACGCCATGAATTCCCTGCATATATGTCAACAGACAGACTAGCTAAAACAGACATTTACACTGTGGTCTCTACTAGGTACAAAGTCCTGATTCATGGCTCTGGCTGTTTATTTGGCAATGGGATTATAATCCTTGAGCACTGTGTCTAAACTTTTTCTTTTTCCACACATCTTACAAATGCTCTAAAACTAGGCCTTGTAAGTAGATTTATTTAATTGATACAGCTCTTATGTGATTTTCAATGGAAAAAAAACATATCATGTGATATTTGAGTGAATGCCCCAAATAGAAACAATTCATAAATGAGTATGGAAAACCTAGGCCACACAATAGCCATGCCTCAGGTTCAGGGTGAGCCCAGTTTATACAGCTGTGTCATCAGTGTTTTTTATCAAGACACCTCAAGCAGGTGACAGACACAGACACACAGGCTGGTTTGTTTTTGCCATCCAGGCCTGTGCTTTTTCAGAGGCCCAGGATGTGTTGCTGAATGAGAGGAGACGTGTTGAAGCTTGACTATGCTGATGCCTCATTCACAGGGTTTCCCTGGGAGGTCTGACACTCACAAACAAGCCCATTCAATACCAGAGGACATGCTTGTCAGACGTGATCACAGACTACCAGGAAATAACAGGCCTGTTGTCACTGCGACATATGTTATGTTTCATCATACGATAATCCTGTGAACTTCAGCGGTGCAAACACAGAGACTCTGAAGCAAATATGCTGTACTGTGATAAATAAATACTGCATGCTATGATGCTGTGTTGTTGTGTTGTGTCTTGGTTTAGCAGCAGCCCTCAACTGATTTGTGAATCATGTGAGCCGAGTGAAACAGATGCCTGGTGTTCTGCCTCACACCTGAGGAAAATGTGCAGGATAACTTGAGACAGTGGGGGAGAAATGCTAAAATAAAAAGGAAAACGAAAGGCCAGTATAATATCCAGATGCTGCTTCTCGTGTAAAAATACTTCAAATACTTTTGTGCTTATGTGTGAAAAAGACAGACTGACAGAGAGAGAGAGAGACAGGGAGAGAGAGAGAAAGAGAGAGAGTTTAAGGAATGGTGGAAATACATATCTGTCCGTTGTTATAAGTAATCAAAAATGAAAAAATAATTGTAATATCAGCACGAATCAACCAGATAAACAAAGGAATATCCAGATTCCCTACATTCCATTACACTTTGTTCCAGCTGGCATGACTTTTACCAGAAACATTTCAGTCACTTCAATGTATTATGTATTCAATTAAAATCCCTTCAGGCAAATGCTGGATCAAATGTAACAATGAACAGGTGGGAGCAGCCCCAAGAAGAAACCAGACCAAAGAATTGGTAGTTAATTTACTTCCTTTTGAGGTTCTGAGAAGGTGAAGCATAAAAATGCCTACTGTGGTATGTTAGCAGCTGCTGGGTAGCAGGATGGCCCCTTGGGGACTGGTGGGTTCATGTACAAAGAAACAAACACGTTTTCAAAGAGGTTCCTTCTACTCAGTCACACTTTCAAACAACACCCCAACTATTTTAAGAATCAAGAGCAACAATTGAGTGCTTCAATGACTTAAAACACTCCCAGAACTAGCAGCAGTTTACTACCTAGCCGTCATTCAAATGTACAGGCTCAAACACGTTACGGTGTTGCAAGTCCAACACACCCCGCACTTCAAGTCAAAACATAGACAGCTAACAGTCTGTTTAAAAATATTTCAAGGTCCTCTGCAACACTTTTAGAGGAAGTCAGTGACAGCACTGCTGTGCTGTATAGATAACACGAAAGGCATTATAAGAAGAAAAAAACTGAAATTTGGAGAGCAGGTGTGACAGACCTGCTTTTCCTCTCAGCATTTCATTCCACGCTCTTACCTCTTTGCCTAAGGTTGTCTCGGCTCAAATAATTTCCATTCTGCTGTGCATCTCCCATGAGTAGTCAGACAGACTAAACTATCAGCATAGCTTAGTAGTAGGCTAGTAAAGGTCCACCTTAATGCCACGCCCAAGCTGTGACATCAGAAATCGCCCCTTCTACCTAAATCCTGTCGGCCCCCTCGCTGCGTCTCTGAAAGCGCTGGCGGCACAGTGTGTAGTGTAGTAGCACTTACCCCTCGGTCATGAGTAGAAAGGTAAGCAGCTTTGCCTCCCTGTGCAGACATGAACCTGTGGGCGGGGCCAGTGGAGCAACAGGGCACTGAACCACACTGCAGCATGTCCTCACTTTGGAATTTAGACAAAGACTAGATTAAATATGCTGAATCATGATGTGTTTAAATCATGAATGAGCCTCAATTGCAATCATGCTGGTAATTATCAGAGTAAAAGAACAAAGGGAGTCAGAAGGACTCCTATCTCATTTATTGTCTTCTCACAGGGTTAAAACAGTCTTGGAATCCTCCCCACTCCTTAATTTAATCAGGTACTTCTCTTGTGTTTGCGTTTCGTTACGAAAAACACTGCCAACATTTCAAAACCACACCTTACTCCTGCAGGACTGACTCACTCTAAAACCATGTTAGAGGACTTGTTGGTTGAGAGTAACGACAGAGTGATTCTTGACAAGGCAACATAACAGTAAGCCGTTCCTCCATGTAAACACTGAGGAGCCTCACATTTGGATTGTGATGACTGAATTATTTTTCCTCTCTTCCTTTGCTTTAAGACTCTAGACATAAAACTACCAAAAGGTACAATTCTTCAATACACATTATTTCAGACAATATAAATGTGAAAATCTGTGACTGACACAATATTCTAAAGTCAATAAACATATTCATGAAAGCAGTCAGGGAAAATTACTCATAAAAGCTGTCAAAAGAGGCTGTCAGCACCTTGCACTTAACAGATCCAGCCATAGAAAGCACTGCCTTTGGTAGGTTTTTTGATGTCGTCATTGTTAACTTCACTTCAACACTTCACAATAGATTCAAATAACAAAGTATTCAATCTAATATGGGAAAATGAATCATTTCCCAATGAGTTGAGGAATGACATGTAAACACAACAGACTTACATGACAGATCTACACAAAAGGTTTGCAACAGGATTTGCTACCAAAAGCAGGAAGGTGTAACCTTGGCTTCTAGCAACAGCAGCGTTAGGCTATTGTGGCTTCCCTATTTTACAAAGTTTTAGATTTTATCAGTTGAGTTTCACTTATATTCCTGAACCATATAAGCTACAGTATGAGTGTTGCTTTCTGCAGATTTGATGCAAGTGCTTGATGCAATGTAAAAGCTATGGCTTTGTTGAGCACACTGTACACCATCAGGTGCGGAAGCAATACATTTGACTTTCCATTATGAAGTAGTGCTCATTGTCAGCAGACCCTGCACTTTCATTTAAGAAAGTGCGGCCCATTCTACAAACACCACCACCAAATACAATCAGGCGATGAGGACGTTAAAGTGGTGAATGGAGATGTTAGTATGTAGGAGCAGGCCGAAAGGGGGTAGAGCTATGGAGTAACACAGAAGTGTGTGTGTGTGTGGGGGGGGTTCCCTGAGGAAAGACAAAACCAGAGCCACAGCTGGTAATTTGGTGAGAGGTCACTCACAGTAAACACAAGCTTTTTAAAGGGGGTCTGGAAAGGCCATTACTTCACAAGCAGTGTGGGATGGAACGAGATTAGGGAGAAATAGAGCACAGGGACCCTATGAGAACTTCCCACTTCCTATGTGTATTGTTTATTATTGCAGGCAAAACAAAAACTTTTTCCCACAGCATTTTGCAGCACAGGCTTGGTCAAACTCAAACTCTCACGGCGTCCTTAACACCATTATGTACAATTCAGATTTATATTTAAGGACCAACCTTGTGATATTATTAGCTTTTCAGTGCAGTCTGTAATATCCGTTTGTCATGATCCGCCTCATTTTCACTCAGTATTATTACTCCCTGTGGTGCTTACTCTTGCACTATATGTTGTACGGTGCCTAATACTACAGCAGAGCCAGAGTAAGCTAGCAGGTCTGCCAGCCAGTTGGGTAATGAGATTTGAGATTACACGGAGTGATCTCTCAGTTCCCTATACAATACCCCAAACGGCTGACGTCATTCTAGCCTGTGAACTGGGGTCTGCTATGGTACATTACCCTCACCTTATCTCAGAGCAGCTCAGATATTTTAGTCTAAACATTGCACTGAAACAAACCCATGGTTCTGCAATTGTTCAGCCTCTGTTTATGCACAAATACATTTCTTTGAATTTAATAAACCTGTCAAGAAGGGGAACCTAGAATAAGTTGTTTGGGTTTGCAGGCTTTCATTTTTAGATATGCGCAATAGCCCTACACAGCTTGAATTGCACAAAGAAAACATAGAGAAAAGATGAGGTAATTATCACTCTAACCTCTGGTGACTCGACCAAATGGGCGCTTTTTTAAGTGAGACCAACATTTTAGATGAAATAAAGCTCCCCCTTGAGCCATAATTATAACTATCACACTACATCCTTTCATCTGAAACAATGCAGCATTGTCTACAGTGGGGCATCTTTCAAAGGCTCACCAGCATGCTTTCCCTCTTTTGATGATCACATGAACTGAGGTTCGTAAAAAGTGTATATGCACTATGTCATTCTGCACTAAAACAGGCACATTCTGTATCTTGTTTCATTGCTAATAGTGTAAACAGAACATTCAGAGTTGCACAACCCTCAAGATTCAAATTAATCTTTGCACCTTTCCTTCAACTTTCCCTCAGTGGCCTATTCATAACCTATATTAACTTAACGTCTATACTAACTAAATGTTTCGTGTACTTCTGTTCCTCTTTACAGTATGACCTAAATTCTGAAGTTCAATTGCAATTTCAATAAAAAGCAGCACCTCAGAGGCCTGGCATATAATGAAATACAGCTGGAATAGAAACAAAGTGGTCAGATGTATAATACAAAGTAGCTCTGCTTGCTTTACTTACTCGCTGTTAGTGTTAACATCCTCACTGAAACTGCGGGCAGCTGTTTGTTTGTGTCATGCCGTGGTTCATTAGCTTGCTACAGTGTATGTTAGGAGATGATAAGGTTGAGTATATCAGTGCATTACCAGTCTGATGTTATTATTCACTAGTGCTACCATACCCATACGCACAAACATTTGGGATGATGCAACAGTATGATCATATGCACAGTGATAGTGCCATCTAGAGAACCATCTCAAGGTGTGCAATTTTGTAATTCCCATTTTACACTTGCCCTTTGTTGTCCTAATATTGATTTAAGCTTGGATTTCTGATTTGTCATTGGTTGAATAATTGCTAGATAGCTTGTCAAGAACATGTTAAACAGACCCGTAGTAAACTCAACCAATGCTAATGTCATGATTGCCTTGGCTTTTCCTGTGACTATCTCATCTAAGCAACACAAACACTGATAATGAAGGTCAAGCAAATCAAGGCAATTTGTTCCTTTGTCACATAAAATGTTTGAATGTTATTGGAGATAAGTAAAGGTTCCTATTGAGAGCACACAAAGGACTAATTCATGTTGGGTCATTCTGAATGTTACACAGGCCGAGAGTGGGAGGCATCCAACTGTGATGCCCTGGAAGAGAGCATAACAGAAACAAAGAGGGGCCAAGACTGCCAGTCTGTTTAGCCACAGTCCAGGCAGGATCAGTGCAGCAAATCTATTTAAACAGGCTGCTGTGCACAACATCAATATTATATAAATACATAATCATAATGTCTACTTAGCAATAAAAATTTTAAAAAAAGCTATAATAACCAACACACTTTGTTTCATAATGTTCATAACTGTCCAGTGAGAAGTATTCACTGGTATTTACGGTCAATGCGTTGGCTTCAGTGTGGTAACAAAGACAAGCCATTATTCCCTATTCCCTGGATGTTAGCCATTTTGTCTGTTTCAGCCCTGTGAGGCAGAAAGCATCCATGAGATAAAACGTCCCAGTATGCAAAGACACACCAGCTCATTGCCAGGACAAGCTTGCTGATTTTCCTCTTGCTTTATTGCATCTAGTGGGTGGATATCTTTGAATGACACCCTTTATCTTGCTTTTTGAGCAGACGATCTGAGTGGGCTTTCTGAGGGCAGCACGTTGTAGGCCAAATTGTATACAGTATCTTCCTGAATGAAGAAAGCCTTGTTGTCTGTGAGGATCATCTTGAGGAGAAAACACTGCATTATGCTTTAGTGCACTCTTGCCTTTGGTGTCGACAGACTAGAAGCCTAGAAGTCACATTGTTAAATCACTGCAAAAAACAAGTGACTGTCACTACGTTTCAACTCGGCATGCCCTCTTGCTTCAAGTGTCTAAGTTTCGCCAGCCAGCCTTGCCATCATTTTCATCTGTAGACTCATGTGAGCAGCTGTGCCCTTGGACTGCCTGCATGTCGGGAAACAGCTGTGGGGATTCACAATACCTTAACTAATTCCACATTCTGGCCCGAGGAAAGCCAGCCATGTGAGATCATGGTTTAAGGTGTGTCCACTTAGGGCCAGCTCCAAGCAGGGTACTGTTAGATTGAGTATGAATAAGTGAATATGCCTCTTGAAGATTTACAATTATAAATAAAAATAACCCAGTTATAATTCAATTATTGTTAATTATTCTGATTATTGCATTGAAATAAGGTCCTTAAAATTAAATTTTAAAAAATTACTTTCCCAATGACCACAGGAAAACAGTACAGAAGGAAAGAAACACTCTTTTGCAATTGTTTTAAGACTACCTGTAGTTGAATACTGTACCGTCTGTCTTGTGTGTGCTATAGCGTCGTCTCTGCTTGGAGAACAGCCAGCCCAGTGATTCTGGCAGGGTCAGTATTTGGATAACAAATGTAGCGTAGCTTCAGGGGTCACATGAAAATTTCACATCTGACTGCATTTCAAAAAGCGAGGAGCAGCAGCGGCTTATTGGCTCCAAATATAAGAAGCCACAAATAAGACAGAGAACATGCGCCTTCCCCCACACCCCAGCAGCTTATGGAAGACTGTGGTTTACTTTTCCAAATAATAGTCAAACCACAGAGATATTTAGGTAGTCTGCTGCTCTCCATTGCCAGGGAGTGTGACCGTGCTCCCAGATTACACAATATTTATGAAACATAAATACAAGTCACACCAAGAGAGTGTTTTTTTATTTTTAGACTGTATATGATTTGCCTGAATGCTATTTTTTCAAATGGGGAATTACAGTATGCAGAGTAGGACTGGAAACTTTGCATAGTTATCATGGAATACTGGACTGGAACTATCATGTGTTCAAACTCTCCATCTCACCTCTAATTTAAATCTCAAAAACTCGGCAGATCTCCTCTAAATGCCAAAGGAGTGAGTAGTGACTCTGTACAAAAGCTCTGGAAACTCACTCCCCCTTTTTAATGATTCCAACCACTGGAATACAAGCAGCTGACATCATCTCAAAGTCCCTGAACCAAAACTGATGGGAAATTCCATCATGTCATAGACTCACAGCGCTTTTTACTGTGATTTTCTTTGACTATTGGACATTACGAATCAGTATTTTATAGAATATCAGTTTCGAGCCCAGTGAATGCATGATTTCCACAAGAGAAATGATCATCATGCTCATCACAGAGAGAAGAGAGCAGAATGTTTTGCCTTCAAAATACTTCCCATGACCTCTACATATGGTCAAGGCAGTTTTCTCAGTAAAACTTTTGAGAGCAGGAAATGAGGAGAGTTCAAAGGTCGAAACGTCTGCAACAACAGTGACTTCACCAAGATGTACTGAGTGAAAAGATTGTTATTTGCAAGCTGGTTATGCATATTCATACCTTACACAGTTTGGTCAGAAAAAAGCTGATTCCCTGCTACCAATTGTTGTTGTCAGCACCACACAGAACTTCATTTTGGAGGCATTATATGTACATAATGAAAAAAGCAAAGACTTGCATTTCCAGGCCTTTGTTTCTATTTTTTCTGTTTTATACTTTTATTTTCCAAACAGAAATGTTAGGACCATGGAGGTTTGGCTCAGTTAACAATACATTAGGACTAATATTTCTTAATTTCCAGTAAAAAAAAATCTACTGGACACACATGATCCTCTTAGGTATATATATATATAAAATACACAGATGAGACAGCTGGAAATCCAAATGACAGTTCTACATACCTCAGACCGGAGCTCCGTGGATGGGGCTGGGATCCATGGTCATCCATCACTAAACTCATTGGTTTAACAAAATCCCTCGGACTAGTCAAACACAAACAACAAGCAGAATTCATTTTTAGAGTTTACATACTAAATGCTGTAAAGGCTAGTCTAACCTGCTGCTTTCAAGAGATGCAAACGGGCAAATACTGAAATATGGGCGAATCCCACATGAGGTCATCAGTTTTTCAGTCATATGAACCGTTTTTTCCCCCTTCGATTAAAAGTATTTACTAATCATGTCTCACCATGAATGTAGTTGGTTTTCGACGCAGTTGTCAACTTCCATCAGTCTTCAAAAAGGTAACGTTAGTTGTAGACTGCTACAAACAGGTTTTGTTTGGATAAATGATCCATAATTCCGCTCTGAAGTTCGGTGATTTGCGCCTTTTACGCAAACCATTCCAGTGTGGTAAGATATTTCTCTCCTCCTTTTAAACCACGAAGTCAGCCATATCTAAATCAGTTTGCCCCTGGCACTATAGTCAACTCTGCCAACTTTTCTCTGTACATCTAAGACACTGCATCGCAACATTGAGCTGTGTAAGTGGGGCGTCTCTCAGATCCAGTTTACCTTCCCTGCAGGATCCTGGTGAGGCGTGTGGCATAGCGGTATCATGTCCACGTTTACATCTTGGGCAAGAACACACAGCGACGAGCCAACACAAACATGCCTTGAAAAACAACCCAAGTAAATCCACTCATTTAGTTTGATATAAGCTGAATCAAAAAAACATGAGCGTTGTTGTTTTTGTACTTCCTTTTAATAAATGCTTTATTGTCTACAGTGACACCGTGTGGCTGAATATGGAAACGACCAATTCCCCTTCTGTGTGGTACAAATAATCCAGAATAATAAATATCAAGACAGACTATTAATTCCAAAAGTATTTGGACACTTCAACATTACACCATATGTGATTGTTGAACATCTCATTCCAAAACCATGGGCATTAACATCCTCTACTCTTCTTATTGTGGAACCTGCAGCAATTTGCTCCTTTTTAGCCACAACAACATCAGTGGTAAGGCAATGAGGCCTGGTTCACAGTCAACGTTCCAGTTCATGTCAAAGGTGTTAATAGGTTTGAGGTCAGGACTCTGTGCAGGCCAGTTAAGTTCATCCATACCAGACCCGATAAAACATTTCTTTATGGACCTTGCTTTGTGCAGGGGGGCATTGTCATGTTGAAAGAGGAAAAGATCTTCCCCAAACTGCTGCCACAAAGTTGGAAGCACATAATGTTATGAAATATCATTGCATGGTATAACATTAGGATTTCCCTTAACTGGAATTATGGAGGCTATAGCCCAAACCATGAAAAATAGCCCCAGATCAAGTACATGAAGGTATGTGGACAGGGGTGTCCACATATATACATTTTTGCCATACAGTGTTGTTAAAAAAAAGTTTAATACAATTAAATATTTGGTGGATGTTCATGTCATACAGGTGGCACAGTGGCGGAGACGTTGGCGTCTGCACAGTAGAACATCTCCACGCCGTGTGAACAGTCCTGAGGGTAGAGGCCAGTCATGGTCAAACCGGTGATCATGACAAACAAGCCAGTTAATATCAAAATGGCGGGTATCAAGTTTTCAGCCTCAAACCAGCGGCCGGTGGAGAGCTTGAGGAAGCACGCAGATGGAATGATGAAGATCAGAGGTGTGGCGCTCAGAACACCCTGGATAGCGGAAGAGAAGACCATTAAGGTCAGACACACACTTAATTCAACACTCATACATAATAACCAAAATCAAATGTAGACAGGTACAGGCTGGCTGAGTTGATATGACTTACATTCAGCTCCAAAACAACTCCCAGGCAGTCAAAGGACAAAGACACTGATGCGCAAAGTGTAACTATGAGCAACGTTATGGCCACATGTTCAGCCTTTGAAAGATCCCTACTGCAAATGACATTGGATACCACCTGAGAAGATAAACAAGAACATGAAAATGAATTAGTCCTACTGCGCACATATTTGAATGTATGAATTTTCTGCAAATGTAAAAACAATTCAAATTCGCATAGCATTTGCAAGTTGAGAGAGGGTAACACACACACACACACATCTAGTGACAAGCCTCTACAGCTGACATTGTTGTACTGTTGCCCACTGAGCAGCTCTGCAGGAGCAATTGGGTGTAAAGTGCCAAGCTTTCTTTTTGTTCATTTTGTTACATCTCAGAACCTCAGAACACCACTTTCCCTCACATATGTAAACGTTTAACTGTTAAATTCTTAGGTTGGCGTATGAGAAAGTATCACTTACCTCTCGCGTAACAAAACACTCCAGTGGAAATGTGGTTATTATGCTGAGGCCAAAGCAGAAGCGACCGAATGTTGCCATGTTATCATTTCTGCAGTAGTTCTCAAATATGTCTCCTAAAAAGTGGAAACATGAGATCATAAAAAACACAGCTGTCATATTAAAAAGAAATCAGAGGCATGTAGTTTAACGTCTCTCATACTGATACCTTGTGTGTAACCAGTGAAGGTGGTATAGCCAGCGACAGCAAAGGCAGCACTGAATATTAGCGCAGAGCCTACAGACACGTGGGTGACCCGAGACCAGTTAGCCAGTGTGGGCTGCTCCAGAGAACCATAGATAAGAAAGCTGTTGTGGTGGCATATAAAGGCTAAAGAGACACACAGGAGCAGAACATCAGAGATTAACATACAGAATAAAACCACTGAAAAATATTGCTCCGTAACCTCATAACACACAGTTTGAAGCATTTCTGTGCTTGAACTTTAAATACTCCTTTAGAAACTGAATAGCAGACTGAACCTTGGCACACACTTTATCTAATATTTGTAGATTTCTTGTTACCATGTATGAACCAAGAGGGTCTCTTTCCTCACTGCAGAATGGATTTGACTAATAAATTGAGCATACCCATCCCCTTTAAGACTAAGAGACTGACAACTGTTCCTGTCTTAGTTCAGGCTACACAGCACTGTATTTTCCTCAGAGCATGCACATCCCCATCTAAATGGCAAGGCACTTGATTCAAGGCCATTATTTTCACCACAATGTGTGTAAAGGCCTTGGTGGACTGGAGAAGACCCAGACCTCTGCTCACAGGCTGCACTGATGGGCAGAGTCTTACTCAGAAGGTGCTGAAAACAGACATTCTTTGAGCTGTTGTGCATTGATTTACCAAAAGCAGAGCACTATTTAGACAGTGTGCTAACAAAATGAATAGCCTCAATCGCCTTATATTTAAGCTGGATTGCAGGTCTTATGCTGAATAGGAAACACTGTGCATTAAAGCTGTGAGCTCTTTGATAGGATCAATTTAATGACATTCAGTTAAAGCTGCATTAATCGATTTCTGGCCACTAAGGGACAGAAAAACTGACAGACATTCAGCCCTGACGTTTTCTCACTTAAATGAAGTTGTTATGGCCAACGTGTTAGCAAACAATGGCCTACTTACAAATCTAGCATAGACATAGAGCAACATTATCATTATATTTGGAATCATGCCCAACATTCACGGGTCTTTTAGCTCTGTTTTGGTCTCCACCAACACCTGAGAAAAATATCTTTTTAATCTCTCTTCCCAGGTGAGGGGATAATCTGTCTTGGTTTACGCAACTTGTTTTCTACCATTAAAATGTGTTTGGCAGTCATCTTGGCTTGTATATTTGTCTGCAGGACATACTTTTTTGTCTACCAACAACATACTGCTAAAAATATTCCAGGCATCTCTCTCATCAGCAGACAAACTCACCAAAAGACATCACACCAACTGCTTGAATTGCATTCCACTTTGAAAATGCCCATGCATTCTCTGTAGGGAGGCTGGAGAGTGATATTCATATTCAGTCATTAAGGAACACAGAAACACATGATTATGTTTGTATAATAGCATTTCAGTGAGTATACATTAAAAAAAGAATGCCATGATTCGTACACAGAAATATTTACATTTGAATCACTAGGGATTAGCAAATTGCTGAATATTCATTCATACATTTGGGGTCCAAAGGTAGCTGCTCTGATGATTACAATGACGAGGATGGTAAGTGTCAGCACCATTGACACGAAGGACACCTGGTAACACACATGGATGTTTTACAGGCAGCTTTAAAATCACTTAATGACACTAGCAACTGTGTAATAATCAGACTTACCTTCCCAAGTTTCTCTATGTTTCGATAAAGCGAGAGAGGCATCGTGAATGCAACGGTTGATAGCAAGATCACAAAGTGACGCTCTGCAAGTATGTGATCTGGACCAACTGCAAACACAACACATAACAACATATACATAATATATATGTATATATATATATGATAGAATTTGAAGAATTTGAATATTCAAGATGCACTGTATGTGGTTTAATTTATTGCGCATGTGGTGTTGTTTGGCTTTTATCTGAGGTGGAATGAATTATATGCAGCATACCTCCTGGTATTCTCTGAAATACTTTGGTCAGTGTGTCACCAGTTGTGATGTTGTAGCTAATCATAGCTGAGTAAGAAAACAGAGGTGAAGCATCATATTATTCATATTAATCTGCAATATTTAAGTCAAAAGGAATAGAACAGAAATAGCAAAAAGAGAATAGAAAAAAATGATTTGTCAGACCGCACTGGAAATTACACATAACATGCTACTGTATGATATAATATTTAACGTTGGATACTTTAAACAACTAACCAATGAAGGGATATAGGAACTGCAGTCCAGATAAAATCAGAAATCCAGGGAAACCAAACGCTCTTTGCACCAGTGACTGATAGCTGTTCGTCCCTGACAGGTTGCCTCCTTTGATTAGTAAGATGATTGAGTAGTCTGCCATGAAATGCAAACATGATGTTATTAGTTTGTTCATTTGATAAATTCATGTCTCCATTTTCATGATGAAACCTTCAATATACCTACCTGTGATCAACGCAACAACGATCAAAAGCAGAAGGCCTAAGGGGAGCCCGGCCTGGTTCAATGCATATGGTAAACCTGATAAAACATAAATATAGCCTATTTATACATAAACATAATGCATATACATAACTGCAGCTTAAGACAACAGCTCAAGAAAGCACAAAGGTAACACACACAATTAAGTCAAGTTAATGTTAAAGACAGGATGAGAACATATATTTCATGAAATTATAATTCTTTAAAAAATGACACTGAGAAATGTTTAAAACACAGTAAGAGCTACTAATTAGCCTACTGTAACAAACCATGAGGTACATTATAATTGCATGAAACAAAAGAAGTCTGAAGGGGTATGTTTACTAGACACTGTACAGACTAATTGTTTTGAATTCACTTGCAGACTAAGTTAACATTAGACTAAATTAATTAAACGATCTTTTGAAGAAAAAACCTTAAGTTTAACTCAAACTGTTTTTGCATTGTAATACAAAGTGTAACAGTATGCTATGTGTGATAATTTGTGTTGTTTGTGATAGGCTATAATGACTCAGTCATTTTTTGAGGTTGAAAGAGTTAAAGGGGAGAATGGGGGCACCAGGCGCTAGTCATATGATACCACTGCAGGGCTTCAGTGGTATGAAAGCTTCTCCTTGTTGCACCAAAAAATGAGCAAATGTAACTGATTATTTAACCGAATCATCTCAGGATTAAGAGTTTGACAGATCATTCATATAATCGATTGCATATGATTGGATTATTAGGTTTTGTAGGCTACTTGAATTATGAAGTGAGTATTTACCAATTATTCCAGATCCTATAATGGAATTGATAAAATTAAAAGACGCAAATATCATTGAACTTCTTGGCTCTCCAGCAGCTTTTAGTGAAGGAATTAATGTGGCCCCTTCTTCGTTGTTTAGCTGGAAAATAAGAACACAAAGCAGTAATAAAAACAGCAGAAAACTACCAGTCTGTTATTCATGTCCAACTACAATAGCATCACTTTAGACCGACCTGCTGAGCCATCTTTTGGTTTGGTTGATTTGGTTCCTCTTTGTCCACGTCTTGTTAGTGTTTTACTCTCACATATGCGGTGTGACTGAATTAGGAGAAGTTTGTAAAAAGTCATGTCAATTGTACTCAACTAAAGCCTTTAAACATCTCAACGGCGCCCCTGGTCGGTCTCGGCTGTACGCCAATCAGGGGTTAAACTGGGCCGGAGGCCACCGCAGCTGAGCTCCGCCCCCTGACAGATCCCAGATCCCACCCTGCTCGGTCTCCAGCAGTAGCAGGCTGTCACAGCTCGGCCCACTTTGAAACGTCCGCTCTCAGACACATGTAGAATAGGCTCCTATTCCTTGACTTTATGAAATAGCTGGCCATCACACAGCAGATTGAGAGAGAGGGGCTGTGCACACTTTACGCACGTGGTGTCATTAATTAATTAAGTCTTTTTATGTGGCTCTGTGGTCTTGTGGTAGCCTTGTTAACCTAAATTTCTGCACAGCGAACAGGTGAACTGTTGCACACAGATCCCAAGTGTATATGGTGAGATCACTGGGCTCAGCACCATCAAGGCTGTCGGTACATTGGAGTGGATTCTTACAGGGAGTTTTCAGTTTTGCTGCTTAAATGTAATACTATTTGCAGTAGTGGCATCACTGCAAACATGAAACGTATTTAATCATTTGAGTAAATAGAAAATAAGGCAACAAACAGTGGACCTAATAATGGAAACAATTTATAAGCCTATAAATTACTGTAGATACTGCAAGTGGCTCAGTGCAAAGATATTTCCATTTTTAAGCATAGACAGAAATTTCAGTGTTTCGTGAAACATAAATTCAACAGGGGAAAAAATCGTTTACCACTGGCAGTGTATTTCGGTAAAGGCCTTTATTTTTGGAGTGTTGTATTATTGTCTTTTGGGACTTCATGCTTCCAGGAGGTGAACTTCCCTCAAATTCATGTAAAGGCTTGCTTCACCCACATTACCAATAAATAAATACATAAATAAAATAAATCTGAAAAGTGTTGTTCTCCTAATGCTGGTATCTGAAATGTCACCAATACAATGGAGGTAAATGGAATTTAATGAGTTTGTGGTACAGCATTTTTTTTTTTTTTTATTGAAAATTTAACAGCAACACATCTCTTTCCAGAAACAGTGCCATTGTTACTCTGGATAATCCACATCCACAGAACACAACAGTTTTCATTGGAACTACTTTCTATAGAAATAGTCCCTATGAAACCTGTCTCCCATACCCAACCACCCAACCTTTGGAGCTCCCCCCTCCATTGAGTTTTTAGAACACAATCTATAAGCCCTGCTTATACTGAGACATCGGTACATTGTAATGCATGCAAATCTGCAGTTGTGTAATAAATGCTGACTTTTTGAAACATATAGCTTTTAATTTGTACACTGCACCAGACAGGTGTTAATTCAACTAACTTCTGAGACACAGGTTGCACTTGATGCCAAAATGTGTACGGAAATAAGGAATTAATGGATTTAAGGATTATACTGTAAATCTGACTGTTAAAAAGACGCCTTTGTGCAGGGACAGAAACGATTACAGAATAAAGAAGGAATTGGTAGCCTATATACAGTTCAGTCGGAAAAAAGAGAAGAGTTTCTCAAGTTTTTGTGAAATGTTATCAATTTAGGTCAGAGGGTCCTTCTGTTTTTCTTACAATATAATAATAACCCACGTAAAAACTAAACTAAATTAAACTACAAAATATTTAAATAATTGTTTATAACACACATAATGTAGTTGGTGTTTATTAATGTACAGTATTTGTCAACAGTTATAACTTCTCCTATGGAGACATATTTTATGTGATTAAACTATTGTCATTCATTATCTGTTTATGCACCAGCATGGGTGCTCCATAGGTGGCGTTATAGTCCTTGACAAACACATGAATAAACACTTAGAAATGTCCTTACATCTGCTAACAACTACATTATAGTGTGTTATAAACCATTTATTAAATGTTTATTAAATGTTTATATACTGCTTATATAAATGCTAAATAGGTGGGTTTAAACTCAAGTGTTCTTTTGTCATGCTATCTGGTTTCCATTCTTGTCATAGACCTAAATACAAACATTTCTTTCTTATATTACTAATACTAATATAATGATATCATTTGCCTAATATCATATACACAGATGCAAATGTTATATACCAAATCTTTATGTTATGTTTTCTTAAAAGAATGAGAACTTTATGTTGAAACTATTGAATCTTTAAAGAATTATGTCTGTACTACAGTAGAATTTGTTCCTTTTTTGTATTTATTTATTCGTCTACATTACTGTTTACATCATTTTCACGGACTATTTACGTTCATTTATTTTTCTCTAGCTTTTTTTCCACTTTTGCACTTTTGTAGTCATTGAAACTTTCAGTTTGTTTGAACTGAATTGTTTAAATATGTACATATATTAGGGAAAACACACCGATCGAATGTCTACTGGATATACAGTATATATTTACATATATAGCCTATGTGTGTGATACTTTGCGCTACAATAAAAAAAGACCTTTATACATTTCTCCGACAATGTCGTGTGTATCCACTAGGTGGCGGCAGACTCCCAGTGAATGTCCTGGCTCACGTTCAGGTCACCCACCTAACTTTACAACATAAATAGTTAGCCTACAAATAGCCTATGCAAAACACAAAAGGCAGTTACAGAAATACCTTTGCGATTTGCTTATACCGATTTGCTTCCTTGTGCTGTTTTCTCACTGACTGTGGGCGATTCAGGCAGTTGGTGTAATGGCTGAATACTTGCCCAGGCGTTTGATATAGGCTCCTGAAAACTCTGCCCCCTCCAGTTACACACACACACACACACACACACACACACACACACACACAGGCGCACACACACACAGAGAGAGAGAGAGAGAGAGAGAGAGTTTTAGAACACAATCTGATTCATAGTTGTGGTTTCAGCTTTTAGTTTCTGATAGGCTACATGCCAAACAACTATAATGTCCACCACAATATTATCTCAACAGCCATTCTGGCATCTCTACCCGCACTTGGTTCCCAGGAACATCCGGAAGCACCACAGTACAGTATCTGCCGCACGAAGGGGCGGATGAAATACAAGCGCCCTCTCTCTCTCTCGCTCTCTCTCTCTCTCGCTCTCTCTCTCTCTCTCTCTCTCTCTCTCTGTCTCAGGGTTGTCCTGTCAAAATCGTGGAAAATACCAGTTCTGCGTTGGGAGAAACGTCAAACAACCTTAAACGGACGGACGGGTTTATTTTAAACAACATTTTATACACACAGAAGCTCTTACGCCATTTTTTTTATTGTTCACCTGTCGAGGGTTGGGAAACTGATGGTGAGTTAACAGAACCTGTTAAAGTTGTATCTGAGTGCTTTTTCTTAAAAGAAATTGGGCTGAAAGTGACTGAAAAGTTATTTAATTTCTGTGAATGATTTATGGAATGTAGCATGAGAAAAAAAACCTTCTATCTATCTATCTCTCCATCTATGCATTCAAATGTTTTGAACTGATGTGGTTTTCCTTTTATCAAAATATTGAATGTCCTTATATCTGAAGAGCTGTGCCTGAGGGGTATCACGCTTGACAATATGATATAGCCTTTGTACACCACATTCTATCATCTTGTTATTATTGTTATTATTATGATAGTAACTGAGTTGGAAGGCCTGTATGGGAAAAAAAGTGATTGATCTCTTGGACAAAGACTAGAGTGCAAATCATGGGCTACAATGTATTACAGAAGTTAATGGGCAGGCAGCAATTAGCCCACACTCCATCTTAGATGACTTCCTGTTTACATGCCTGTCAACATCATTATTAGATTGCTGTCAATTAGAGCTTAGACTGTCCTGTTTGTTTTCTATCCAGACTGTACCCACACACAGTGTGGTAGCTTGTATATAAAAACATGAATTTATTCCCGTGAACTATGTTAACAGCTCCTCAGCTATTTCGCCAACGCCCTGGATGAGCAAGATCTGACCCTGTAGTCTGTGAGAGGCAGCAGCAAGCATTAGTTGTGAGCACTTAAGAGCTGTGAGTGTGTTGGTCCCTTGGGAGCCCGCAGATACTGAACTGTGATCACTCTGTATACAGGTATGTTCAGGTTGAAAGAACATGTTATTTCAATCCTGCTCATTAAGTCATCCAGTAGGCCCGTCGAGGTGGTCAGCATAACAGGAGAGGATTGACCGAAACTGAGCTATAGTGTGTTGTGATGTTGCTCCCAGTCTTTACCTGTGCTGTATATCTCACAAACCTCAAGTTAACAAGTAAAACTTTTATCAGAGTACATCAGTCTCAATTATTGGTCGCTGCAATTGTTCCTCCTGTCCAAACCATCCCTGGAGAGATCCCTCTTACTTATGTGATTCCAGTGACAAAATCCCATCACCATCCTCATTCTGTGTAAAAAATGCATTCCTTCCAAAGTTACAGTGTTTTTAGGATAAAATGATAATATATATATATGTGTGTGTGTATATTATATTATATACATTACAGTCCTTCCACATGCAGCTGAGGAAGGAAAGGATCTTTTCGCAGCCATTATAGAGAGGAGAAGGGATTACATTACCAATTACTCTTTAAATATATATATATGGGTATTATATATATACCCATATATATATATTTATATATATAGTGTATTGTACTGAGACAGAAAATGTGAACCTATCCTTTATCCTCCATCTCCATACCCCCAGCTGCACTGATTTTTGTTGTGAAAAAAGCATTGTGGACAGTAACTGTGACTGAGCAATCTGAAAATGCAGAGAAACTGATTCCCCTGGAATGTGTTACTACGCCTCATCTCTCTTTTTTAACCTTTGTAAAGGTCTGTTTGTCTTTAGCTTGTAGCTCACAGGCTGGTTTGACGTCTGCTTTCAATAATCAATTTCAAGATGTGGAAAAAGTTCTGAAGGCAGCGGCAGGGCCCTGGTGAGAACGTGGCGACTTTGCTGTGCAGAGCAAACACACTGTATCATGCCGTGCTTACGTTTACTCATCAGAATGCTATTCAGGTTTTGGAAAATGTTTTTCTTTACCTGTACTACTTAAATGAACACAAATAGGAAAGTCTGTCAAAATATCAACGCAGACGCCTACAGTAGCTTTACCCTGCAATGGTTCCATTAGTTTTATTTGAAAGCCTGGAAGCAATAGACTACAATTAGTCACAAACCATCTCTTACCTCAAGCACCAAGAAGCATTTTGTGGTAACTGAAATTAAGTTTTGAAATGAGTAATGTACATTAAATATTCAAGCTGAGCTGCTGTTTGACACTGTGTGAGTGTTAAAAATACTTCTTAGATGCACAACTCAAATTTGATAAACATGTATAGACGATTTCAAAAACAGTAAAGACCAACCTTAATTGTTTCAAATAATCAGGCACTACATACCCACTCAGGCAGCCCAGTTATTTACGCACTCTATGATTGTCTCTCATTTCTCATATTGTGTGACAGTATGGGCTCAAGCATCACCATCTACTGTACAATCAGACACCTCGCATCCTTATACAACCAGGCACTGAATATACTGGACAAAAAGCCTGTCCCGTGGCATCACTGTCACACACTAAAAAGATACAAGCTACTTAGCTTTGAGAGCTTCACTCATTTTTGTTTTCTCAAATTAGTTTTCAAATGTATCAACAGTCTAGCCCCAGAGCCTCTTTCCAGATATATCCAAAGACATGACAGTAATTGAGTAACTAGGAGCATGGTGAATGGCAACCGTAAAATACCATATCGTAGATCTAAATTTGGACAATCAGCTTTCTCCAACTCTGGAACACATTATCAACTGATTCCAGATATATCATCTTTTACAACAAAGGTTAAGTGCTGGCTAAAAGCAAACCAGAGCTGTATCCATTTTAGCTAATTGTACTCTTGGTCTATTGGTGTATTGTGGTATGTGTATTTTATTGTATTTCTATATCTATAGTGTATTGTGGTTTTATGATACTGAAAGCTGAATATTTTAATTACACTGTACATGTAAAAGCCTGTAAAAATAGTTCAAATCAGGTGAATCCGGTGGCCCGAGGCCAAGGTCAGTCATCGCTTAGAGCTCATCAGCAGGACACAGTTAAATGTAGGTTGAATAGCAAATACCAAACTATTGTGTTGACATGCTGTTCCAGCGAGATTTGAGGGAAACAAATGTATCCATTTTAGGTTAGTCTGCACAAGGTCATGATGCCGACAGGTTGCAGATAAAATTAAGTGGGCCTATTTGAAGCTTCAAAGTGGCAGCTCATATCTCAAGTTGTGTGTGATGCGTTGGGGACGGATTGACAGAATGATGCCACACCAGAGGGTGTCAATCAATGCTCTTGATGCAGAAGAAAGCTATGGGCTCAGTTCTTACTGTACCATGCTTTATGGAAACAATATGTGGCGCTCTGTAACAAACGGCTAAACACTTTTTACTCTAAACTATGATGGTATATACACTTATCACATGTGTTCATGTGTTTCACTCATAAGCCACAGCAGAGCAGAGCAGAGTAGCCATGCGCCATGAACAATATCATCCATTAAAGTGTGCATACTTGAAGAACACTGCACCACTTACCAAAGCCCATATAATGCCAGTAAAATGTATGCTATAATTTGCACTCAGCTATAAAATAACAGTAGTTTCATGAAAAATATTAACCAGTATTTTATGTGAAATGATATGGAACTCTGGTCCTAAATGGTTCACTTTTATTTTGTGAAATGTAATGTTAGAAAGCACATTTCTCATTGCTGTTGTGTGTTTGTGTTGGAGCTGAATTATTCTATTCTGTTCTCTGGTAGACACAGATACATGTAATTGAAAGTGTGAATTAAGGAGAGGCCAGCTTCTCTGGTCTTAAACCAAGGTTGATACCAGGTCTTGTCCATAATGACAATGCCTACACCAAACATTTTGGGATTTATTCCACAAGTTGAATTCTGTTGGACTGTGCCAGTGACATATTTAGATAAGATGTGCTGAATAATACAGCAGGAGTAAATATTTGTAACCAACACTTTGTACTTGCAAAGGCTCGTGCACTGCATTTGACTACTAGCAGTTCAGTCATTGGTCATCTGTCTATCCAGAGATGACACTAGTAATGCTCACGTGCAAATGATCATCTCTCTGTGAGAGGCAAACAGGGAGTCTTTCAACTACCAGAGGCAATGTCAATGCTGTTGATTTGTAGTTCTTTGTACGCAAGAGATGGTGATATTGGACAACGCTAAAATCCTTTGATCAAAATCCCTTTTAAATCAGCAACTACCTGCTGCGTTTCATCTTTTGTGTCTCTATTCAACTGTTTCCATAAAGGGCCACACAAGTCTGACAGATTTCTCTCAGTGTAAACATTTAAGTAGATGTGAAACCATGCGCACCGACATATATTAAAAGTCAAAGCTTTTGTTTGTTTTTTTTTGTTTTTTTTAGTAGTTGGACCTTCCTTTCTTGTTGTTGCAATTACATCACACATGTACAACCCGGTGCTGTGGGCAGTTGATTGACCAGTGTGTTTGTGATGGATTTCTTGCATCACAGCGCGTGGAAGTATTCTATTACACTATTACATTCAGATCAGACAAAAGCTCTTAGTGGCAGGACTCCCAGAGAGATGCAGTGCAGTCTGTAGTGCATTCATATTTAATACTGCATAGGTCTGCCTAACACATCATACCAGTCAGGCCTATTAGTAGGATGAATCTTTTCCTCCCACTGTCTCAGGCTCTGAGGGAAAAGTGAGCCCTTTTCATTTTGAGGGATGGAGGAGAGGAGCAAGAGTCTCACCTGGAATTGATCATTGTCATGTCAGATCTTAATTTTATCTACAGAAGAGCAGATAATTAGATCTAATTTTACCATAGCTGGCAGGAATTTATGTGTATGACAGCCATCTCTAGGCTCATTATAGCCTGCCACTTCCTGAGATGATGATCTCTCACCGAAGAACAGAACCAAACCCACCTTCCTCTTCTCTCCATTTAAAGCTGTTCTAAACTTCCAATAGAAATGTGCTGCCAGACATACTTGCAATTATTTGTTTCCAATAAAATAATTCATGGTAGATCAAGGAAAATATATTTCAAATAGATTCGTTGTCAACCTCTAATCAGAGGTTCTTATCTGTTCTGACCCCTCAGGCCTTTCTCATGTTGGAGGCTAGCTGTTCACTCTGAAGGCGCAGCATGAAAAGATGGCACAGCTGCTTGTACCACCAGGTCCAGACAGCTTCCGCCCCTTTAGTCGTGAGTCCCTCAAAGCCATCGAGAGACGGATCGCCGAGGAGGACGCCAAGAAGCCCAAGGGAGAGAAAAGAAAGCGCAATGATGAGAATGGGCTCAAGCCCAGCCGTGACCTGGAGGCGGGCAAATCACTCCCTCTTCTGTATGGGGACATTCCTAAAGGCATGGTGTCGATACCACTGGAGGACCTGGATCCCTACTACTGTAATCAGAAAGTACGTTTGCTTGATTTCAAACTTGAGCACCGAGTCTAAAGATTGGATGAAAACCTTGAACACAGAAATATCAGAATTAAAATTTTGAGTTAGATAAAGAGTATATTGATTTTTACTAAAAACAAAAATCCAAAATCCGAGCAAATGCAATTTCATTTCTCCGTTGTTATTGCATGGCAAGTATGAAACTACTGTTTCAGAGGTTAACTTCCATGCTCACGTTTTAGTTTTTTTCTTACCTGTGTTAAGATGTGGGAATTATTTGTGGTTTAAGAGGCTGGAGGAGAGATCTAGCACTGCATGCAGCTGCTATCATGGCAGTGTTGTCATGGAGCCGGAGGATTTCAGTCTTAGATAACAGTATCATAACATGATACTTATCATGTGTTATGTTGGTATAAGTATAATGAGATCTTGCAAGTCAGAGTATTTTATACATATTGCTCTTTCTCTGTCAGACTTTCATAGTATTAAACAAAGGAAATTTCATCTTCCGCTTCAACGCCGCTCCTGCCTTGTACCTCCTGAGCCCCTTCAACTTTCTTAGAAGAATATCAATTAGGATTTTGGTACACTCATATCCTTTCATCAAGATATTAATCTGATAAGCATGAATCATGTTTATGTTGAGCCCACACTAAATCTGCATCACTGAAGTGAATTGTTTATATTGCTACCTTGTGTGAGATATGATGAATTTTACAAAAAAATTTGTTATGGTGTTAATTCCCCAATAAAATAAGTGGCTTCCTTGACAACTGCCTGCAAATTGTTCAATATGGTGATCATGTGCACTATCATCGCCAACTGTGGATTTATGACACTGAATCGACCCCCTGACTGGGCAAAGAATGTAGAGTAAGTTTCCCATGAATTACACATTGAATCACACACTCAGGTTATATAAAGCACAAATACAGTATATTACACACAGTGAAAATGTGGTTTAGTTTAATAACTACGTTTTGTCTCCAACAGGTACACATTTACTGCAATCTATACACTTGAATCCCTCATTAAAATTTTTGCTCGAGGGTTCTGCATAGGGAAGTTCACATTTCTAAGAGATCCCTGGAACTGGCTGGATTTCAGTGTCATTGTCATGGCGTAAGTACTTGCCACATGTTCAGTCAGTTAGAAAAATGCTTGAACAATTGTTACATCTTTTCTCCAAAGGTTCCTTAGTATAGAGCCTGAATTGAAAGTGCAGAGAACAAACAAGTTTTATGTTTTAGTGGTTTCACTGTTGGTAACAAAAGCAACAGTTTTGTCAAAATGTCTTACTATTTGTAACAAATGATCTAAGTATTATCATTACTTACTTCTGTGTTACCAGCTCTCATTTAATTCAAAAGCCATTTTAGGTCTTAAAGGATAAGGCTGGTGTTACTCTATATTTTTCTCATAGTCAACAAATCCCAAACCAATAATGCATTAGAACATCTCTCAATACTTTCCGATTTCCCGACCCTGGCTGTGGCACTCAGCCACGAGCCCATTCGTTCCTACTGAAGACGTAAATCTTTTAAAATGTATTCGCAAATACATCGTTTCATTTTTAAAAAAGATTGAATCATTTACTAAAACAGCTGGACACTGATTTTTAGCAAACATTTCACAGGAGTGAATAATGCATTTGTTAGGCAATATTTTCAGTTTAGGATTAATACACATTTGGAGTGCTAGTGAGTATTTATGGCAGCAGGATGGTGTCTCAAAATAAACTGCATTGTCCATGTTCATGGTAATGAAGGAACATATCACCCAGTGCAACAATGTGGCTCATTTATGTGTTTTTGGTAGTTTTTGGACAACAATGGAGGTCTACGGCACAAAGGAATAAGCTATATCAGGCTTTGGCAACAGAGACAATAGACAATTCATTGTTGGTTTGGGTCTTTTTTATTGAATTAGTCCACAATAAGAACAATATCGAATATCACCAGACTTATCCTTTAAGTTTGCATCACATGGGACCTGGTGCATATCGTATTGCTCATCACAGTTACCTCATTATCATTTTCACCAATACTGTTTGACTGCTTCACCTGCTGTATGTCATACTGTACGTACTCAAATGTAATCATGTAGTTTATCTATTTAAGATTGTTGGCTTCAAGCTATGTCACGTATATTGTTGTCTCAGTGAGTAATTCTAAGTTTCCCTGCAGGTATGTAACAGAGTTTGTAAACCTAGGCAATTTTTCAGCTCTTCGCACATTCAGAGTGCTGAGAGCTTTTAAAGCTATTTCAGTTATCCCAGGTAAGCAGTAGGAGTAAGTGCATGTTAGTTAGCCTCTTGCATTATTTTCTCCCGCTGCCCCTTAAACTCCCCTCCTCCTATTACCCCCCGCCCCTTCTGCAACTGTCATGACATGTGTGCGGCATGCTCCCTGACCCCACCCGACCATCTCCCTTATCACAGATATGTCACAGAGTTGTTTCAGCAATCTGAACATCCACAATCCTAAAAACAATCTTGGGCATCCCAGGTGAGCGCTAATTCAAATGGGTGTGTCTTCTGGTCTGTAACGGATCAGTTCCTGGGCCCAGCTGTTTGACTCTCATGTGCAGTGTAGCCACTGAAATCAGGAATCTTAGCAGCAAAATTAAAGATTTAATGTTCTTGTGTGTTTTCCCTCCTACAGGGAAATAGTAGATATAGTTTGCACTGTTACTCTGTGAGATCTCTTGCATTTGCTTGTGTCTTTTGAACATTCTGCTTCTTGTGTTTCTTGCACTGATGCTTCTGAGTGCACTATTCCTTGACTGCCATTTGCTCCTCAGTGCTTGTGGTTAATGAATGCATAATGTTGTGTGTTCTGTGGTTAGGGTGTGTCCCATTAATGTTGCATGTACATCATCATTGACATGCATGACCCTGTTTTACTTTCTTCTGTCTGATTACCACATTGAATTCTGAGTGATAAACAGCCTCCATGATGTCAAAACAGTTGAGAGCAAAATGTTATCAAAAGAGAGTGGCCTGTTGTATTTCTAGTGTTTGCTATTAAAACCTCACACAATTGTGAAAGATCTTTTTCTCATGGCTTAGATGAGAAAAAAAAATAATGAATGTGTTACTTTAAAGGGGAACTCTACCGATTTCGCACATCAGTGTCTGTTTACAGGTCTTGGGGAGTACTACTGCATATGTGACAAATGTGGTATAAAGCCTTTTGTGGCTAGAGAGGGAGATGCATAAATAATAATCGGATAAATTAAGTGATGTCGATTGAGTCAAGTCGGGGCTAAAGACTACACGTTTGAAAATGTAAAGAATCTGGGGGCGTGGAGTTTGAAAGACGTGAACTCACAAGACCTCTGTAGCTCGCTTCTCATTTCTGCCTGAGGCTAGAGGCTTGGGGCTACATTAGCTGCTACTAGCATAACACACCCGAATCTCCAACGGAACTGTCTGGTAGTCAAGTTGCATTGTGGATAATGTAGGCGCCAAGTTTTGGCAAGGAAGAAAAATGCGTAGAATAAAAACGACGATATATCTTCTTCAGCTGCACTGATTGTGATCTTTTTTTATTTAAAATATCCATTACAAGTGCAAAAATGTTATATAGGAATAGGAATGCAGTGCTAAATCAGTGGAGTACTCTTAAAAGACAGAGCACGCTGGCATCACTTTGTGTGGTTTGCACGTGCCTGCTGTTAATGTTGACAATGTCTTTTAATTGACTACTTAGACTAACAAGTGATACTGTATATGGCAGGCCTGAAGACCATCGTTGGTGCGTTGTTCCAGTCAGTGAAGAAGCTTGCCAATGTGATGATCCTCACCGTCTTCTGCTTGAGCGTCTTTGCCCTCATAGGGTTACAACTGTTTATGGGCCATTTAAAGCAGAAGTGTGTATTGAAGCCGACAAATTCCACCTTGAATGAAACAAACTTTTTCAACTGGACTGAGTACTCGCTCAATAAGAGTGAGTATTTCATTTTCCTCTGTTCTACTTGCAGGATTAAGTTGGTCTCAACATGATCCTGCACAATAAAAACCCACAAATCATTGAAGATATAACTTGTTTAAGGTGTACTTTATAAGGTACACCTCTGCAATCAAATACAACAACCCTGCAATATACAGTATTCCATCTATGTGAGGCTTTTAATGTTTAGTTTTTGTTGACATTGTGTCAGAGATACAATAAATGTTCCTGATTGGGGTGGACAAAACATTAGAAACACTAGAAACACCATTCAGTATAATGTCACCTGGTAAAACAACACCACTAACTACAGACTCAGAATGGCCACAGAGTTGAATAGACGCGTTTCTAACCCAGTGTCAACAAAAACTCACAAGATTTACAGAGAGATCATTTACTGCAGCACTCTTGTCCTGGATTGTAGTAGATTATAGAGGTGCACCTATTAAAATTATAATTATATTACATTATGATTCATGTCTATCTTGGGCTTCTTTGCAACCACTGGTGACTACCACAGTCCTTACCACAGATAGCAAAACTAATTTTCCTTCTTTCCCCATCAGGTAATCATTATTACCTTCCAGGCAAACGAGATCCATTGCTTTGTGGAAACGGCAGTGAAGCTGGGTAAGCTTGTTCCCCAACTGCTAGAAAACTGGATACAGTATAAAATAAATATAATCCTTGTATGATGCATCTGCTTCTGCATTAACATTATCGTACAGTGTGAATAGGGGGAAGGACGATTCCTTCTGAGCTTCACAGACTCTCTGTTTGTTGCAGGCAGTGTCCAGAGGGGTTCTCTTGCATCAGAGTGGGAAGGAACCCAGACTATGATTACACCAGCTTTGACTCATTTGGTTGGGCCTTCCTCTCTCTTTTTAGACTGATGACACAGGATTACTGGGAAAACCTTTACCAGCAGGTAGGCAGTGGATTTAGAAAGACTGTAAGAAGCATGTAATACATATAAACACATGTGTATACAACTTTCAGTAAACACTTTTTTGATCAAGCTGCAAGAATTTAAATTACTACATGCTTTACATAAAATAAAAATACAGCAAAAGATAATCACAATAATAACACGATAATTCATGAACAATTAAAACTCAAATCCCATGCAATATAAACACTACAGGTTAAAAGAAAATGCATTAAAAAAAGTAGATAGGTGAGATACAGTAGGTATACAGTGAGTTATAGTCAATTATATGTGATGAATGATAAGACTGACCTAAACTTACATGTTTCTAGTAAAAAATACAGCATTGTTTTTTTTGTCTCTGCAGAGCAATGCTTTGTCAGATTCAGTTGATCCGTTTTTTTAAAACTGATTTTTGCAAGACAGTTTCATGGTTAAAGACCTGAGGTATGTTATGATACTCACTAGAAGTGGAAGGAAGATTATTGCAGGATATTAAAAGGATTCAGGAAAAATACAGTGTCATCTGCATAAAAATGAAAATGTCTAAAAAAGTGCCTAAATATAATGTGACCTGGTGGCAGCTTATAGAGAGAGAGGAGAGTTAATGGCCCAAGTGTGGAATCTGGAGAACCCCAATAACAACAGAAAATGTTCTTTTTTAATGATATACATACAACCAATATACATGTTTAAAGGTACCCATGACTGTTAGTGGACAAAAGTACATACTGAGCAGGAGTAACCAATTTTCTAGTGTTATGTATTTTGTCAATCAATTTAAACATCCCTCACGTCTGTAATTGAGTGAGTGAGCAATGTGTCTGTAAGGCTAACATTAAATGCTGAAAAGCACTTGAGTGTTAATTATGTTTGTTTGTTTTGTCATAAAAATATTGAGCCCTGGTATTTTGAACAGCTGTGTTAAATTGCGTTAAAGTGCCATTATGGGCCTCTGTCCTTTGGTTGCTCAGCGACCCTGTGAGAAGAACGTGTTAGGTGGCAGGTTGATTAAATGTTTGACCTTATGTGGTGGAGGATGCTGTATTTGTACTGTCTGCTTCAGTAAATACATAAACAGGAGAGCTTGCTATGTTACGGAGCGGCATTGAAGGTATTCAAACAAACCTCTAAATGATGTGCAGGTGGATCTTGGTCAGAAGGATAAAAGATGAGTCCCACTGTGGACTCAAACACAACTTGAATGGCCCTAAAAGCAAATAGGTGCCCACTGAATAGACACTGCTTAATATTGTAATATCAGTAAGTAAAGCAAACCGTAATACAGCAAAGCTCCCATGAGCAAAATGGATGAAGAAATTAAGAAGAAAAATCCATTAGTATATAAAGTATATAAAATAAGTAAACCAGTACATTGTTTATTTTCCTTCCAGACGTTGCGGGCAGCTGGGAAGCCCTACATGATCTTTTTTGTGCTGGTGATATTCCTTGGTTCCTTCTACCTGGTCAACCTGATCCTGGCTGTAGTAGCTATGGCCTACGAGGAGCAGAGCCAGGCCACCATAAAGGAGGCTAAGGAGAAGGAGGAGGAGTTTCAGGCCATGCTTGAGCAGCTGAAACGGCAGCAAGAGGATGCTCAGGTACAGGACAATCCAAGATCCCCATTGATTCATTGATTCCTAACAAGGACTGATTGCAATGGTTGGGATGCATCTTGATTTTAGTACTAGAACATATTAGTTTTTATGGAAGAGAGCTGAGGGGGTCAAGTTTGTTTCCTGTCTAATGTAGTTAAACTTTCAGCTACGAGATAAGGGTTTACATGCACACTGGTATCATGGTTATGAGTCTATATATAGATATGATGTTTACAAGGAACAAACAGCAAACCAGTTATACACTTCACATCCCAGATTTTACCAGTGGTGGAGGAAGTATTTAGATCCTTTACTTATGTAAAAGTTGAAATACTACACTGTACAAGTAAAAGGCCTGCACTGAAAATGTTAAGTAAAAGCACTTAAGTACTATTATCAAAATGTACTTTAAGCATCAAAAGCAAAGCAAATTTTCTCAAAGCAGAAAATTTGTATTTGTATTCAAAATGTAGTTTAGAAAGTAGAAAGTACAATATTTTGAGTGTGTAAAGTGTAAAATAGCATAAAATGGAACTACTCAAGTAAAGAACAAGTACCTCAAATTACTTACTAACTCTTTGGTTCTCACTTATAATGGCAAAGTTCCCCATGCCGTCCACGTGTCAGCAAAAACAGTATAAGAATCACAAAGATCTATTCCACCTGTTTACCACCATTGTCCTCTCTCTCCTCTTCTAGGCAGCAGCAAGTGCAGCTGTTGCAGAGAGCGGGGAGGTCAGCGACAAAGTCGGTGGCATTGAGAGCTCCTCTGACACCTCCAAGCTCAGCTCCAAAAGTGCCAAAGAGAGACGCAACAGGCGAAAAAAAAGAAAGGAGGAGGAGGGCAAAGGGGCTGATGAGAAGTTTCCTAAATCCGAGTCACAGGACAGTATAAAGAAAGCTCGCTGCCGCTTCTCTGTGGATGCAAACCTCCTCAACTATGACATGAAATGCTCAACCGCACATCAGGTTCAGTACGATCTGTCAGTATGATTTGTCTATGAAAACAGTGATATTCTTGCCATCTATGAATCTTTAACTGTTGCCCTGCTTTCAGCTTAAAATGTCCCCTGTCAATTTTAAAGCCCTTTTTATGCAGTACATTTGCCATTATTTTTACTTATGTATCTTCATTACGGTAATTGTGAATCATACAAAAATGATAAAATTCCAATAGACATTAGTTAGACATTTCAACACAATATCTAAACTTTTTTTCAGTTCACAGTCCCAAGTTTTTGCTTTGACACAAACATTTTCAGCTAGCTTGCCTTCATCAGGGTGGTGCCTGAGGCTGTTTTGGTTTCTTTATTAACAACACATTGATCTGTCATGTGATCGATATGTCACCATAGATACCATTTATACATAACTTAACTGTCATCTTTTTCTTCAAAAATACTATTTACACATTATCCTTACTTTATATAAATACCATAAGAAAAATAATTATAACCATACATACAGAGTATAACATATAATTAACTTTTCACTTTATTCTCTGATAAATAGGCCTACACTTTTTCATCTTAACCCATCAATGGGTAAAAGGTTGATTCTAAAATTTTCAATACAAGTAAATCAATTCTGTACTCTTTCAACCTAATTATTCAGATTACTTATTCATTGTACTTTTACAGTGTATTTAAATCACCTCCATCAACTTAACATTATAATAATTAATGTCAAAGTCCATCTACGTTTGAACTTAACACATCCATCAACTACACTTCCAGTTGTTAATGGAAAACAAATATAATCCAATAGACAGAAATGGCATCAAGTCTCATTCTTCATTTAACCCTCTTGGGCTTAAAGTACCCAGTTTCTTAAGAAGCAACTTCTCCAAATCTCTATTTTACAGTCCCATAGTGGCATAAGCTGTAATATTCAATATCAACAATGACTTGCACCTTTTTATTGCAACATAATGTAAAAATACTGACTCATCTACTGCGTCTGTCAGACAGTAGCAGTGCTTGAATTGGCCACAGTCTGTAAAAGATTCTCTGTTTTTTAAGATTTCATCAGGAGGAATCAAAACTCCGGCCTGTGATAAGTGTTCTCTTATGGTAGAAGTGTTGTAAGCTCTGTGTAACTTTTGTCAATAAGAAGACTCCCTGGCTTTTGTCAAACTCTTTGCAGAGCTCAAAATGAATGACAGGCAGGAAAAAGCAAATGATAATGTGATTACCAAGCTTTGACTTACATTACAACCTTTTGAAGACAGAGAGTAAGCAATCCAATGTCCAGATCAAAGTGTTGGATTTTAGAATATTCAGCATGTGTTTTGTTATTTGAAATACTGTATATATTTGCTAACTTTCCTGATTCTTGTGGCACAAATTTTGTGATTACTTCCATGTCGTGCAGTTAAGCCCAATTCAACGTTTCTTTCACTGCTATCACAATTCCAGTTTTTATCAGTATCGTCATCGTATCGTCATTGTCATCATCATCACCATCACTTTCATCATCATCATCATCATCACAATCATCATCATCTTCTTCTTCTTTGTCCTCATCAACTTCTTATGTTCTTGTCATTATTAATAACCATCAAGATGCATTTTGTATTAATCATTATGACCATCATCATCACCATCATCACTTTCATCATCATCATGATCATCGTCCTCATCATCATCATCACCATCATCACTTTCATCATCATCATGATCATCGTCCTCATCATCATCACCATCATCCTTACCATTCTCAGTCATCACCAACATGTATTTTTAATTTTGCAGTTTCCTCACAATGCTTACCAACATCATCATCATCATCATCATTATCATCATCATCATGCAATTTTTTCTTGACCTCACCGCAGAAATCACTTTTATTTAATTTGTATATATGACGATCGTTGTCATCACCGTTCTTTCTTCTTTACGATCAGCATGTATCATGTATCCATTGAAGCATGTCTTTCTCTCCTAGTCCTTTCTGAGTTTTCGTGGACCCCTGTTCTCATCCAGACGGAACAGCAAGACCAGTCTTTTTAGTTTCCGAAGCCAAGCACAGGACGTGGCCTCAGAAAATGACTTTGCCGATGATGAGAACAGCATTTTTGAAGACAGCCTGAGTTGGAGGGGCTCTTTGTTTCTTCCCCGGAGTTGTGATCGACGCAGCAGCAGTATGAGCCAGCGCAGCTTCTTGTCGCATCTCCTACTTTCACCCAATGGGCTCAAGCACAGCTCTGTAGACTGCAATGGGGTTGTGTCTCTGGTGGGTGGGAATTCACTCCCATCGTCACCTGTGGGGCTCCTTCTGCCTAAAGTGACAGTAGATATGGCCTCCACTGGAGACAATGTAAGAAAGGGTTGTCTAGCCCCGATGGCCCTCTTTCATTTGCCTATAGCCTATAGCTCATAGCTCTATCTATTTCAGTTTTCTTCTTTTTCTTGTCCTTTTCCTGTCTGACTCACACTGTGTGTTGTGCTGTGTACCTTAATGTGAAATTAAGTGAAGGCCATAGCAGTGTTTTCTCAAATTTCAAACCGCTAACTATACACACTTAACATTATTGCTGATCTTTTTCCAAAGCATGTTTTGGTTGTAGAATGATTTATATATAGTATTACAACAAAGCATTACAAGAAAGTACAGCTGAGGCTGATGTGAATGCCATTAGTTTTGCAGGTATTTGGTCATAAACCAAAGTATTTGACACATTCAAATTTTGCCTTGATTATGTATTGATATATACCAAAGTTCATGACCATATGTCCAATAGTTGTCGAGATATTTCACTAGAAGCCAAAAATGTCATCATGCTGCTAGCATGGCTACAATATAAGCAATTTTCAAAATTCTTTTGCAAGCTTTAAGGATAAAGCAGCTGATATTTTAACTCAACTTTAGACCCTTCAGAAATATTTCCATGTGTTATACACTGGTGCGAATCTTCAGTGACACACAGGAAGCATTTTGCAAGACTTCCCACCACCCTTGTTAGACACGAGAGCCTTGGTGGATGTTAAAGCTACTTTAACTGGTAATGCTGTTTTTAATGGTCAGGAATGACAAAAACAATGTTTTTACCATTAGGCTTTTGTTTCTCAATCTACTATGAGTGGCAAGCATAACTGTGGCTTCTGACCATCTCCACAGGGTGCCATTATTGTGTCAAGTTATCACCTGGTTTAGACATATACAACTTTCTAATTACAACAATTCCTTTTACTTTTGCAGCTTTGCAATGTGATGCAAAATACTGACTGTATATCCATGGTAACATGCAACTTATTTTCTGTAACGCAGTTTGCATCTTTAACAATGGTTTCTATCTCCAGGCTGACACATCTGACACAGAGTACAGATCAGCCATTGGAGAAACACACCAGGAGTTTTTGGACTGCCTCGAGGGCCCAGAGGCCAGACAGAGAGCTCATAGTATAGTTAGTGTCATAACAAGCACAATGGAGGGTAGGTATTATACACCATGGTCTATATTGGGTGTTGAAAAGATAAATGGTACTTTCAGATAAACATATATTTTTTTGTTTTGTACTTGTGTGTTCAGAGCTTGAAGAGTCGAGACAGAAATGTCCTCCTTGCTGGTACAATTTTGCCCATGCCTTCCTCATCTGGGAATGTTGTCCACTATGGCTGAAGATCAAGAAGGTGGTTAAGCTAATTGTGATGGATCCATTTGTGGACCTAACCATCACCATCTGCATTGTACTCAATACATTGTTTATGGCCATGGAGCATTATCCAATGACCGGGAGTTTCTCCCGTATGCTGACTGTGGGCAATCAGGTGAGTGGACTGTAGAGTGTAAGGTACTGAAAATGTTTTTTGCAAAATAGGTATCATGTTTCTAAATGGTCAGTATTTCTGTTTTTTTGTTTTGTTTATAAAGGTATTCACTGGCATCTTCACGGCAGAAATGGTCCTCAAGATTGTTGCTTTGGACCCATACTATTACTTTCAGGAGGGATGGAATATTTTTGATGGAATCATTGTCAGTTTTAGCTTGATGGAGCTTTGTTTGGAAAATGTGGTTGGCATGTCTGTTCTGAGGTCATTCAGATTGGTAAGTTTAAATATGTGTCATAGCCAATATGTTCAAGTGCATTTTGAGTGCAGAAACATGTGAAATTACTCATTTTTCTTTTCTTTTTACAGCTGAGAGTGTTCAAGTTGGCAAAATCGTGGCCCACTCTTAACACACTGATCAAAATAATTGGTAATTCAGTGGGGGCATTGGGCAACCTGACGCTTGTGCTGGCCATTATCGTCTTCATCTTTGCTGTGGTGGGCATGCAACTGTTTGGAAAAAGCTACCTGGACTGTAGGTGTAAAATCTCTGTCGACTGCACTCTGCCCCGTTGGCACATGAATGACTTCTTCCATTCATTCCTCATTGTGTTCCGGGTGCTTTGTGGAGAGTGGATAGAGACCATGTGGGACTGTATGGAGGTGGCTGGGACGACCATGTGCATCATTGTCTACATGATGGTCATGGTTATTGGAAACCTTGTGGTACATTATCATCTCTTATGGTCAATTCATGAGTCCAACTTGTCCAGCTCTTGTAGATTTAGTTGTTTCTTGTACAATAGCTAAAAGATAAAGCATTCTTATGTGAAGTCATGTCATTATCTGATAGGTGCTGAACCTGTTCCTCGCCCTGCTGCTGAGTTCGTTCAGTGCTGACAACCTGGCAGCGACGGAAGATGACAGCGACATGAACAATTTGCAGGTTGCCCTTGGACGGATTCATAAAGGCATTACCTTTGCAAAGTCCCTGCTTCAAAGCAGCTGCAACAGTGTCTGTCTCAGAGTTAAGAAGAAAGGGAAGGGTGAGGACAAATCTCTGGATGAGCTCCACAAACCTTTAGGGCCAAATGGTGTCCCCAATCATACCATCAAAGACTTTCCTAAGAATGGCAATGGGGATGTGACTGGAGTGGACAAAAATGGAGACAAGTACATAGTCAGCAGCAAGAGTGATGATTCTATAATGTCTTTCATCAACAATCCTAGTGTGACTGTCATTGTTCCTATCGCTGTGGGAGAGTCTGACTTTGAAAACCTCAACACAGAGGACTTCAGCAGTGCCTCATCTGATGCAGCAGGATGCCATGTGGTAAGGATGCTCTTGTGGATTGGTCCAGTTGGTCTGTCAAGGTATCTTTATTGTTAGAGACGAGTTAAATAATGCTGCTTTAAAACCCTGTCTTATCAGCTATAGCACAAAAAGACTCATGTTTGTGATGTGTGATGGATGACAAAGGATTTCAGTGTTGGTTGTGGTGCTTGGCGAACATATCTGTTGTAGCTAAGTGGTATGATCCATGGCAGTAGTCACGTTGAGGCACTTGGACCAGAGTCAATGGCAATGAGCTATGAGCATGTGATCCCATATACCACGACCCTTTAACGAGAAGAGGCCATATAGACAGGAAAATACCAGTGTGCAGATTACATTATGTGCCATTTGAGTCTGAGTGCTTGGGAGCTGAATCCCCCCCTTAATAGGGCTGTTTGCTTTGTGTTGGAGAAAAGCTCAAAGAAAAAAAAAAGCACACTGACTATCTATTATATGATTGTTGCAATGTTATTGTTGCTAATTTACTTATTTATTTACTTTGTGAATTTACTTTTACTTACAAATTTTGTCTTAGCTTTAACTGATTTTGCCTACAGGCAATATTTTAGGTGAAGACTTGTAAGCAAAGTCATTGTTGCTACTTGCTTGCTGCTGTTTTACAGATGCTCAAAGAGATTGCCTTCCTCGTTTACAATAACCATTCAATAACCTTTATAGCAGATCACTAATCCTTAAGACCTTACTTCATTCACCCTCCAGTCCTGAATTTGTATTTTGGTTGATGCTGGAGTATTTATCAAAACATTTTCTTTGCAAAATTACTAATGTAAAATCAGTTTTTCTTTGACTTGATTCTTAGGTTAGTTGAGTTTATTAACTCAATTTAAGTTAAATTAATTCTTGTTTCATTTTCTGGGGTTTTGAAAACTGTGAATGGATTTTGCATCGTGACATCAAATCCATTGATCTACAATGATGCATTGCCCAACCAGGATATACTGTATGTAATTTGAAAATAACATGCATAATAGGATGATGACAACACATCGGTGGTTCGTAGTGATTTTCTGATTTCAGCACATACATTTGTGAAAGAAACATAATACTTAATGTTCCAAAATTTACTCATGATTTTCTGACAGAAGTAGAAAGGATGGATTGAAGCACAAACCATCAACGCGTTAGACTTTAGCGCTCACAGTACAGTATATCGCAGTATCATTCCCTGCACTGCATTAGCTGGTCCCAGGACAGCCAAGTGCTCCTGCATTCAAGCTGTTCTCATCATTAGGAGACACACCCTGTAGAAAGCCATACAACAACAGGCTGAAGGAGAGACCATGTGGCTACTGTACAACGCCATAATCCATTTGATTTAAACTTGAACTGAAATCATGTCAGTGATTCTTGTGAAGTCCTTCTTACCAGCAGCCTTAAACAAGACATGCAGCTGACATGCAAATTACACATGTCTTGTGCAAGTCTCTTGGTACTATTTTTGTATGAAAATAATTTCATTTTGAGATATAGGGTGCACGAAGTACGTAGACAGACAGGTGCTCAGCATGTCAGCCCCTCACATTTGGCATGGCTCTGTTATATTTGCTCACCTAACACTGGTTTTTCTCGACTTCATCTGAAGATTATAGATGATGATGGCCAGTTCAGCTCCTCTGAGGGCAGTACAGTGGATGGTATGGGAGGCGGGGAGGGAGGAGAGTCTATAGACTTTGAACTGGAAGATTCTATGGAACCTGACGCCTGCTTTCCTGACGGTGAATACTACTACAACCGCTGCCACCACTTAACCTACTACAGCCTTGGCGTTAATCTGCATAATACTGCATATTACACTGGTAAATCGCCATCTCCCCTTTGTCTCTGCTCAGGCTGTGTGCAAAAGTCCCAGTGTTGTCAGGTAAAGGCAGACGTGGGTTGGTGGAAGGTGTGGTGGACGCTAAGAAAGACCTGTTACCGGATAGTGGAGCACAACTGGTTTGAGAGCTTCATCATCTTCATGATCCTACTGAGCAGTGGAGCACTGGTAAGTCCGTACTGAGTTAACGCAGTCTCACCAGAGTCTGTTCTCACTGGTTTGTTACAAAAGAAATTCTCATTCTATGCAAAGTAAGATCAAGATTTTGAATTTGTATTCATATTTACAATTAATTACTCACTGTTTTTTTTTTTTTACATGCAGGCATTTGAAGACATCTACATTGAGAAGAGGAAGACCATTAAAACGGTGTTGGAGTTTGCAGACAAAATCTTCACCTACATCTTCATTCTGGAGATGGTGCTGAAGTGGGTGGCGTATGGGTATGCCAAGTATTTCACAAATGCCTGGTGCTGGCTGGACTTCCTCATTGTTGATGTAGGTTGAAACACCTCTGCCTACACAGAAACATACATACACCTATTTTTTGAAACAATTCTTAGGTTGTTTTTTGGGGTTTTTTTTTAATGAAAGGCATGCTGTAGTATCTGAGAATGTTCTCTTTAAACTGAGTGTAATGTGTCTCCTCTGCTTATGACGTGACATCTGCGTTCTAGGTCTCGCTGGTCAGTATGGTAGCCAATGCCATCGGATATTCTGACCTCGGCGCCATCAAGTCTCTGAGAACCCTGCGAGCTCTGAGGCCCCTGAGAGCCCTGTCACGGTTTGAAGGCATGAGGGTAAGAGTCACTAGATTTCCCCACCCACTCGAGTCACGGTGCATTGTCTTCCACCAGCTCACTGCACTGGTACAGAGCACAGGCACAGGCGAAGAGCAGCATAATGCACTATGACTTTGCCAGACCTAGACAGCAGATACCCCAAAAGTGTGTTGCATGTAAATGAAGCATTCCTCTCCTTACCTAATCCTCTTCCTCCAGCTGTTATTTGTCCTCAGGGTTGACTTAAATATTTATATGATGACGTTGATTACATCACTTTCTTTTAAATGACCATCTAATTATACACCAGTGATGCAGGATTTTTGATTAAAGGAATAGTTTGACATTTGGGGAATGTGTTTATTCACTTTCTTGGTGAGAGTTAGATCAGAAGATTGATATTATTCTCACATCTGTACATTAAATGTGAAGCTAGAGCCTGTACACAGTTCGCTTGGTTTAGAATAAAGAGTGGTAACAGGGTAAAGCAGCTAGCATGGCTCTGTCCAAAGGTAAGACAAATCTGCCTACCAGCCCTTCTAAAACGCGCTAATTAACAAGCTATACCTCAGTTGTTTGGTCCACACAAACACAGAGGTGTAAAAACAACAAGTTGTGGTTTTATGGTGGGTTATGTGCTGTACTATTTTTGGCATGGAGTCTCCACTGGGTGCCTGGAAACCTGTTTTGGATATTATTTGCTGGGTTCTTTAACATGATTTCTTCATGTATTATTTATGTTTCTGTTTACAGTAAGCACATTTGGTGGCGTCGTCCTGCCTTACCAGGTGTTCTGTTTCAATGTTTCTCTAAAATTTAATGTAACCCACTAAAATCACTTTTAGGTACACAGCATCAATCTCCAGCCTCCTCTCCTAATTCTTTTCCCACCTTTACCATGCAGTTATCATTGTATTTTAGCTTTGGTGTTAGTCATAGCTGTGATGAGCTCATGCTGATGTTTATGTTGGCACTGAAACATTCACTCTTGTGTTTTCCTATTCTTACCATTACCAGAGTATACAGTGTTGTGGATCAGTTCTACATTCTGTGATCTCTGCCTGCTGTACAGATGGGTTATGTTTGTGTGTTGGTGTGCAGGTGGTTGTCAATGCCCTGCTGGGAGCCATTCCTTCCATCTTCAATGTGCTGCTGGTATGTCTCATCTTCTGGCTCATCTTCAGCATCATGGGAGTCAACTTATTTGCGGGGAAGTACTACCGCTGTGTCAACAGAACCACAGATACGCGTTTCCATTCATCAGAGGTGAAACACAAGAATGACTGTTTGGCCTTGGGCGATGACGTTGCTCGCTGGAAGAATGACAAAATCAACTTTGACAATGTTGGCTTGGGTTACCTTGCATTGCTGCAAGTGGTGAGTAACTGAATCAATTGTAAGTGTTTGATAATTGCGCATTCTGTGCAATTGTAAACTTGTAAATATGTTACTTGCTGTATTGGTAGAAAACCGGCAATGACAGAAAGATCAAAGGGCTACTACAGTATTTTTTTGTGGATATTCATCTCTATGCAGGCTACATTCAAGGGCTGGATGGAAATCATGTATGCTGCAGTGGACTCAAAAAGCAAGGTAATCAAATTGGAATGTTTAGCTCATCCTGTTTGTTTGTTTTTTATTTGTTTAATTTGTTGTTTTTATTTTATAATCTTTCTTAGAAATTGTGCCTCTCAATATTGCAATACTTTAAGTTATAATCCTTAAGATTTTCATGAAATCAAACCACATTTTTGATACTATTTATGGTTGTCATTTTTTTTAGCAATATATTTTGTAATTTTTAGGACTTTAGGATCAGACCTTTAGGGGGGCTCAGCCCCTAATGACATGCATACAGTGTCTTGCAAAAGTGTTTAACTGTAGGCGAAATCACTAATTTCATTGCAATACATTCATATTTTTCTATATATGATATTTAAATTTACAACAATACTTTTAATGAATTACTAGTAAGTAATATGAGTTTTACACCACAAAATATTTTGTAAGAAAATGAAAAATGGAATATGTCAATACTAACAGAGCTTTTTTCTTTTTTGAGATTGTGACATTGTCCATGCAAACTTTATTATGTCCAGCTGTTGTGTGGAAAACAAAAAAACAGCCTGAAATCAGATCACAATTGCAATTATTACTAACTTCTTTGTTACAACAACATGAGTTTGTTTGGCTTTGCTGTAAACAAAAGGTCTGGTCAAGGAGTGTTTGCTTCCCCCAGAATTCTAGGGTATGTTGAATTAAATCGCACTTGCTGTTACCACCTGTTGCCAAATGAACCAGGACTTGTATCTTAAGGATTATACAGTAAATTTAACGTACTAATGTCTAATGTTTTATGTCATTATTATAGCCAGAAGAACAACCAGAGTATGAGATCAACCTGAAGATGTACATGTATTTTGTTGTTTTCATCATATTTGGAGCCTTCTTCACACTCAATCTCTTTATTGGTGTCATCATAGACAATTTCAATCAGCAAAAGAAGAAGATAAGTATCATATCTGCTTTCTAAACAAAATGTGATATTTTGACTTAATATTCTGATGGAAATGCAATATTTAAAAGCATTACTTTAAGTTTATCTTTCTGCAGTATCTCCTCATCACCTTTGCTGTGATTTAACATGCCTCACATCCCCTCTTTACCTAGGAGGTCAAGACATCTTTATGACTGAAGAACAGAAGAAATATTACAATGCCATGAAAAAGTTGGGGTCAAAGAAACCACAAAAACCTATTCCTAGACCATCAGTATGTAGCTTCAACCATGACTGCATCGAATTTGCATTACAAATCTGACCTTTGTTTCATAGCACCTAAAGTGTATTTCTGTTTCTCCGCCTTGTGTCTATTTCAGAACAAAATTCAAGGATACATCTTTGACTTCACCACAAAACAAGCATTTGATATTGTAATAATGGTTCTAATATGGCTAAATATGGTAGCCATGATGGTGGAAACTGCTGACCAGTCAGAGGAACAGGACAAAATTCTCTACTGGATTAATGTAGTGTTCATTTGCATCTTCAGTGGAGAGTGTTTGTTGAAGATGATCTCGCTTCGCCAGTACTATTTCACGAATGGTTGGAATGTATTTGATTTCATCGTAGTCATCCTGTCAGTCATTGGTATGACTCAACTCTGTTTACTGTGGTGCTCAAATAAATTAAAATATTGAATTTTGTCTGTGGACATATATGTGTTGTTTACAGTTTGTTTAATCTGTTTTGTTTTCTTTCCTTAGGAATGTTTCTCTCAGAGGTGATAGAGAAGTATTTTGTTTCGCCAACCTTGTTCAGAGTCATCCGATTGGCTAGGATTGGCCGCATCCTTCGCCTTATTAAATGTGCCAAAGGAATCCGCACACTCTTGTTTGCCTTGATGATGTCACTTCCTGCCTTGTTCAACATTGGTCTCTTGCTGTTCTTGGTGATGTTTATCTATGCCATCTTTGGCATGTCAAACTTCGCTTACGTCAGGCACGAAGCAGGCATTGATGACCTTTTCAATTTTGAGACTTTTGGCAACAGCATGATCTGTTTGTTCCAGATCACCACCTCAGCAGGGTGGGATGGCCTACTAGCTCCCATTCTCAACAAACATAAAGATGATTGTAGCAGTACCACGGAGCATCCTGGCAGTTCTGTTACAGGAGACTGTGGAAATCCTCCTGTGGGAATTGCCTTCTTTGTGAGCTACATCATCATCTGTTTCCTGATTGTGGTGAATATGTACATTGCAGTCATCCTGGAAAACTTCAGTGTGGCCACTGAGGAGAGCGCGGACCCACTAAGTGAGGATGATTTTGAAATGTTTTATGAGGTCTGGGAAAGGTTTGATCCTCATGCAACACAGTTCATGGAGTACAATAAGCTGTCAGAATTTGCAGATGCTCTGGAATCGCCATTACGTATAGCCAAGCCTAACAAGATCGAACTGATCTCTATGGATCTACCCATGGTGAGTGGTGAACGCATTCACTGCCTGGACATCCTGTTTGCATTCACAAAACGTGTTCTGGGTGAGGGTGGGGAGATGGACATCCTAAGGGGGCAGATGGAGGAGCGCTTCATGGCCTCAAATCCTTCCAAAGTGTCCTACGAACCCATCACTACCACCCTCCGTCGCAAACAGGAAGACACATCAGCCGTTGTCATCCAGAGAGCATTTAGACAGTATACAAAGAAATATGCTGCCATTAAGCCCTCCAACACATCCAGTGATAACATTCAAAAGGATGAAACACTCATTGACAAAGAGGATCTTGTCACAGATAAACTCAGAGAAATTTCTAGCTCAGATAAAAGTGAACTGACACCTTCAACGGCCGCTCAATCCTCATGTAACAGTGTGACAGCAAATGGTAAAAACAAATATGAAAAAGACAAAAGTGAAAAGGAGGTTGTGGGCAAAGATGTCAGTGAGCAAGATATGTAAGAGAGTGCTGTAAATGCTACAAAGACATTTTAATTAATGACAAAATGTTTACAACCTTTAAAAGTGACTAAGACATCCATTGGACTCCCTTCCTTAGTATGGATATCTATGCCAAACTGACCATGCTTAACTTGAGTCTAAAGGTTGGTGCCTAAAATGGAAAAGTGGCTCCTTCAGGCTGTAGTGGGACAATTGTGGATGTGTTCAGGAGCAAGGATGCCTTTTGGCTTTTTGTGGGGATGGGTAAGTGTTCTGAAAGACACATTAGTTGCTTTAACTTCTATTGCAGCTAGTTCTGCTATCCAGTGTCTTGAATTATTGTTATATCACTGACTGTTGTATTACTTTACCTACTTACTTTTCAAGCAGAAAAAAACAGTTTTAATGTTATTATTTTAAGAATTCATAGTTTGATTAATTCACTTTTTATACACTTTTTTTTACTCTTCCTTCAGGGATAGTCTTTACAATGAGTAGCAATGCTTTGAGGCTAGTCTTGCTAACTGGTAGCACATGGAATACTTGACAAATCCGAAAGACCATGTCGGAGTTGCTGCAGTAAACTAGAAATGTAGACCTGCATGAATGTTTCTCCATGATTATGCATGCTCGAGTGTACTATTTCATCATGCTCTCTCCCTGTCCATCATGCTTCATGGTACAAAGTATACAGTCATGACATGGCTGTTTTTTATACATTACAGAAACGTGACCTTAACCTACAGTCCAAACAAATGCGTCGACTATGTTTGATTATCAGTAACACTTGGCAGAAATACTTTGCACATTCAGTTTTGTTGAATCATCAAAATCATTCACATACTTCACCTCAGCCTGATTGCTAATTATGTACACATTTTATCATGAAACTGTGTTAAAAACACAGTCTTCAACTGAAAGTTTGTCTTTCAAAGCTGGAAATTCAAGAAAAAGACTGTGTTGTTTGCACATTGTAACGGACCCTGTTATTAAGTTACCTTGCTTAACCACAAATCTCTAACAGTTTGCTCCAGGAGGAGATTATCTGTAATATTGTCTGGACAGCAGCATCACTTAAAACGTCTCCAAAATACAAGTCTCCTCCATGTTTCCACCTTGTTGTTTTTGATGATGCACCTCAATGTGTATTCTGTAATGATTGTGGAATTTATGGAACAATTACCATTTATTACCTATGATATAAAACCAAATATATTTTCCATGTTTCCTGTTTCCATATTCAGGCAGACAGGGTTATATTATACATTCAGCATGAGCTGTGAGGTGAAAAATGTAAATGTCCATGAAAACTGTTCTATGGACGGCAATTTTTTTTCATAAGACAAAGCCCTATGTTTGATTATTGGTGATGTTATATGACTGTGACTTTACTTTATTCAACCTTTAACTGCATATTTTCATTTGGAAATGGTGACTTGAAAAAAAAAAGGGTAGTTGATCCTTTATGTTTTTGTGTGCTTTGTTGACTGTTTTTTCACAGTTTACCTCTCAATCTTTATCATGAAAAATATCTAAGTTGGATGAAAGATGTCTCGAGAGTATTCTGAATGATTGTCTCAAGGACATGGCCTCACACATCTCATGTGCCCTTGGCTGTTTCCTACTTCTGTTTACATTTTATAGTGGCAGTTGTGTTACTTTTGACAGTTCAGCCCATAGCTATGACATCCACCCTAAACTGTGTCTACACTACATCAGATGTTCCATGTTATAAAAGTATAATTCCATTCATGTAAGTATATTTTGCATGTAATTAGAACGTTCAATACTTACACTATACTTTATGCATAATGAAAGAATGTTTTGATCACATAGAATTTGACATCTCCCATCATTTATATGCATACTGCTTGTAGTGTATAAATAAACTGCATGCAAGACACTGCTATAACCCATTTCACTGAAACGCCAAAAGAATAAAGATTACATGTACCTCAAGTATGCCTTAAACATTCATTTATTTTACCATGCTATATAGAAGACATTTATATATTGTTTTATGTGTGCATTGTCCAGTTTTATTTAGTTACTATTTCTTTCTTTTTGAGTTGACTGTGAGAGTGGGACTGCTGGCTCATTGTGCTTTGCTTAATTTTTAGCCACTTGCATTTTTTTTCAGTAAGAATGACCCCGTTATCATCTATGTTCTGGTGAAACTGCTACTTTATGTCTGTCACTCTGTCTATTCTGTTTTATCATGTGACGTTCAGCAACATTTTTTTTTACTTCTTATCTTTTACTATAAATTGTAGCAGATGTGTGATTGAAGTGGTATTGTTATCAGTTCATTGTTTGTCCTACGGTCCAATCAGTAAGTGAATATTAAGTCACGCTGAAAACAAAAATGTAGGTCTGTTGCTCAGAGCTGCTAGTCCAGTACATAAGAGAGCAGCTCTTTTGTGAGTGTTATCATTTAGTATCACATTGTTCAGGGCCTGAGCTTCTCAGCAATTGTGTACTTAATTTGTCTTTTTGTTATGTGTAGATACAGTATGTGCCTTGTTTACCCATGCAAAGTTCTTACATTTCCTGACGTTTGAAGTGATTTTCTTGTTCAAACACTAAATATGTATAATATACTGTGACGTGCACACTTTTATTCACAGGAAACCGATGCAGAGATCCTAGAACAGGTGTAAAATAATATTTTCTTTTTCTAAATATTGTTAAAAAAAATTCTGGGCAGAACGTAGTCTAGAGAGGGCCAGTCTCATGTGCCTCTGGTTCAAAGAGCACCAGAGACACAGAGGCTGATGCCTATTGTTGAGAGGGCACTGATGGCGGCACAAATAGCATAAATGTATCACAAATGTTATCTCTATTTGGCTAAACTGGCAAACCATTTAGAGCATTGCTTGCTGTTGGTGGAGTAGGCAATGTGTGAGTAAACAAAATTAAAAGAGCACTTTTGCAGCCGAGACATACCATGGTGAATCTACATTATTTTCCCACATGCTTCTTATTTTTTCCGCGAACAGAGGTATTTTATTTTACATATTCTATGAAAGCATGAGACAGCCTGTCTAGCATGGTCTGACAATTTTGAATATGCAGTGATTAACATGTTTTAACACATGAATATGTGTTTGATATATTAATGTGATATCTAATATGCATACATGAAAACATGTGGTGACACTATTTCCAAAGTCAGATTCATTCATGTTTTTCTCACAAAGACCACACTTATTAGAAAGTCAGAGCACATAAGTGTTTATTTCTTTACAATAGAATTAACAAACACTTATTTTCTTCTGTTGAGATTTTACTGCATTTTTAGGAGCCAATAGCATACTTCAACTGTACCTCATCTTTGGTTGGTAAACTAATACCATTGATATCAGGGAGGTAAGGATTCCTGATCATAGCTGAATGAAATTGATGAGTAATCATCAAACTGTCCTGATAGCTTTCAGTCGCGTGATGGGGATTTAATTTTGAAAAACGGATCTAAAGTGCTAACCACATTTAGAGGCATTAACCATCAGCTTTTACAGTTATAAGCTTTATGACTGTTACAATGCTGATAGCCAGACCGCAGTAAGCATTAGTGTCATTTCAGAACCTGTAAAATGTTGAAGTTATCAGTGTCCATTTCATGTGCAAAATGTAATGAGCACTCAAACTGTAAATAGCTCAACTTATATTGCTCTCTTTAATCTTTTGGGATATTGAAAGCACTTGTGAATGTATGACTTTAAGCAAATCATCTTGAGTAACATGACAATAAATGTAAAAGTAAAAATGTCTTCAAAATATTTTAGTCAGTCTTGGCCAAGTAGGGAACTCTAGAACTGAAAATATGCACAGGTTTATGATATTTTCATTTTCAGTGTGCAATATGTTTTAGCAAACATCTGTGCAAGAAGCTAGAGTCTGGTTTCTGAGTGCGCTTTGTGGCTCCTGCCGGAAACTATTACCATCTTAAGTGGGTGGAACATTTTTATTAATTATTAATAACAGTCCAAATATTCATTACAGCTCAACATCGCTTTTACCTATTGTGGCTGCTGAATCCTGAGGGCAGTAAACAAGAGGATGATGGCAAAGTGCTGATTATTCCTGCCATTCTGTCTCACAACGATGATGTGATTATCAGTTTGTGCCACACCCATTCACAGTACTTTATGGCTCACATGTTGTTTTCCTGACAAGCCAGTCAGCAGAGCAATTGAGCTGTCCCTGAATAAATGTTTGCCAGCATTCTCTCAGAACTCAAGGCATTATAACAGAAACAAACTGTCAGTTATTCAGAAGGTGAACGTCAAAAGATTCTTATTCTGAAAAAGATCTTTGTCTATAATGTCATCCACCATCTGATGCAAGAGAGCGAATATACTTTGAAATGCAGCCTCTGACTGAAACCAACACACACTGATGGCAACAAGTGGGTTGCACATTGCCTATTTTAATGACTAATAAATCAAGAGTGATTCTGCAGATTCCCCTTGCTGGTTGCCCAGCAACATGACATCAAGCTCCTGTGTTAGACTGCATTAGGGTGGAAGGTTGGAAGTTGGTCTGCTGTCCCTGTCTCGCAAGCTGGGCAATAATATGTAGACATGTAATATATGAAAGGATGTGTATTTGGCTTGGGATCCCGCCACTGGCATGCTTGGAGGCGCAGGGTGAAAGACAATTCAGAGAGAAATCTGAGAATGCTACCCATAACAGCTCTGTAATTTTATTTGCTGTAGATAGATGAGAAGAAAATCCCATTAGATTACGTAGTGGTGAGTAACCCCCTACTTTACCGTGGTGCTAACAGACAGACACACAGACTGACAGACAGAGACACACCCACACAGTCACTCATTTTTTATCTCAACCACTAAATCGCACACACACACACTGTTTCAAGTGAACCACTCCCTCTGTAACTCACGACAACATACACAAATACAAATAGGCCTACCACTGTTTACAGACAACACCTTGTCAAGTAGAAATACACCAAAGGATTGCACAAATTCTCCCTCATTTTCTATTATTACCTGTTCCATCAGATAGTACAGAAATACTGCATATATGTAAAAAAAAAAAAAAAAAATTTTTTTTTAAATTAACAATCCCCGATCATCAATATAATACCTGTTGTATGTTTACAAGCATATATTTAGTACTTGTAAGTATGTGCAAGGCAATCGCATTTCAAGCAACTTTTTTTTATTGCAACACATGTAGAAAAAGAAATGAAAGAGTTCATTAGCAAACGAGCTGCTTGTGTTATTGGGCATTGGCTCTTTGATCAATAATCATCTGTACAAACCACAATGGATATAGCCATTAGAATGCTATAGCAGTATATCCCAGGGGGTACATATTCCACAGTCTTTCCTCTAATAGGTTTTCAAATGCATTCTTTGTAAGTGCAACAACACATGCAGTATTTATTGCTCTTTGCTAAGTACAACACCTTGATTATCTACCGTGTAACTACAGTTACACGGTACTACTTTGTACTACTCTGAGTATTATTGAAAATATAATTTACTTAATTTGGATTAATGAATCAATAAACACAAAATAATTCATATTAAATACATAATATTATGTATCATGTGTATTTTTTCTGGTATAGTAACCTCTAACAATATGGCTTCAAAACTGTGAGCTAAAGTGTGTGGTACAGCACAAAGACATTTCCCATTGCTGCACATGCTCAGAGCTCGATACCAACCTGATTTACTCTTCCATTGATGTGTCCTGCAGAGAGTAATGATTATGTGCCAGAGTTAGTGCTAAATAGTATCTGACAAGGCATGGAAAGGTCTCTCTTGGAACAGTTGCACCCATGCTGGACACTGGCTGCTCCTGCCATGGACTCAACACTGTAGACATCAAGAGTTCATACTTAACAGTCAATGCATGGTGTTGCATAACATTGGGCCACCAATTACCACTGGCTAGATGGAAATATGTTTCCACTGCACATGGTAAACTATGTAAAGATGTGTTAATATGTGATAATTTGCACAAACCTTCGTTTGAAAGAGCTGAACAATAATGATGCTTATATTACACAATAACAAAAATGAGATAAGATATTGCCATTATCTTTAAATGTCTTTACTAAACTGGGGATGGTAAAGTGTAGATCTGGCAAACAGAAGGCCTGACCAACCTACTCACTACGTTAATCCAGCCTCTGTGAGTGTAATCCAAGCCACCGAGCTGCCTCAAATCATTTCCATAAATTCAAAGTATGTTAAACCTACTTTCACTTGACATGCAATATTCTTCTGCATGTTGCTTCAAATGCCCTAGAAGTCAAAACATGTTATATTATAAAATCATGGCGCATGGTAAAATTCACCAATGACTTCATATTTATAAACACCTCTTCCACCCCCCCACCCGCACACACACCTTTTATAACTTCTGAATTAATTTATTTTCCCATATAGATTTTTTGCGTAAGTATAAGCTAAATGTCGAAAAAAGTTTTTTTTTAATTATTGGGCTATTAGCATCATTAATAGTATTAGTAGTAGTACTATCACATTTTATAAAAGGATAACTGCGCCACCTGGAGATACAAAGGCGAAAGTAGCTCGTCTCATATGTAAATTTGTACTTCGTTTTTCCTCAGGTTTGTCTTTCAGGCTTCCTACTAGGCTGAAGTAGAACCCTACAGTGTTTACCAATCCTCGCCCAACAAGCATTACCAATTAAATATTTAAGGATGCAGAAACAGAATAAACTATGGTTGGGGTTTGAATCTGCCAATCATACTGAAGGAGGTGGGATATACTAGCAGCCGGAGAGGCAGTGGTGCCTGAAAGGAAAACATCAGGGAATAAATAACAATATTACATCGTTGTTACTAAGTTACCGGGCAACGCTAACTGAGTTGGTTCAAGATGGCGAAAACACAACGAAAACTGCAATAATGTCGATCTTTCGCTGAAGTACAATGCAGACAGCGTAAATCGGCAGTTATTTTTACGCCAGTTACTGTTTAAGAACAAAGCGTCTCAGCCAAGATGGAGGATGAAGAGACGACGTTGGTAAGCGAACATGTTTTAATGACACAGCACCCAATGCAAACGTTACAGGATTAAAGCGACCTGGAGACTCACCCAGTCCGAGTTAATAAATATTACAATAATGTTCGCTATAAATGACATAGGGCTTTTCGTAAGACTTTTCAAAACACTAATAATAGTTGTTTGTCGTGGCTAAGAATGACATCGGCTAGCTAACGTTAATGACGTTAATTAACATTAACTGAGTTAGCTAGCTTTAACATATACTGAAGCTAAACACAGGATTACTCTTTTAACTTTGGTTTGCATGTTACTTTATTCTGTTATGAAAAGAATTGGTTGCAGCATCTGATTGAGAGCGTATTTTACTTTTTTTTGCTACTAAGTTAGCTATTACCACCTGTAAACTCCTACAAACACAGTGCCTCTTTCTGTTTTTCCACAGGCTTTGATCAGGTACTATAGCTATGAGAAGTATTTCAGTCATGCTGTAAACGTTGCAGCAGCTGCTCAGAGGAAATTCAGCGATGATCCTATCTACATTTTTTTCCATGCATATGGTACCCTTATGCAAGGTAAGCTTGAAAGATTCAAATAAAATAATAGCATGGGACTTTTCTGGTTAGACTAGTGTCTCTTTGCCATGTGTCATACATACTCGTGTCATTATTTTACTACAGATCAAGTTCAAGAAGCCTCAGTAGAGTTGGACACAATAAGAGATAGTCGAGATGTCTCACTCTGCACGTTAATGGCCCTTGTCTATGCTGAGAAAAAAAAGGCAAACCCAGGTAGGCCAGCATAGTCCTTTTATTTATGTCACAGATGTTTGCCCAGACTCTTTTAAAGGACTGCACACACACTTGTTGGTAATATCAAGTGTCTTTGTATTTACAGACAGAGAAGTAATTCAAGAACTTGATGCTAAGGTGAAAGAGGATCGTAAAAGTGCATCTCCTAAGAGTCTGTACTATGCTGGGATGTTTCTCTGGCTGTTAGGGCGAAATGATAAGGCGCGGGAGTACACAGAGAGAATGATCAAACTCTCGAGTGGCTCTAGAGAGGTGAGATTTGCATTATTGTCATATGTTTGAGAAAAGCATCAGTATTACTTTTCCATTGTTATGCAAAGTCTTGGAGTGTATGTAATGATAATGTAATGATCTGGCTTCTCATCTGTTTTGTAAAATCTGGGCTGATATTTGTTGTCCAGGGAATAATCCTAAAAGCCTGGATAGATGTGACATCTGGTAAAGACGCCTACGCCAGGAAGGCTGGAAAATACTTTGATGAGGGACTGAAAGAGAGAGCAGATGTTTTTGCCCTGATGGGAAAGGTGAGATGGGAATTACAAATCCATATTGAATAGTCTTCCTCAGCCACAGCTGAAAATGTTACGATGCTATTATTTCTCATATTTCCTATACCTCTTACAGTACTTATTGTGTTTGTAATTGACTCAGTGTTTTATGTACTGTGTCTTGCCATCACTGTGATTGGTGCATTTTTACTCTTTAGTTCAGCAATTCCCATCACCATATGAAATCTCTTGCAGTTCTTCTGCGCAGTACATTATTTGGATTAATTCTCTGTAACTTTGGAAATATCCCTTCCATTGTTGTTCCTGATTACATTTAGACATTTCATTCGTATTGAATAGTAAATTAAAAGTCATGTTTTGTACTAGCCTGTGTGACGTTGTGCTGTCCTAGGCACAATACTATGAATATCGTCAGAACTACTCCGGAGCATTGGAGATGGTTAACCAGGTCATTGTTAGTTTCCCTGGATTCTTGCCTGCCCTCATCAAGAAGATGAAACTGTTGCTCAGCCTTCAAGACTGGGAGCAAACGATAGATGCAGCACACAGGTAATTGATGAGGTGGTTAGGAGGTTTCTTCCAAATCATACACAGCTCACATCTCTCATAGTGCAAGCTTATCTGAGCTCTCTTCCACAGACTCTCAAGGAAGGGTTACAATGTCTCTGGTGAGATCATAAAGCGCAAAAAACATTTGTAATCACCACCAGGGATGTAAGAAAAACAGTCTGCCTTTACAAATGGCTTAGTATTCAAGTGCAAATGAAACACTAGTGTGATGCCTCAAACCAGTGCATACTGATTACTCCATTGTTTGTGCTCGCCCCTCTGGACCTTGGCCAGTGTCAGACAGCATAGAAAGGCCTTTGAGCCAAAGTGCAGAAGTTCTAAGGATGTGCTGCTTTTTTCTGAACAGGAGGAAGTGTGATTACTGAAGATGCACCAAGTTTAGAGCCACTGTGGTGCCATCACTTGGATGTTGTGAAGGGGGAGGGGTGCGGGCAGCATACCGTAGACTGTACATCCTTTGGCAGCCTTCACAGTTCCTTTTAGTTTTAATGTTATTTGTCTGGGAGCTCAACACAGTACTGCAGCTGTATCAGATATTCTATTACTATCAATCAAAGAAATCCAAGCTTATTAAGTGTAGGAGATGGACTTAATTCACTTCATGCACCCTGTGTCATATTTCAGGCTTTTACAGAAGGATAAAAATAACCTGGAGGCACTACGGATGCTAGCTCTACATTCTTTATGTAGACATGGAGATATTACTGAGGTAAAGTTCACATTTTCACATGTTCCCACTTGCTTACCTACGAACTTGTAGGGACGCAAATTGTAAATACTGGCTTTTATGATGGAGCTGTGGCAAAGTGCTGATCACTTTACAGAAACTGTTTTTATATCCCCCTTGGCAGTCAGTAAAGCAGCTTTCAAACCTCATCAGCAGCTTGGAGATTCTGGAGCCACACAACCCAGAGCTTTTCTACAGGATGTCCCTAGCCTTCACCCGTGTTGTAAGACAATTTTTAGTATTCTTTCTAAATTCTTAATGCTGCTTTTTTGGTCATCTTTACTTCTGAGAAGTTGTTGACCTGCATGGAATTTCAGCATTTACAGTGTTTCTTGTTTTTCGTTTTGTCACAGTGTGGGCGAAATGAGAAATTGATTGAGCAGACGTTTAGGATGGTGGAAAGAGCCTTCTATGTGACATCAGGAGACTCAGATTTAGCCACAGAGTTGGGCTACCAGATGGTGCTTCAGGGCAGAATCAAGGAGGCTATGAAGTGGTACAAGACCGCCATGACTTTGGATGAGACAAGTGTTTCTGCTTTGACTGGTAACCTGCTACAATTATTAATCCGTTGTCTACATGACACTCAGGGTCCACATGCCATTTTTAATTTCTGAAGATACAAAATTTTTTTGTTTTTGTTCCGCAGGTATAATTCGCTGCCAGCTGATAGAGGGCCATCTTGAAGACGCAGAACAACAGTTGGAATTTCTCACTGAAATTCAGCAATCTATTGGAAAATCAGGGGTAACGTCTTTTTATAAATGCTGGCAACATGAAATGTATTTCACTCTATTAAGAGTATCCCAGAGGAAGAGACTCATCATGGTTTAGAATAATGTATTATGCTTTAAAAACTGCAAAAGCACTAAGCAAGAGCACCTTGCAGGATAGGCAATAGCTGCTCCTGGTGGTGTTCAGTATTTTCTCTTCAGTTGTGCTTTCTGGGAGACTTTTTGTTTTTATGCTGGTGTCAAGTTTTCCTCCCTACTACCTTCCTCTACCTCTTTTTTTTTATCCAACCATTTTTGCTTCTCCTTCTGTTATTTAATTCTTTTTTTGTCATTAGGAGCTACTATATCTACGTGCTGTTCTGGCAGTGAAAAAGCGCCGGCCCCAGGAAGAGGTGACCAATCTGTTGAATGATGCAGTGGACACACACTTCTCCACACTGCAGGGTCTGCCTCTGGGAGTGGAGTACTTTGAGAAGCTGAACCCCGACTTCCTGTTGGAGATTGTCAAAGAGTATCTTGCACTGTGTCCTGCTAAGGTACGACAGGGAGACTCATCAATGACAGGGTGTCCGTTGGTCTTAAAATTTCTGTGTAACTTCAGGGCCTCATAAAAAAGTTAGAAAGAATCTTTGCAGTAAATAACAATTGTGCAATTCTTGTTTTAGCCTCCAGCCCAGGGCCAGCCTCCTGCTCTTCAGGTCCAGCACTGTGCCACATTGTTGGATACTGTGGTCAAGATTGTGCCAGGTCTCCCTCAAGGGGTCTTCCTGCTAGCCAGAGTCAGATATCAGTCTGGTGAGCGCTGCATTTAAAATATATGTTTTGGTTTCTTTTCTGCAAAAGCTATCATAAACTGCATTGTGTCTGTGTCCATTCAGGTGACATTGATGCTGCTCAGAGCAGTCTACAACATTGTCTGGACCAGTGTCCTTCTCATGCAGATGCTCATCTGCTAATGGCACAGATCCATCTGATGCAGGGTAACTTCACATTGTGTTCCCAGTCTCTTGAACTCTGCCTCAGCCATAACTTTGAGGTAAGATCATCATCGACATGGACAGTATTATTGGCTGCTAAATGTTTATGAGACAGCATGCGTTCAGGCTCTTACCTGACCCATGGCAAATGTGCAAATACGTTGAGGTCTGCCGCCTTTATCTGTAACATTTAGGAGCATGTCAGCTTGTCCTCAGTAGTAATACAGAAAAGGATGTAGGTGACAGGAAGAAGAAAGTCGCATCTAGTAAATGTACTTTGTCTCCACAGAGGGGAACTTGACAGCACTGACAAGATATGCACACTCGAATGGGTCTCCTCTTGACCTCTTGTCCATTCCAGATTCGAGAACATCCGTTGTACCACCTTATCAAGGCTCAGGCTAAGAAGAAGACGGGCGAGCTGACGGAGGCCATTCAGACACTGCAGATGGCCATGAGTCTTCCAGGTGTCTGCAGAGCTCGATCCTCGTCCAAGTCTAAGAACAAGAAGACTGAGCTGAGTCCTGCTGACTGTGTCTCTGTCTTTTTGGAGTTAGCTGAGGCCCTGTGGCTCAACGGAGAACAGGTAAAATAGTGAGTTTTGATGTAAGAAGGCATATACATGATACTATCCTGTTTATGTAAAGCACTCTAGATATTGTTCTATGGTTTATATAGTGGCAATCTTTTCTCCGTCCGGTAATTCACTTTACCACTACTGTTAAAAGTCTGTGTATTAGCAATAGGTTTGACGCGAAATGAATGTTCAGAGGCAGTGACTCCATTCAAAATGTTTACTCAAAACAAAATAAAGTTAAAAGATTCACACTGGTTGTGCTCAACTTTGCATAGCGGCCAAAAAACTGTCTTGCTCCGCAGACTAATTAACTCTAACTGAGAGCTATAGGCTATGATGTAACTAGCCGCATAACTAAAGGAGCATGTAGCACTAAGTCACTACATACAACTCTAAATATGGCTGTTACAGTTCTAGCCCTTAATTGCTTATGCTGAATGCAAAACAATTAGCAAATATTATCTACATCAACATGTATCCATGATAATGCTTACATCATGTACAAAAGGTAAATAAACTTTATACAGAGTCTCCCATCCACCTTCTTTGAAGTCTAATTGGTCACACTACTTGTTTCAGCAGGCAGAGTTTGTTTATAGGCCTGTCCAGTATGTTGGCTTTGGTCTGCACACTAACTCGCCTCACTGTACCACTGGAGTCTGGTAATGTCTTTATTACTCTGCCCATGATCCAGGAGTTGCGAGGGGCAGATTCATCCATTATCAAGACGATATCTCCTGCCAAAATGTTCCTCTGTGGTATGAGCCACTTTTGTCTTTCCTGAAGGAGTGGCAAATATTCTCTGGTCCATCTAGTCCAAAACAGATCCGCCATGTAAAGTATCTGTTTCCATCGTTGTCGTGCATACTGATCGTCTTTGACGAAGATTCCAGGTGGAATGCTGGGTTGTGTTTTCAGTAACAAGAGATGGTTAGATGTCAAGGCCTCTAAGTCGTTGGGGTCGTTTGATGCTTCTGTAATTGGTCTATTATTGATGATGGCTTCGACTTCACACATGAGTTTGTAGTTTGGAGACCTTCATCATCTAGTGACTGTTGTCTGAGCATGGAGTTCAGAACCTTTCTTACTGTACGGATTTGTCTTTCCCATATGCCGCCCTGGTGTGAAGCTGCTGGAGTGTTGAATATCCACCTGATGCCCTTTGGTATCATGGTGTTCTTTATTTTTGTCTGATTTAGGTTTTCCACTGCCTCGCGTAGTTCTCTTTCTGCAGCAACAACATTTGTTCCATTGTCTGAGCGCATAATTGTCACTTTTTCCTCTTCTGCATACAAACCGACGTATGGCATTAATGCAGGAATCAGTGTCCAGGCTATGAGCTATTTTAATATGAACAGCTCTCACGGTGAGACAAGTGAAAATCACGCCATAGCGTTTGACAAGTCTCTGTCCACGTTTGATTTCAAAAGGTCCAAAGAAATCAACTCCCATGTTGGTAAAGGGTGGCTGATCAGGTAGTAACCTGTCTTCTGGCAGGTCTGGTAGTATGAGACTGGCCAAAGGTGAATTTTTTGAGAGGATGACTGGATGTTTAACCTCCTGTGGCATTGCAGATTTATTATGTCTGCCTCCATCTCTCAGTATCCCATCCTGCAAAACGAGGTCAAGTTTGTAGATCGGACTCCTTTTCTTGACAGGGGCGTTTTCTGTTTTTCTGGGTTGTTCTCAGACTGACAGATTGTAGCTTGAAGCTCTTTTCTCTTGTTCTTTTTGCATTAGTGTCTTTTTTAATCTGAGAAACCAGGCTTCTGCCTTTTTTTAATCGTAGCCACGCCGAGTAGTAAGTGATAAGCTTGTTAACTGGGTCCAGGCTATCTTCTGTGCTGGACACGATGACTGTAGTACATTTCTTGATTTCTGGGTCTTCTTCTGTCACTGAATCCTGATCCAGTTGCTTTGGCTACTGCCAAACTTTCTGGTTTCAGCAAAAATGCTGGGCCTTGGCTCCAAGTTTTGCTTTGGATGAACTTCTCAGCTGTCAACCATCGAGAAGCCTGGTCCGCTGGATTTAACGCTGAGTTGACATAACGCCATTGGGTAGGCTGAGAATGTTCCCTTATTGTGGTAACTCTGTTGGCCACAAAGGTTTTGAAGTGAGTGTTTTCATTAGAAAGGTACCTAAGCACTGTAGTGCTGTCAGTCCAAAAGACAGATTCCTGTAATGGGACCTGAAGTTCCTGTCTGAGCATTCTGTCGATTTTGACAGCGACAACAGCTGCTGTTAGTTCCAGTCTTGGTATTGTGACATGCTTCAGTGGTGTCACTCTTGATTTTCCTATAAGGAAAGAACAGTGTATTTTATTCTCCTGGCTGGTTAACAAAATTTAGGAAGCAGTGGCATAGCCATCCTCACTGGCATCAGCAAAATGGTGCAGCTGTGCTGCCTGTGTGGGTCCAAACCCTTCTGGCTTGATGCATCTGGGTACGCTAAATCCTGCTCCAGGTTTGACAGCCATTCACGTCATCTTTTTGCATGTCCATTTCCTATCTCTTCATCCCAGCCGTACTTCTTTTTGCACAGGTCTTGCAAGATGAGTTTCACTGGTAACATGAGTGGCGCCAAAAATCCAAGAGGGTCGTAAATAGAACTAACCGTAGTGACAGGCTTGTCTTGCACATTTATCTGGAACCTGAAATTGTCAGTCTCTGTGCACCACTGAACACCAAGGAAGTGTGTTGTGGTTTAAATCCAGGTCTTTGACTTCAGGAACTCTTTCTTTGTCAGAGATAGCCAACAAGACTGTCTTGCTGTTGCTCACCCACTTGGTCAGATGGAAACCTCTGGAACACAAGTCTTGGAGGTCTTGTACTAAGCTGACTGCCAAATCCTCTGTTGCCACTGATTTGAAACAGTCATCAACATAAAAAAAAATTTTCAACTGCTTCTGCGCTAATTACGTCTTTTGCATCTTCTGCAGTTCTTCTCAGAGCATAGGAAGCGCAACTGGGTGAAGATGTGGCGCCGAAAAGGTGAACCTTTATCCTAAACTCTTCCACATTGCCATTTAGATCACCCTCTGGCCACCACAGAAACTGTAGCAGATCTGCATCTTCCTCCGGGACCTTCACCTGATAAAACATGGACTACATCTGCCATAAGTGCCACTGGGTGCTCTCTGAATTTTAACAGGACACCAATGAGTGTGTTGGTGAGGCCTGGTTCTTGGAGTAACTGCTCATTTAGTGATGTTCCCTGATATGTAGCAGTGCAATCAAAGATCTTTTTTTTCTTCGGGTGGTACACTCCATGGTGAGGAATGTACCACACTCTGCCATCACTGCGACTGAGCTGTTCAGCAGGTATTTTCTCAGCGTAGCCTTTTTCAATTATGGTATTCATAAAGATTTTGTAGTCTTCATGGAAGTCTGGATTTCTCTTGAATTTTCTCTTGAGAGTGTCAGCCCGCTGCTGAGCAGTGCAACAATTATTTGGCATTCTGATGTTTTCATTTCTCAGGGGCAAACTCATGCAGTAATGTCCATCAACCAACTTTGCTGACCTTGTCACTAGGTGCATGAATTGGTGATCCTCTTGGGATAGTACCTTCTCCTCACAGCCTTGTTCTGGGAAATCTGTGTTGTACTGCTGCTTAACAAGCATCACATTTTGCCTCTGCATGACTTGAAACAGCCCACTTTCATTGTTTCCTGACTGACAGTGACCGTTATCATGAGGTTGGTCGTGTTGCGTGTCTTGTGTAGACTCCACCAATATGTTTGAAACATGCGCTGTTTGTCTTCCTACAGTAATATTTGAGGTTGGCCTAGCCTCATTTCTCTCTTCTTTCTTCTTACTTTGAGAACTCTTCCTTGATGCATAACTGTGTATGCTGTCTTTTGCATTGTCAAATTCTTCAAACACCTTAAGCTTTGCACTGGATTCCGCAATAGCAGTATCAATTGCCAGTTGTTCCTTTTTAGCTTTAGCTGTACTTCTTCAATCTCAAGCACTTGTTTCTTTTTTAATGCCGCTGAACGTGCAATCACTGCTGCATACTCTGCTTCTTCCTTAATGCGCACTGAGGACCCTGTGGTTGCAGATGAAGCTACTGAGCTACAGCCAGCAGATGAGCCAGGTTTATTCTTAATCCGATGCCAACTTGTTGCAACTTGAGATATGCTGTCCTCTGCGTTAACATCATCTTGTTTGAGTTTGCTTGCTTGGCATTTGCTTGCAAGATTGATTTCACTGGCATCATTTTGATCTGCTACTCTCTTCCGCATTGCAGAACATCAGTTTTCAGTATTTTCCACAAAGTCTCTTATGGGTGCTGATCTGGGTTCAAACCAGTTATGCTGATCTGCTTGTCTTTCATCTTCATCTAGTAAAGCTATAACTTCAGCATTAATATCCTCAAACTCTTTGAATACAATTCTGATGAAGCTACTTCATTCACGTTTGAGTCATCAAGTTTAAAGCTTTCAATTATTTTCATCAAGCCTGAAAGCTGAGATAATTTACCTCTTGTGGCTCCAATAAGCCTGTTAAGTCTGTCTTCCACTGCTCTTTCGGTGGGCTTTGGCGCCCTCTTTTGGTCAGAATCTTCCATAGCCACAGACGTCGCTCTGCCGTCTCAGTCAGTAAACAAAACCACTTGCATTTGCTTCAAAACAGTCCGTTTTCTAATGAGAAACTAATGTCCAGTAATTTCTTAAATGTGCACTGATTTTCCACAATTAGCTAGTGTCCAACTTCCACTTATATACACCGCCTCCGGCTACTGCTGCTCAAACAGCCCAAGCCAAGTCAAGCAGCGATAATAATTATCAACGACGTAGGCTACGTCAATTAGCTAGCTCCATATGCGATTTAGCTTTCCTTATTTTGACTTACTGGCGATTCTTCATATGCAGCATCCACAGTAACTTATGTTCTTCTGTTATGAGGCCTATGACTGGGTCCTCATCCGTGTAAAAGGGGTTTATCCGCTTGATAATCCTTTCTTCTTTCTATCGTGAGCAAAGTTTTTTGACTCAAATATAGCAGCATTCTTTTCTCCGTCCAATAATCCACTTTACTGTTAAAAGTCTGTGTATTGGCAATACGTTTGATGCGAAATTAATCTTCAGAGGCAGTGACTCCATTCAAAATATTTACTCAAAACAAAATAAAGTTACAAGATTCACTCTGGTTGTGCTCAACTTTGCATAGCGGCCAAAAAACTGTCTTGTTCCGCAGACTAATTAACTCTAACTGAGAGCTATTGGCTATGATGTAACTAGCCACATAACTAAAGGAGCATTTCAGCATTTTTCTGCTAAGTCACTACATACATCTTATCAACTCTAAATATGGCTCTTATAGTTTATGTGAAATAGTGTTGTATTGTACTCTGCTGTGAGTACTTTTTAAGGTTTTCAACCCTATAGTGTTGTTGGGTTTCCACATATGCCTGGCCTTGAAGGAAAACATACAGTATACACTATGAATGCATTTAACATTTCAGCATGAAGCAGCAAAGGTGATGCAGGATGCCATCAATGAGTTCTCGGGAACCCCTGAGGAGCTCCGTGTCACTATTGCCAATGCGGACCTGGCCCTGCTGCGCGGTGACACCGAGCTGGCACTGAGTATGCTCAGAAACATTACCCCTGAGCAGCCCTACTACATCCAAGCCAAGGAGAAAATGGGAGACATATATCTGAACCACAGAAAAGAGAAACGTCTGTATGCAAGCTGTTACAGGTGAGCAGTAAATTTGAATTCGACTGAACAGAAAAGGCATATTGAAATCTTAAAGTGATCTTGATGTAAGATAGTAGCTGAACATATGAGCGACTATACTCCATCTGAAACCTAATGCATTGTAAATGTTTGTCTGAACAGCAACGACTGAAACCTAATTAAAGACATGACTTTTGGATATTCAGCCATAGTGCACCAACATTTCATCCAGCTGAGTCTGTAGTAGGATTTAGAAGACCACAAACATAAAGTAAATCAAATAAAATTTTAACCGAAGCCATTCATGCAGTAAATAAAAAAAGGAAAACAGTTGCCTCCAGTCTTCTGCTGGTCTCTGATGCCACTTGCATCAACAGCTGAGACGTAGTAAAGCGTGACCGAACCTCAGACCAGCTGGGGCATACTGTATGTCTACATACTGAAGAACACAATATGTGATGTGATGTCTCTTGTCTTTGTTGTAGAGAAATAGTGGAGAAGCTGCCCAGCCCTCACACATACCTCTTACTAGGTGATGCCTACATTAACATTCAAGAAGTAAGTGGGAGATGTGATTCATCTGTGTCGTATGAGATTTTTTTTTTTCCCACAACTGATTTGTGGGGATAGTGACCAACTTGGCTTTAAATGCGCTATGGGCTTCAAATAACCATATCCTTGTGGTGTGTTGTCTAATCCCAGTTTTATTTTGGTCAATTTTTTTATACCTTTTCCAAAATAGCTAAACTGAAAGGTGTTATGAGAAGCTGTCCTTTATAGAGATATTATAAATAGAGGAGTTATACAAATGTGTAGCCTCCGTGTAATATAATCACTACTGTTCTGAGTTTCATTGTACTTCTACATTCCTGTTCTTACCATTCGTGTAAAGGAGCCTCGCTGTTTTTGGATCTTTACCCTTCTGCTGTGCTGTGTTGGTGCTCTAATGAAGTCCGTCACCAAGGTCTTACCTTAGATGATTAGTGTGATTAGTGTAAAAGGAATACAGGACCTCACCTGTCAAATCCCCGCCCTGCAGTTGAGAGCAGTATGATGAAACAGAATAGTTATGGGGATGCTTTTCTGTAAATTATAGAAAACGTACAAGGAAAGCCCCACAATGCTACTGCACATATTTCTGAAAGAGGAGCCTACGACGGGTCAGGAAAAGACCACATATCTGGTGGAGTGAGTAATCAGACTGAGACGTTATGTCATGAAACATTATCTGCAATTCGCTAAACATTGTTTAGACACAGGGTGTCCCCATCTTTTATAATCAGACAGTGTGAGCGTCTCAGAAACTGAATGAGTGCAGCCTACGTTGTCAGCACCTTCACTGGACATTAAGCAAGCAAATCTACTTCCCCTCCTGGTAGAGTTCAAATGCACTTTTCTCAGTAATTTGTCCTATTGTCCTGGACAATTGTAGACTAGTTTTCAAGTTGACATCTCAAATATGAGCGAATACGTTAAATGTCCTGGAAAATAATGTGTTGAGAGTGAAGAGGGAGTGCAAACTGTTAGAATCCTATGTTTAGGACTAGATAATAAGTATTTTAGAATCACCCACTGCATGGTAGTTCACAGGGGATCATTAGCAGCACACCACCTGTGAACAGAATGTTTCCCAAAAGAACAGTGGGAACTACAGTAGAAGATTGTGACACGGCATTTTATATAGGCTATATAAAGGAGGAAACAGGATTAATAGTTATACAATAGTTATTAATAGTTATAGCATATACATCAACTAGGCAATACTGGAGAAATAATTTAAGAAAACAATATTCTCATTCATGCACAACCCATAATGTTAGTTAATAGGGAAGAATTGATTCAGCTGATTTTGTAATTAATTTTGGAAGTGATTATTTAGTCGTCTCACCCTTATACTCATGAGGGAAATATCTGCTAGACCACAGTACGAGACAAACAACACTAATCTGAAGGTGGTGTTGTAATTTCTAAACTCTGCAAAAATAGGCTAACTGAAACAGGGTTAACACAAACAACTAAACCCTCACTGATAAATTCAGGTATAAAAAAAAGTCTCATCAGAAAGTTATTCAATAACGGTTGGCAATGGAAAGGGAGACAGTGTGCCTGAACTTAAGTAGAGTAGAGTTGGTTTTAGATGAATCAGTAAGTCAAAGAGGAGGAGTTATGGTCACCTGCACAATTTTATGGGAGGCAGGCCGAGCCTGGGTGCTGTATACTAGCCTGAAGGTGTTTACCACATGTTCACAACAAATTGTGAATAATGAAATGTCTTAGAATAATATTTACAGAAACTTCAAACCAACAACAACTTGTGACACCACTTAGTATGTGATGTGTTTATCCTCAGCCAGAGAAAGCCATTGAGGTTTATGAGCATGCTCTGAAGAAAAACCCCAAAGATGGTGCTTTAGCCAGCAAGATTGGGAAAGCCCTGGTCAAGACTCATAACTACGTCAAGGTTTGTGTTGTACACTTATTTAAAGGTAAACACGATTCACTCACAGGAAAAAACAGTGTTGACATGAGGCTGCTGTCACACAGGCAAAAAATTACTATGAAGCAGCCCTGAAGACTGAGCAACAGAACTTCCTGCGCTATGACCTGGCAGAGTTGCTGATGAAGATGAAGCAACATGAGCTCTGTGAGAGAGTCCTGCATGAAGCTCTGGCCCATGAACCAGGTACTTAAGACGTCACACAGTGAACTCCTGACGTCAGTCGCCACAATGAATAAGAATTGGAGAATCTAGTCATGATGATAGTTTGTGCATAGACATGATGCAAGTAATGCTTAAGTATAAACATCTTGATGCAAAGATGGAAAGAAAATATTAGCAAATATTGTTTATGGCAATGCCAAACTGCTTTGAATTTGTAAAGCAAATTAAAACGTCTCTTTACTATGTTTTAGAAGAATAATTTACTGATTGTTTTTAGTTTTATTGTGTTTCTAACTTCTAACCTACCCAGTGAATGAACTGCTGGCGCTCTCAGATGATTGCCGTTATCTGGTCCTGTTGGCAAAGATCCAAAATAAGGTTGACAAAAATGAGGAAGCTTTACTTTCCCTACAAAGAGTAAGTGGCTCTCTGAGACATCTTTTCACATTTTGTATTTAATACTTTGCATGATTATTTCCCAGCAAAACTGGTCTGTCTAAAAGGAGAGACATAGGGTAACATTGTTTTCAAAATGAGGTTGTGTTTTTGCTGTGTATAGGCGAGGGACGTGCAGGCCAAGGTGCTGAAGCGGGTGCAGTTGGAGCAGCCTGACGCCATCCCCATGCAGAAGCAGCTTGCTGCCGAGATTTGTGCTGAGATCGCTAAACACTACACAAGTCAGAGGGGCTATGAGAGAGCAGTCAAATTCTACAAAGAAGCTCTTGTGTATTGTGAGACTGATCGCAAGGTCAGTGCAGCTGAATCAAAAACGTCCTGTGTACTCAACTGCAGCTGTGGTTAACCAGCACTGGCATCTTTTAGAGTCTGGTGCTTGTGTTTTTGAAATTTTGTGATCTTAGTGGTTGATAGTTTGATTTAAGCAGAAGGTCTGATTTATCTAGCCTACGTTATTCTACCAAGAATGTTGTCACATGAATTCAAATGAATGCACTCCCTGTCCCTAGGTGATGCTGGAGTTGGCCCGGTTGTACCTTACTCTAGATGAGGTTGATGCGTGCCAGGACCAATGCAGCGTCATTTTGAAGAATGACCAGTTTAATGAAGATGCAACTCTGGTTTGTTCTGTCCGTCTTTCGCCGCAGTTTTGACCATTACCTTTCTTGGAACTAATTCATGAAGTTATTTCTTACACATATGTTTGTCCTTTAGATGATGGCTGACATTATGTTTAGGAAGCAGGACTATGAACAGGCAGTTTTCCACTTTCAACAACTCCTGGAGCGTAAACCAGGTGCAACGGAGCCACGTTTCAAACATTTGTGGTGAACATAAATGTGAATTGATGATTTGACCTTCTCTAAATGGAAAACATAATAACTTGCACCTGTTGCTTTCAGACAACTACCCAACACTGTCACGTCTTATTGACTTGTTGAGGAGGGCCGGGAAGTTGGAAGAAGTTCCCAGATTTATTGATATGGCAGAAAAACATTCTTCCAGGACTAAGTTTGACCCTGGGTTCAACTACTGCAAAGGACTTTATCTTTGGTAAATTTGGATTAGTGTTTCCTTGGAATAATGGCAACAATCTGTTTTAAGACTAGTGACTAAGCTTGCTCTTGTTGCTCAGGTTCACAGGAGAACCTAATGATGCTCTGCAACACTTCAACAAAGCACGGAAAGACAATGATTGGGGTCAAAATGCAGTGTATAACATGATCGAAATCTACCTGAACCCTGACAATGACACTATGGGAGGAGAAGTATTTGAGAATTTAGATGGTGAAATTGGGTGAGTGGCAGTAGGCGCATACTAAGACTCTAGACTCTATACAGTATGTATACTTTAGTTTGAAACCCACAGACCTACTTCTAATGCTCACCTTCGCCTCTCATCAGGAACTCCACAGAGAAGCAGGAGTCCGAGCAGCTTGCTGTGAGAACAGCCGAGAAGCTGCTGAAGGAGTTAAAGCCTCAGACACCTGGCGGACGCACACAGCTTCGCATCCTGGAGAACTACTGCTTTCTGGCGACTAAGCAGAAGGCCAATGTAGAGAAAGCCCTCAGTGTTTTCACAGAGATTGCAAACAATGAGGTAAGTAAACTCCAGATGGTGCGCATGAGTTACAGCACTCTCTCTTGTGTAAATATAGCCACATCAGGAGCCGTGCATTATTTCAGGCTCTCTCTTAAAGGGAAACTCTGGACCCTATTTTTACATATTTTGGGGACAAAATATATATATAAGTATTATTTATTTTGACCCAATCATTTGTAAAAAATAGGGCTCAGGTTTAAAAATACTGGAGTTTCCCTTTAATCTCAGTCATTCCAGTTGGTTATAAACTGCACATTACACTGTATCAGGCTGAATTTTAATGGAGTGTGTACAGTAAATATCATTGCTTGTACAGTTATATTGTACAATTATTAATTTTATTTGTTAGATTTTAATGATACGTTTATTTAAGTTTATGTACTGAAGCAAAGTCAGTGTGGTTTTGGTGTAAACAAATGGAAGTGGGATAGTGGGGGAGGTGTTGTCAGATTCATCCTGTTTAACCAGGATTCTTTGGTTGAATTCAGAAAGACCACGTGCCGGCACTGTTGGCCATGGCGACGGCTTATATGATGCTCAAACAAACTCCCCGAGCCAGGAACCAGCTCAAACGCATAGCTAAGATGAACTGGAGCATTGTTGACGCCGATGAGTTTGAGAAGAGCTGGCTGCTCTTGGCAGACATCTACATCCATTCGGGGAAGTATGACATGGCCGGGGACCTCTTAAAGAGATGCCTCAATCATAACAAGGTCAGCCTGAAAATATTGTCACCACTTGAATATTCTGTGGTTTACAAGGCAGTCCAATTTACACAAAACTTTTTTTTCCCCTTATTTTGGAGATTTGTGTAACTTTATAATGTAGAGAAGCCATCTTTTATGTACATTTTTTTGTGATAATAATTGACCGTTTTTTCCCCCAGTCATGTTGTAAAGCTTATGAATATATGGGCTACATAATGGAAAAAGAGCAGGCATTCCGTGATGCAGCACTCAACTATGAACTGGCTTGGAAATATGGAAATCGGACTAACCCAACTATTGGTATGTCAACCAAAATCACATGTCCAGTTCTATTTATGAGGGCAAAAGGGATTAAGAGAATTATATTTCTAACATGTAATGTCTGTTTTTATTTCAGGATACAAGCTTGCTTTCAACTACTTGAAAGCAAAGAGGCATGTTGATGCCATAGATGTGTGTCACAAGGTAAGACACCTGTGGATGTTTACAGTTTGAGAGATAAGATCTGCTTTTACCCCGTGAATCATCTGTGCTTCCGTCCACAGGTTCTGGCTGCTCATCCGAATTATCCGAGAATGAGAAAGGACATCCTGGACAAAGCTCGTGCTGCCCTGAGATCTTAGTGTTGGAGCTGTGTGTGTGAGAGAGCGAGAGAGAGAGAGAGAGAGATGAACCCAATGTTTCTGTAATAGAATGAGTTACTTGAATCCACTTTTATTGTTTGGCTTTTACTGTCTAGTTAAAAGAATGTGCAGTTATTTGTATTATTTCTTTGGGAAAAACCCCTAAATATATTGCTATGTACATTTGTTTTGAGTATATGAATAGCTGAGGGGAAATGCAGTGCTGAGGGATCCAGGCACATGCTCAGCTGAAAGCATTTTTCTTGCTTTCCTCACAAAGACAAGCTTCTAAAGATGTCAACTGATTTTGGAGCATAAAAACAAGGGGGTCTTGCAGAAGGGCACTGTCTAAATTAAAGAACATTGAAGCTTCTTTTATCAAAGTTGAAATCTGCTCACCTATCTGTTTTTGTTTTTTTTATTTGATACATGACATTCATATAGTCTTTGAAATGATTTCCTACAGTTTATATGAAAATCAATATTGAAATATTTTATCTAGTGATGAATATTATTAGGATGTAGATAAATGTGGATATCTGTTACTGTTAAGCTTATTTAAAAAAAAATAAAATTATTTAGAGATATGATGGTGGCTTTTTGGCCTGATTTTTTTTTTCCCACTCCTAGAAATGTAATTGATGCAATAAACATATGACACTTTACATCATCAGTATCCCCACAGACAGTTGCCACATAGACAAACATTTAGCGTGACTGGAAAGAAATGTGGGACACACAGTGAACATTTTAATGGACATAATAAACTGGATGCCTGCCGTGGATAGGAAGTGCTGTGGAACACAGTCACTACAGATGGAGTCACTGTGCAAGTCAAAGGCAGAGAGACTTCAAACTGGGCACCAGAGCAGGCACCCTGCGGCTGGAATCCGCGTCTTTACTCCTTCAAGCATCCAACTCTTTATGAAGACCATCCGCTGTGGGGAACCTGGGGAATTAAAGGATTAGATCAGCTACAGAGTCCGCTGGTGAGTGTCAGCTTTTACAACTTTTATCAGTAGTAAGGAAAGCTCAGACGTGTGATTAATAATCCAGGCAGATTCGCTTCCATGCGAAGGGACGCTTAACTTTTCCAAACGCAAGCTGGACCATGTGCGTTTTTAGTTTCTCTCAAGTGTTCACGTTCATTATTTCACGCTGCTTGTGCAAGATGTGGTGTTTTCTGAGAGAACCTGATTGGACGCGGTGGGCTGTGTGTGGCTATAGCGCGTTCCTCCATTATTTGTAACCCAGCAACTGTCACAGTGAATGACCAGTTGAAAAAATCCTATTAATGACACCATTATTGAACCTGATGAACTCCGTGGAGAACACAGTCTGCTATATTTCTGAAGACGAAGTGACTGCAGACCACTTTAGCGTATTTATCAAGAGGTTCATCACGAGAAATGTTTGATTCAGCTGTGATTTTGGCAAATAACATTTACAATTACCACAGGACATAAGTGAAGCTACAAGGCAAACAGGCAGTGTCATCGTCCTCTAACGCCATGGTTTCTCATATGTAGCCTATTGCAGGTATGGATTTTGACACGCAGAAGCCCCTTCTGCGCAAGCGCGGCAGCACGTCTCCTCCCTCTACCTGAGAAGAGCGCACCTGGATCCAACGAGACGGAAGTTTTGAGAAGGCAGAACACAAGAGTACATGTTTTTGTCTCCTCGAAAAGTTTCTTTGGACTTCAAGCAACAAATAAAGGATCTCCAGTCAAAGCAGGATGCCACTCGTCGAGTTTTACAAGAACCATTTTAAGGGGTTTTCTAACCTAAATCAGTAATTCAGCGACTCATGGTACGTGGTGTTTTTCTCTGAAGGAATCCAGAGCACGAGTTTGTTTGCCAGCCGATTTTAAATATGTGATTTGTAGATAGCATCAGGCTACTTTTAACGTCACCAGGAACTGCTACACACGTAATTAATTTTATTTCAAAGGCGAAAAGTTAGAAATACTTTAAGGACTAAGATGTGAATGTAGTGACATGGCTGAAACCCAGTTTCTGAAACCCCAATGTCTTAAATTGGATAATTACATCAATGCTGGTTAATCATCATTAAACATCTGGATATATTTATTTATTACAGCTGAATCTCGGTCCAAAGCCAGCCTGCTTTCCATTCAATAAGAATGACTGCTCTCCGCAGAGTGCTCCGAAGGCGACTGCACCCACTTAAACTTGTGATAGTGGCCCTTGTCTTTGTCACGTTTGTGTTCTTCATGCAATGGGAAGTGGGGAGCCAACGCCAACAAGAGGACCCCTGGCTGAAGGAGATGGCAGTGAAGCGGGATGCCATGCTGGGTATGGTGATGGGAGCTGTCAATAACTTCAGGGATGTGATTCCAAAGATGCAGATCAGAGCCCCTGTACGGCAGCAGGACAGTGCAGACAGCGTGTCCTGTCTGCCAGGTCACTACACTGCTGCTGAGCTCAGGCCAGCTCTGGAGCGGCCACCACAGAACCCTGTTGCTCCTGGATCAGCTGGGAAACCTTTCCACACAGACTCACTGAGCCCTGAAGATCAGAAGGAGAAGGACAGGGGTGAAGAGAAACACTGCTTTAACCTGTATGCCAGTGACCGCATCTCCTTGAGCAGAGACCTGGGCGCAGACACAAGACCGCCAGAGTATGTCACTTTGTCCAATCTTTATGCTTTGGGGAAAGCTGTGCAAAAATCTCTCATGTTCATCTAACTTTTCATTCAAAAGGGAACATAGTTGAGTAAATAAGTTATATCCATTTTCCAAATGATTTTCATGTAGAAACATGTTATTGCACCACCTAGTGGGTGTGAATGCAGCTTTAGTGCTGTACAAGAAGTGCTCTACTTTCCCTTTCCCTTTAAAAGTTACATCCTGAAAGACACCCGCACCGATCAGTGTAATATAGATGGGGCAGTGCAAAACTGACTGTCTAACCCAAACGCATTCATCATCTTAGCAACTTGCGAAAGTCTCAGGCAGAAACCACAGATAATTGTTCTGACTGAGACTTTGTTTCAGTATGCCTGCCCAGTTACTGTGGACAGTTCAGACAGGAGCACAGTTATGTTTGGCTAGCAACAGTACATCCAAGTGCATGTAGGTCCAAGTACATGTCAGTACATGATACAGATATAAAGCATGTCCATGTACTGGCTATCTTATTTGGGTGAATTACAAAGTCGCGCCCACTCTGATATGGCGGGTATTTCAAAAGGCTGCCACACATGCGGTGTCACAGCTGAAATGGACACCCCACAGGGGAGAGTCTGCAGATGTAATAAGTAGACTATTGTGCCACTCAGGAACTGTACAGGGCATTCAGATCTTTGTGCTCTTTTTCCTTCTCACTGCAGATGTATTGAACAAACCTTCAAGCGATGCCCCCCGTTGCCGACCACCAGCGTGATAATTGTGTTTCACAATGAGGCTTGGAGCACTCTGCTAAGGACAGTGTACAGTGTCCTCCACACCTCCCCTGCTATTCTCCTCAAGGAGATCATCCTGGTGGATGACGCCAGTGTGGATGGTAAAATTCAATAGGGTCCTTCAGGACCGCCCTGCTCTCTTTTGGGTTCGATTTCATGCAGCGTGTTGGGAGGGCAGTTCTTTCCTGTGCCACAAAATGTGCAGACAGGAGCGCCCTGCTCCTTCTGTGGCCCATGAAGTGGGTTACAACAGGAAGCGAGGGGCTGCTAGTGAATACTTTCCTAAGAGGAATTAGCAGTGGTTGTGCTTAGAAATGAGTCACAGTTAACTCTTGTAAACAGGTCTGATGCAGGAAGGAAACAAAATGCTTTAGAGGAGAGAGGTTTCTGGGAATCCAGTCCATCTGACATTCTAAATTCAGTTATTTGTTGGGAGCAGGCCACAGATGGAGGCTATGTTACATGTTGAAGATGAAAGAAAGACAGCTTTGTCCATTTCATCTGTTTGAGTCCTTCCAGGCTCACTTTGAGCAATAATCTTTATGAGACTGTTTATACTGTGTACAAGATTAACTCATATTATTTCATCAGATTTTTCATAATGTTCTTCTCAACCTCTAACTTTGCTTTACTTTCCCATACTTTCAGATGTGTTGAAGGACGAGCTGGATGCGTATTTGAAGCGGCTGAGCATTGTTCGAGTTGTCCGCCAGCGAGAAAGGAAAGGACTCATCACCGCTCGGCTGCTGGGTGCCTCCGTGGCCACCGGTGACACGCTCACCTTTCTGGACGCCCACTGTTAGTCAACACTGACTATTAGTCATATCGGTGACGAACAGTCACTGATATTACTCACGCATTAAAACCACTTGCTGAACACACCCTCACTCACACACCCACTGCTCAACAACCTATTGTTGGCTCTTCTTAGCCTCGGCATGGCCACCGTGGCTTTGCATTCCGAGATTAGCCACAAGGTTGTTGTTGTTAAGAAAGATGTTGTGACACAACGTGTGATTTGCGTGTGTTAACAGGTGAATGCTTTAATGGGTGGCTGGAGCCTCTGCTGGCCAGGATAGCAGAGAACTACACTGCAGTAGTGAGTCCTGATATAACCACTATTGATCTCAATACTTTTGAGTTCATCAAACCGTCCCCATATGGCCAGAACCACAACCGGGGAAACTTTGACTGGGTCCTTTCCTTCGGCTGGGAGAGTCTACCAGATAATGAGAAACAAAGGAGGAAGGATGAAACATACCCTATCAAGTAAGCAAAACTTGTGCAAGAATATAGAATATCAACCTTTATACTGTATAAACTCTTGATTCTTTCAAGAAATCATTAAAAATATTTTAATGAAATTTCTCTATAGGACTCCCACATTTGCTGGTGGGCTCTTTTCCATCTCAAAAGAATATTTCTACCATATTGGAAGCTATGATGAAGAAATGGAAATCTGGGGTGGTGAGAATATTGAAATGTCGTTTAGGGTAAGATGTCACTAAGCTGTCACTAAGCTGTCATTCTGGTTGTGCAGCGTTTTTGTTATTTGTCATCGAGCCTTTTTACCTGTTGAATACCAGTGTCCAAACGGCTGTATAGGCGTGTCTAACTGTCATTATGCATTATGCTGTTGGTGCATTAGGTGTGGCAGTGTGGTGGACAGCTGGAGATCATCCCTTGTTCCATTGTTGGTCATGTTTTCCGCACCAAGAGCCCCCACACCTTTCCCAAGGGTACACAAGTGATCGCTCGTAACCAGGTGCGACTGGCTGAGGTCTGGATGGACGACTACAAGGAGATCTTTTACCGTCGTAACCAGCAAGCTGCGCAGCTGGCAAGAGATGTACGTACAGCTTCTGACTCTAATGCGCCTCTCAAATCCTGCGTGTCTATCCTGTGATTCTTTCAAATGCAGCAAATTCCTCTGCAGCTTTATCTTGCACTTCTACTTCTCATGGTCATATTAAGTGGTTTTTAAGACCACTCATTACCCCCCGCCCCCCCCAATTAAGTCTGATCATGACTTGCTCAACATACTCTGCAGGGGAAAGCACAGAATTGCACTTACTTGGAGAACCGTAGCATTTCGCTATTGTAATTCACACTGAATTCTGTAGAAATGAAACGGATTCTTTGAAATGGAGAGCAATAGATAAGCTGTTAGGGGCTGAAAGCTGCTAACCAAGGGCCCTGAAGGAAGTCAGCTCTGGTAAATGACAGGCTTTCAGCATTTCCCAACATGTGGTCCCGTAGGTGCCATAAACAGTTCCCTCAGGTTTATGTCTCACAGAGAGAGCCAGCCCTCTCCCGCTGGCTTCAAACAGACACAACAGCTTCAAGGAATCCACTGTAGTAGCTATCAGTGTTTACTAGTGTGAGCAGCATCATCGTCATTATAATAAGTACTCTCATTATTCAAGAGCATGAGGTGCCTGCAAATCCTTTTGCATGTGCTTCTACACTTCCGTTTAAAAGTAACAGTGATCGAGTACTTGTCTGTAGTTAATTTTTTTAACAAAGGAGTCATTAGCGCACTGGAACAGAGTCATTGACTTTAGAAAAGTAAAGTGATGATGATATTTTTTGTAAAATAAAATAAAAATCCAAAGTGGAATATTCTTTTCTTTAAGGTTATGTCTATTTGGTTTTTTTGCAATGGAGTCGTATGTTTTACTTCTGTAATTGGATGACCGTTCAGAGTGTGGCTCTATGGATGGTAATGTCAGCCAGTCAGTCCACCGCTTTAGTCCAGACTGAAATATCTCAATAGCTAATGGATGGGTTGTCATTAAATTTGGTACAGATGTCCACGGTGCCCAGAGGATGAATCTTGTTGACTTTGGTTATCCCCTGACTTCTCCGCTTGCGCCATTATGAGGGTTGACACTTTTGTTTTCTACTATTACTATTGCCATGAAATTTAGTACAGACATTCACACCACCCTCAGGATGAATTGTAATAACTATAATGATCACTTAACTTTCCCTTTAGCACTACCATCAGGTCAGATGTTCACTTGGTCCAGTAATTTGTGATCAAATACCTGCAAAACTCGCATTCCCATAAGCCTCAGCTGTACTTTGAGTTTAGTGCTTATTAGCAAATGTTAGCGTGCTAACAGGCTAAACTAAGATGGTGAACATGGTAAACTTTATACCCGCTAAACGTCAGCATGTTAACGTTGTCATTGTGGTGATGTTAGCATGCTGACATTAGCATTTATCTCAAAACATCCCTGTGCCAAGTACCGCCTTACAGCGCCACTAGTGTGGCTGGAGAGTCTTAGTCTTGTTGGTGTAAGCATTTTAGTGCTCAAAGTCTTGTTTTTACTTGTTTTCTTACATTGAGCTCTCCATAATTCTTGCATTTCAGTATGGATGGCAAACTTTTAGAGAAAGATTTGAAGAAACTGTGTTCCTTTTCAATATGTAAACAGCACATCCAGATTTATCTGTGGAACATGGTCTTATTCAGAAAACTGCTTCACAGCCTTTCCTAAGTGACCTTATTCTGTACCTGACTGTTTTTGTCTGACATGTCACAGAGAGTAAAAAGTCGGAGCATCATTGCTTTGTATTTCAACCCTGCAAAATTAGCCCTGGTAATATTCAGCATTCCTGCAGTGTGTTGATGGACAATGTAAAGGAACTGCTTTTCTCTACTCTCTGCCATTGTTTTAACAGGGGGCCTTTGGCGATATCTCCAAACGAGTGGACCTCCGTGCGCGGCTGCAGTGCAAGGGCTTCTCGTGGTATTTGAAGAACGTTTATCCAGAAGTCTTCATGCCTGATCTCAAACCACTCCGCTTTGGCTCAGTAAGATCACACACCCCACCACCAGCTCTCCTCTTTCCAAACCTCAGAGCTCTGTCTAGCCACTGTGGGTTTCCACTTAGGATCTCCAGAGGGTACTGAGCAGTTACAATTTGACACCACTGACAGCACTCCAGAGACTAAAGTTGTTTGAACAGCTTGCACTGGATGTTAGTTTTTCATTTTGTTTCCTTTTCCCTTCCCTTCCCTTTCTCTCTAGGTGAAAAATGTCGGCAAAGACTCGTGTCTGGATGCTGGAGAGAACAATGAGGGTGGGAAACAGCTGATCATGTACCCATGTCATGGACTAGGAGGAAACCAGGTCAGTTAGAAAATGTATCTTCCATCTCTGAATGAACACATATGATTCACTTTAATCACAGTGGTTGATGCCATTTTTTTCTTTTTGTTAACTTTGCGGTAGTATTTTGAGTACTCCACACATCGCGAGATTAGACACAACATTCAGAAGGAGCTATGTTTGCACGGGGCAGAGGGGGCTGTGAAGCTGGATGACTGCCAGTATAAAGGCAGCAACACATTTGTAGGAGCAGAGCAAAAATGGGAACTGAAGGATGTGAGTTTGGTCTTTTGCATTTTCTGTGCACTAATTTGTGATTTCAGATACTTGGGTTATCTTTCTAGGAAAGTAATAGTTTTGTCTTCTGTACATATAGAACCAGTTGTTCTACATCCCAGGATGGAACATGTGTCTGAGTGCCCGTCATGAGCATCCCTCTCTGGCCCTCTGCAACCCCTCAGACAGATACCAGCTCTGGTCGTTCGTCTGAGTGTGCAAACTACCACTTACAAAATAGCCACTCTGTATGCATGGGCATACTAGAACATGAGTATACTATACTGCAGTGTTTTTTTTGTTTTTTTTAGACTAATAACATTGAGTTTTAATTTATTTTTATACATAGAAGAACTGAACTGCTGCTGCTGGGAAGTTTGGATTTTGGGAGAAACCACAGTGTGCCACTGCTGGAAGGAAGCATTGAAACAATGCTCCCAATCAGACTGAATGGAGATTCTTGGAACAATGAAGATCCACTGTGTTGACAAGTGCCTCTTTTGTGTTTGAGATGTTTTCACTACTCTAAGTCTTCGCAACCAAAACATGCAGTATTAGGAATATCAAGCCAACACTGTTCCATTTTCCAGTGAGACATACAAATCTGAAACAAAACCACACAAAGAAATACAGTAGATCATGTATATTATAAACATGGGGTTCAAGTTGGACAAAAATCCCAAATGTTATGCACCAAAGAGACTGAAAGTGAAAACCTGAAACACACAAGTATGATGTGCCTTGTCCCTTTTCAAAACATATATTTTTTAATAATGCAAAACCTTTTAATTGCTACCGTCCAGTGCCTTAGATGTAAGTTTTTACTGGATGGGTGGAGGGATGGGTGGTGGTGGGGTGGGGTTGCAGTTTTCTGTTGATGCAGAATAATGGCGTCTACAGTGTTGTGAGAGGTCTTCAGATCAGGGTTGGATTGGATACAATTTAATTCATTAATTATTTCATGAGGTAATTTTTTTTTTTTTTGTCCTGAAACTCTAAGACGAAGATTTTATCATTTCTTTACACTCTACACACTATCCGTCTGTCTAATACAACAGTCCTGCAATAAATTCTACCTTCATGAAGGTTATAATATAACGGTTTTAGTGTGGACCCATTTTAGAGAGGCGTTGTTTCAACCTGATGGTTATTTTGGAGTCTGTAGTTTGTGGTGCTGTTAAATTATGTTGCATCACACTGAGAGGTGTTTTCTAATATTATGTCCAACCCATTCAGGTAGAGTAAGTAATAGAAACACCTCTCAGTACAACACAATACAACACCACAATGATCATATCTGAATCAGCATATGAATATGAATCGGTACCTCTTAAACGGTTTCAGCAAAAAACTGAACATTATAACCTTCATGAAGGCAGGAGTTTTGCGGGGTTGTTGTGTTAGACTGCATTAGGTTTACCTAGCTGTACCTAATAAACTGGCAACTGAGTGTAGCGACACTAAGAATGAAGAATGGTCAACTGAATACCAGTTAGTTTGGACTGTTGCTCGTGACAACAGTGAAATTGACATTAATGAAGATTAAAATGTTTTTTTTATTTGACCTACAGTCAATGCTTCATCAAAACATGCCTGTAGTCAGACGTCATGACTGATTTTTTTAGATGAATCTCTCTTCTTTTTATTTGGCAATGTAATTTAATGCTTTGGTGTTTATGAAAAGGGAACATTTAATGTAAAATGCACCGAAGGAACTCTTATTTGTTGATCAAATGCCTGAAACTCTCCCTCTCCATCCAAACAGGAGTCCACTAATGAATTTCTGGTGCAGGCACTAGTGTTAAGATGGCTGTGGAATATTGAAAATGACTTTAAGTTTGAGACTGGGTGAGGAAAAGATCAAATGTGTGTGTTTGCTTAAAATGGAAACTGTCTATTTTGTTGTCAGACTGCCTGGGTATTAAGAGGTCTTATTTTTAGGTCAATAAATTCAGTTGGGTAGTAGTGAGAGCCACTTTGTCTCATTTCTCCCTGTGCTCTGCAGAGGGCGCTTTGCACAAAGAAATTACTCAACTGTACAATGTTGACTATCAATTTTAGCATTTTTAATTAAATTTATTTCAAAACCATGTTAAAATGAAGCAACTGAAAATGAAGTTGGCTCTATCTACAGTACAGTTTGAAAACCAAACACATGGAAAAAAGAAATTGTACCATTTTGTGCAAAATGTATGCATTTCACAGAATAAGAAAAATAATTAAATAAATCAGGCGCATGAAGTTTTACAACTCACAACCAGCATAAAACAAAAGACAATTTTAAGATAGTGAATCAATTTACTCAATACAGACTTTTAGTAAACCACAATAAATACACATTTCAATATATCATTCATAATAAATACTGGAAAATAAAATCCAACACATGATTCTTAACTGGGTGCAGTGTCATTGTATCAAGCCTTCTCACACTTTATGCTTTGGCACAATTAATCTGTACTATAGGCCATGTTGATGCCACTGATTGCCTGAAAGCAGTCTGTACACTTGTTTTGTTCCACCAAGGTGGCATGAGAGCAGAACCACAAAAAGATCCTTGTGATTATAAAATATGGGCAGATATTCGCAAGCTTGGAATAGGGACAAATATCTGTATTCATGCAGGAGCAAACAGCTCAAGGTAGAGAACTTCAGCGACGTATGACAGTAGTACTATTCACTAAATTATTGCAGTCCCCCAATTGATGAGCGGCCACTCCAATTTCCTTTTTGTCAGTGATTTTATAAAGATGTGTTAAAAGGTTATTTACAGTTTTTTGGTAAACAATTTTTGAATATCTGGCTAAGTCATTTTCAATGGCTCATGGGACCCAGGAGTCATAACGTGTAGCTGTTACTTACTGATATGAATCATGTTTGATAATAAGCTTTGATTGTCAACCTTGATTTGTTTCCCCCATATACAATTACTGAAACTCTGGCATATTTTTTTTTATTAAACTAATGGTGCTTTAAGTACAATATTAAGTACCATGACAGTCAATTAAAAATAATCTCAGCCCACTTTCCAAGGATAGGGAAATCCTTTTAAAAACCATCAAACTATTGCACTTTACACTTCAACAGAACAAATCATTATTGGATCCACATAAATAAACATCTTTGTTATTAGAGAGTGGAATGTAGCTTTTACGGCGTTCAAAAGCAGAAATCCAATAACCACTTAATTTATAAAATACTGACACATTATTTTCGGTCAATATTTTGTCTACAGAACTTTGATGGAGACTGGCTACTGATGCTTTTCTAATGAAGCCCATTATGCTAATTCAATAATAAAGATAGTGTTCTGTTCTCAAATATGTCAAAGTGCTACTTTATTAATATCCCTGTATCAATGAAAGAATAAATCTTCATTTGTAGTGACACCTGCAAGTCACGGTATTCTAAGAGCACAGAACAGTGGAGAATAAAAAAAAAACAAGTGAGGGGCCATATTTTTCCACCGTTCAAGTATTTATCAGTTAAAACCAACCGCATGCCACTGGACCCCCACACATAAGTGCAAAAGGCTGTGAATTGATTTCTGACATTTTATGCTATTGATATTGTATTCCAAACATACAAATAAGAATTCAGGCTTTTTCATGCTTTTCAAAACTATAGAAAAGCATATAATAGTGACAAAAAGAAGAGAAATGTACATCATGTATACAACACATTTTTATATAAAACAATGGCAATTTTTTCCCCCTAAATGTCACTGAGATTCCCAAAACAGCATGCGTATTGTTATCAAAACATTTACAGTATATAAGTATACACATAATTCAGAAACAATAAATAAACTGACAATAAACCTTTTTTGCACATTTGACACATACAGTAGACATAGAAAAGTTCCATCTACAGTACAATATCTGCTTAAAACTAGAACTTTACATCTGAAATTACAAGATACATTGCACAGCATGACATAACTGATGTTTTAAAATGTTTTTGATCTGTTCCATCTTGCAGTTAAGTGCACACTGTAGTGGAGAAACCTTCAGGAGCAAATGATTCCTCAAAAACATTTCCATCATGAACCTATGGCTTTATAGTTACAGATGAGAATGTACCACGGTGCTGTACATTGCTTTGAAATTTAAGGTCAGATAATGCAAAAAGGCCATGATTATGTTCCCTTAAAATACCACTTGGTCAGGCTCAAGTAAAGACACTTCAAAAGGTGAGGGCCACTAAATGGCTGTGACCTCGGGGCAGTGGTCTGGTAAAGGGAGGTTCTTAGTATTGTTTGCTAGTAAGGTCATGTCAGAGTGTCCATTAACACCGGACTCTTGCTGTGGCTGTTCAGCTGCCGTACATGAGCTGTTGCTGCTGTAGGAACCCTGGGTGTTATTGTTCAGGTAGTTTTGAAACTGTGTCTGGCTCTGGCTGTCAGGCTGCTCCACAAACGCTGCTTTGGACAACACCTTCTTCTCCTGATCAGGTGTGTAGCAGGTGGTGGTGGTGGCAGGAGCACCGTTGGTCAGAGTGAAAGGGTGATTAGCTGTGTATTGTTCCCCAGCCTGATTAGAGTAGTCTGTGTACTGCTCAGTAGACATGGTGAATGGTCCTTGGGCCGTGCTGCCGTTGGTCGTACTGACTGGATCTTGGAATGCTAAGGCTTCCCCGTAGGGTTTACTGGGTTGGCTGGTTTGGCCATTAGAGACGGCACCAGAGCTCCCCAGCTGATAGTACTCAGCTGAAGAAGAGTTCATTAAATAAGTGTTTCCGTTCATGTGGTTATCATGTGCCACAGAGCCGTCATTGTAACACAGCACCGAGGACAAGGGGACCACCTCGGTATGAGACACTGGCAGGGTTGTCATGTCGTCCTGAAAGTTCTCAGACTTCTCTTCATCCTCATCATCGTCCTCAGAGTCGCTGTTAGCTAAGCTCTGGGTGCTGGAGTCAGACAGTCCGCTGCAAACACTGCTATTATCCTCCTCATCCTCCTCGTCCTCTTCGTTCTCCTCTTCCTCCTCCTCGTCGTCTTCCTCATCTTCTTCCTCGTCTTCGTCATCTAGCGGCTCCTGCATCTCGTCGGCAGCCTGCAGGTGCATGCTGGCCGTCTGCGGAACAGCGTCTGACAGAGAGTACTCCAACCTGTGCTGGGACTGAACCAGAGGGTTTCCGCTTCCCAGGTCGTTAGTATCACCACGGTAACCGTTGGCGGGGGACGCCTGTTGCTGCTCACGACTCTTCTCCAGTTCAAGCTTCATTATGGTGTGCAAGAAATGGGTCCGAACACGGATGGGATTAAACTCCACTCTCCCAGTTGAATTGCTGCAGCCCTCTTTTGTGCAACCACATGGAAATGACATACGGTCCACCTAAGGAAAACATAACATTTACTGCGCTGTTCATTTTTTACTCACTGTGCTGTTCATTTCTGAACCAAATAATTAAAGTGCTTTCTCTAATATACTGTATCATTGATCCCTGCACCTTCTCTTTAAATGCACAGTATTTTTTTTACACGTTTACTCTTGTTTACAAGAGTGAGGATAAAACTGAAGATGTGCACGTCATGGGCTTTACCTGGCACTTGATCCCTGCGATGCTGCAGGCACAGGTCTCTGGGTCACAGAAGACTCTGCAGTCACAGCCGCAGTCCTCTCTGGACATCCGGATCGCCCGCAGTTCATGTTTCTCTTCCACGTCAATCTTCTTTACCCCAGAGGAGCGCAGTAGTGACCGACGCTTTTTGGTGGTAAGAGGCTGCAGGAAGAAGTACTCGTCTACCTCCGTGTTGTCCAGATCAATGTCATCGTCAGAAATGTCCTCTGCTGTGAGCGTGTTGGCCTCTTCAGACTCCACTGTGCCATTCTTAGTCAGCTGAAAGGAGGAAGGAGTCATGTCCAAGCCATTTTATAAAAGTGAGCGAACAAAGAGCAATGACAAAGTGGTGTTTAAAACAAAGAATCTTTCAGACCAAATTCCTTTCAAATTCTTCACATATTTGATACTGATATCTGTTGATAAATGCTTATGAAGTCCTTTGTACAGAATGATTTACAGCTACGCTTTTGTTCAGATACAGATTACGAAGCATTTACCTTGAGTTTGATTGAGTTGAGTTTCTCCTCCTTCAGGTGATCTCTGAGCATGTCTCTGTGGATCCTCTCCTGCTCCAGGGCAAATTCACCCAGGGAGTACTGCCTGATCCAGCTGTGCCTGTTGGACATGCCCAGCGTGCTGCCTCCCTGGCTGGGCACGCTGGTGAATCCCTGCCGCCGGCTGAAGTAGTACACTGTCACATTCTCAAAATGCACCCTCCTCGTCCGCAGGCGCTTCTCTCTCTTCAGTATTGAGTCAGCTGTAAAGGAAAATGGGAATGTAAAAAAAAAAGTGGTACATTGCATTTACTCATCATCTTGCTTGTAAACTGTTTTTGACAATTCATTAATCTAATGTGGAAAGAATTAAAGTTCCACACTGCAAATCACTGCGTCAAGAACACTTTCAGCACAGAAGATTATTTTATCATTCATACGTTCTTTCATGTTGGAGTAGAACAGTTGTATAGCCATGCAAAGCCTGTTAAGATAAGTGACATTTTTATGGCAAAATGTGGGACACAGACTTGCTGAGAGTATTGTCCTTAAATGGCACAAATATGAGGAATTCTTTCTTGCCTGCTTTACAGCGAGCTTCTACATATCTTAGCACAGCTTTGCAGGGAAGGATTTCATCACATCTCTGTGCTTCCGCTTGGCATACGAGTCCTCAGTGTGTCTTTTTAAGGAGAGCTCTACGAGAGGGAGGGGCAGAGGGGAGGGCAACGGTGGAGCATAAATAATCCCCTGCCTGGCCCAGAGATGAAGAGTGCTGGTTCACAGAAGCAGTGTTCCCAGCGTTCACCCCGATATCACATAGGACAGAACAAATAGAAACCATCTGGTTCCAACAGCTCTCCACCCCACGCAAGAAGGACAATGCATTTCATTACAGATGTAGAGCTGTCAGACAGGAGGGTGCAGAGCAAGCCGAGCTTCATTATCTACAAACAACAGCTATCAGCTTGTTTTAGGTGTCAAAAGTTAACAGATGTTAACATCTATGTAATGAGATTTTTTTTGAGGATGTCTAAATTAAAGCCTATAAGAAATAAACATCATAATTGGCTTCATTTGACAACATCTGACATATTTTTCACTGTTTTGCAAGCTATAATCAGCGAGTGTTCCTTTACCCTACAGATTCAGACCTGACTGATTCTCAGACACTCTAAAAAACAAACACATTACAGATGTTTTTCTTCCCTCCCTGACACAACAGCATGGGATGTAAAACTACTTAGGACTTAATTGTTCCATCTCTCTGCCAAGACAGTCAATCACTGTCCATGTACATGTCACTTCACAGGAGTGAATTCTTCATAGTGCACAGCTCCCTTGTTGCTGTTAGCTACCAGCAGCTGTAGCTAACAGAGAGACCAAACTCAGCCTTTAGCGACGCAGCACCTTACTTATGTCTCACTACAGGACGGGGGCTCTGTCACCCATCTGCATAATTCATGCAGATATAAAAAAATATGCATGTGCATTATCAAAACACAACACATTCACATGTGCACTGTGTTACTTGTTAGTGATGACTTCAGTGTCCTTTTGAAACTGCAGAGGAGACATGTCTTTTGTGGTTGGTTCATCTTCCATTAAGACTGCACTATTTAATACAAAGTCAGTTCAAGCCAGGAATGACTGGGGAATCTCTCAGTAGCAGCATTCAGCTGTGACTTTATCTTAGTAAACCAAAACAATCTTTGCAGTTCTGCAGCTGTTGCTCCATTTTAGTAAACTTACATCTAGCCCTTGTTCATATTTTCTCATCATAGCTACAGCTGAAACAATTTATCAATTTGTTCAACAGAAAATTAATATTTTAGATAATTGTTTAATCGTCTGAGTAATTTTTCATGCAACTTTAACTTCTTTAATGTGAAGATTTGTTCTTCTCTGTTTAAAATGTTCGTAAACTGAATATTCTTTGGGTTTGGACTGTTGGTCAGACAAAACGTGAAGACGTAACCTTAGGCTTTGTAGGAAATTGTGACAGGCATATTTCACCACTACAGACATTTTATGAACCAACCGATTAATTGATTAATAGTAAAAATTATCTGCCAATCTATCAATAATAAAAATATTAAAGTTGCAGCATTAAGCTTTACCCCCCATGCATCATGTCTAATTTTGAGTGTGCATTTGCTGGTCTTTTTCTTTATGCAAAAATTAAAATATACTGCCCCCTCCTAAAAAAGGGCTATATCATCCAAAATATGATTATTATAAGCAGATAACTAAGACAATAATTTAGTGTTCTTAGCAAGTGGTACATTTACATGTACAGTACCAACAGTGTTGCACACACACAGCTTGAGACTGCATCAGCTCATTCATCTGGCTTGGCCTGCACACTGATGCTGCTCCTAATGAGGGAGGCTGCCTGTGCTTCCTTCCCTTTTATTACAGCACTAGACTCTTAGCATCACTCAGCCTCCTCTCCTCTCCTCTGCACAGCTATCACTGTAAATTCATATTACGCTTCCTTATGAACAGACATGCAGATTTGTTTTCTTTGACCTGCACCCTGCATTGATTGTGCGCTACAAAATCAGGCTGCCTCTGAGTGTTATTCCCTTCTTGATTAAAAAATCCCTTTCAGTGCTTTAGCTTTGTTTTCCTTGAGATGAAATGATGACATTAATTTTACTTTCAATAGCACACGTTAGCCACGCTGAGCACAGTGCGTGAGTTTAAAAGACACAGGCACTCACGGGTGAAAGGGCCTGAGGCAGAGGGGTTGACACTGTCACTGCTGTCCCCACTCTCACTGCAGGAGACCTCATCATCAGACTCCCGCAAGGAAGAGCACGGGGAGGAGGAGGCTTCCACCTCCTCAAATTTCCTCTTCAGTATTCCACTCATGGCCCGCCGCATCTGCACCTGAAACCAAAAGACAGCAGAGGGGCCACACATTATTTAATATCCAGTTTAGGGCCTTCATAATCCTCAGTACACTCAATTAGCAATGAGACCCAGACCCCCCCTCCCCTTCCTCCCTTCACACACACACACAATCCCTCCTGCCGCTATCCCAGCTCCCAGGCGTTCCCTGGGCGATTGATCACCTTGGCACAAAGGAGCTGAGATGGAAGGAGAAAGCTGCTAATTACATACTACGTCTGCCTTACAGGAAGTTCTTTGATTGAGAGGCTGGAGGAAAAAAGAGACTGGACCTACTTGTCTTGCACTGCTACGTGTCAGGGTGAAATTATCTACAATATATATGTATTATGTACAATATTATGTGTTTTAATTGCTGCTCCACCTTGAAAGCATAAAACATATAAAAAAATATCCACTGGCTTAAAATGTATTACACTGCATCTTATAGGGGAAAAAATCTGTAGTTTTTTGTAAAAAAAACAAACAAATTCAGACATGCATAAGTATTATTGGTGGGATGTGGAAACGTGCTAATTATGTATATAATGAGTGACATCCGGTACGTCTGTAATGAGCATCTGTTAGGGCCGATGCTTCCTACAGAAAAAAAAGGAAAGGCCTCAGGAAGAATGCAGCTACAGTCACCACAGAGCAGAGTAAAAAAATCTATACTGTGACAGGCTATTACCTTATAATCTGCTACAAAGGCAGTCAATAATTATCATAAAGTATTGTAAATATAATAGCAGAAATTGACCAATAGATATTGTGCCTGCTACAGACCTTTCATTGATAACTACCATTAAGTGGTGCCAGGATAACAGATGGGTACAACAGTAGCTCTACAGTTAAATCAGTGTTATGCGCAGTTTCTGAAATAAATCCTGTGTGTATCTTTGTATGGCTGTGTAGGTGCAGCTAAATGTTTGTGGTTACAGCACTTCATACAGATGCTATTGCGCCAGAAGAGTTACAGACCACTTCAATGTCAATTGAGAGGGGCCATTAACTCGCTCTGACTGATGATGCAATTAGACAAATAAACAAGAACAAGCTCATCAGTCAGTTACACTAAAACTCATCACCATTACACTGGAACTGGCTCTAATAACTACTGCATTGTAACTATCAAATGATATATTATTCTGATTACTGCTTTTTCCCTTTGAATAATACCCTGCCACTATTCTTCAATGTGTAATGGATGTAATATTGCAGGACTTATTTAATCTCAATCACTATTCATAACATCAGACATTGTTGAAAATGTAGTCCTTTAATGTATTTAGCTGAAGAGCAGCTGGAACATCATGTCACATTTTAAAGCCTAATAACACAACAGAACTGCTGTAGCACAACAAGGATTGCCATGACTGGCAGCTTTTCCTTCGCCGCTTTCTCTCTTGGAAACTGGAATCAGACAGCATGCATCTTCACCCAGTCCCACTCTGTCTATCTGCCAGAGCAGCTTGTGGGGGAGTTCCATTCACAGACAGCCACAGTGTTTCATCTGGGCTCTGCTATCGAGTCATTACAGATGCAAATGCTGCCTGAGAGAAAGAGGTGCAACCCGGAGAGGACTAGCGCTGCCAGCAAGAGGGTCATTGTTCCCAGGAGGCTGTACTTGTTCAGTGCGGTGACACGGCACCGCCAGCATTTGGAGAACCTCCAGAGTCAACAACTCTACATACAACTAAGGAATGTGCGGCATCCTCCATCTGGGAGGCAGTGGAGGAGAGAGGTGTCTGTCAGGGTAACCTCACTGAAAAGATTTCTTTTCAGAAATAATTGATATTAATTTGGAAGTGAAATCTGTAAGAGGCTGCATCCTGAGCAAGGTAACCATCATTTAGAATCTGCAAAGCCAATAACTGAGCTGGCTGACAAGAAATCATCAGTCTACTTTGAGTTATTATGACAAGACATAATGACAAATAAACTAATCCTGAAAATGAGTCTTGTGAGGTGTAAAATGTTGATCTCACATCAAAACAGTGAAGAGACAAATTTATTTCACCATCCACTTCATTTGTTGGCAAACAGGAGTGGAAATTTCCACCAGAAATGACTGGTGCAATTTTAGCCCATTACCTAGCAAGGGCCCTAATTAGATACCATTGTTGGAAACCTATTTGTATGCTTAGCCCTCAGCTGATGCTGCACTAGGCTTTGATACCAAAAGTGGTTTCCATGGAGATTCTAATGTACTCTCACAACTAGGCTAGTGCTATCCCATATGACAGTGTGTCCACTGTTACATACTGTGTATAAGGGTTCTTCATACTAAAGCACCAACGCAAGAGCTAATTAAGTTTATATCTCAGTATCTCAGCAAATGATGTTTATACATTCATCACAGTTCCTGTCTCAGATTAATGCATTATTAGTTCATTTGCATTCTGTTATAACAGCACGAAAAGTTCAAATCTTGACACTGGATGGACATGACATCATAAGCCATAGAGCTGTGGGTAATCTAGGGTGAACCTCTTTCATCACGGCAAAATAAAAACAGCTCTGTCTTTGTCTTCACTGTTGCCTTACCTCTAACCATGGCTGGGCAGCATACACTATGGTACAAGGGAGAAAATCCCAGAGAAAATAATGCAGCAAAAGCCAGCTTGGAAAGCCCCTCCCTGTGTTTGCCTCTCTGTGCACACACATCAACTGTGGAAACCAACTCTAATCAACAGCGCTCACACCAGCACACTTTCATTCTGAATCTAATTATTTTTCCCCTCGTCATTCACAAGGTTCCTGCAATCACAATAAACCGATGTGACAAGGCAAGGCTCAAAACACTCATGCCAAGAGATGCCAACAAGCCTATGGCATCTGGAGCAAGTCATGACACATCAGTCCTTCAATGACCAGATTACACTTCTCTGCATGTGCTGGCCCTCACAGGAACAACTGACCTGTATCCACTGGCAGACTGTGACTCCTTTCACCTCTTCTCACAGCAGCACAGCCACACAATCATTAATGTGACTATTCAAAAAAGGTGAAACATGATGAATGAAGAGGTCCCCATTTTGTTTCAGTCCACTGACTTGCAGCGACCCCTGAGCTCCACACGCATGAGAAAAAAGGGTGCAGGAGTGTGAGAGAGACTTGTAATTTTCCAGCTCTGACTGCACTGTCGGTACCATATGCTTTATTGTTGCAAGACGACAGTCTTTCTCACTTTAACTCCCTGTCTGTCACTGGGTTCCTCTCTCTCTCTCTCTCTCTCTCTCATTCTCTCTTTGGCCACACAAAGGCTCATTAGCTGCAGCCAGCTGAAAAGCAGGAGCCTGACTGGAGCAGAGTGGAGCAGAGCAGAGGCAGCCTGTGAGATCACATGGGTGGGATGTCTGAGAGAGAGAGAGAGAGAGAGAGAGAGAGAGAGAGAGAGAGAGAGAGAGAGAGAGAGAGAGAGAGAGAGAGCGAGAGAGAGAGTCAGGCGTGCCTCTGCTCCTGCTGTCTGCAGATATTTTTACCAACATGAGCTGGAGAAGGGGAGCAGGGGCGAGTATGGGGGAGGCGGAGGCAGAGGTGGATGGGGGGGGGCAGAAAGAGGGAGAAAGACAGAATGTTGGAGGAATGAATAAGGAGGGGGGGGGCATATGGGAGATGCAGGGCAGTGGGAGAAGAGCCGACGGGGGTTGGGGGAGGTATAACAGATATGCAGAGAGGAGGGGATTCAGAGGGAAATAGTAAAGGGGAGGGGGAGATGAGGAAGAGGTGGAGTGACAGAGAGTAGGGAGGCAGAAAGGGGCAAAGAAAAAGAAAAGGGGAAACATCTGATGCCAAGAACAACATAATAGGACCATCAAGAGAGCATAAAACTACAAAATAAAAGCTTAAATGACTCATACAGACAAAAAAATCTAACTGAATGAACATTACACATTGTTTATATAAAAACGTTGTCAAAACTGGCAATCATCCAGCTGCAAAGTAGCTTTGCCCAGAAAATTAGCATAAGAAATATGAACATATACCTGGAAGAGGTTGGCAAGAAAATATCAACATATATTACCTCATCCTCAAAATAATAAGATTAGTCAGCACTGTAGTGAATGTGGTCCCAGCACTTCCTATGCCAGGAAGTTCTGCAGAGGAGTCAGTGGGGCCTCAGCTTGTTCAGTCAGAGAGCCATTATATCATTCTTGCACTCAATTGGACGGTGTGTCAACATAAAAGGCCCTGCACTTCCTCATACAGGATAGCTTTGAGCCTAGAGGCTTTTTTACAGCCAGCGCAGCATTAGAGTCTGTACAAACAAATGACCATTTCTGAGCACAAACACATACACTAAAAGAATAGTACAGTCAGAGACATTGCTACTAAGCATTCACCCAAAACCTCACATTTGCATTTTTTATGGCTCTTAAGTGGACATGATTTAAATCCATTGTGGTTTGGTTTACACAGTGTCTGTTAAAGCCAACTTATATTGAGAATCTTATGTGAAAGGACTGTCTAAGAAAACAATTGTCATTCGACCCTGCAATGTTCTGCATCCTCACCAGTGTCCTCACTGATCCTCACCTTGGCAGCACTGCACTCCTCCTCCACCCCTGTTGTCTCTTCCTAACACTGCACATACCGTATCTCTCTCTCTCTCTTTCTCTCGTATACTATATAACATCATCCAGCCACAGTCACATTAGGAAGCAGCAATAAGCTCATTTGGTCAAAGATCGTCATAGATCTGAATCACAGCTTTTTTAAAAGCAAACATCAGTATGAAGTTAGCCTGTACTGTATAGCATTTAATAAGGAAACTGTTTCTTTCTTTTTGTCCATGCCATTATTTCATCAACAGCACAGGGCATGCTACATTCATACATTTAATAGTAGTAGAAGCAGTAGCAGTAGTAGTGGGAATAGTATATTATTTAAGGGTTTACCCCTTCTAAGAGTGACTTTGGCCATTGAAATGGCTCCTTTAAAATATGCGGTTTGCACACAGGAAGCCAGTGGAAGTGCACTGACTATACTCTGACAGACTCTGCTGAGCACTCAAAGATTACAGTTGGCGATTATGGCTGAATCAGAAGGACCACAGAACAAGCAAGCATATAACTGCAGCAAAAGTGTGTTTGTGTCTCTCTATCCACTAAATTATCCTGCAATCAGAATTAATGCCAATGACTTAGTGGTACTAATAGGTGGGAACAGCTACAGTGATGGTGGCTGCTGGATCTATGGGGTCTAGTTCTAGGCTATCTGGCGAGGGTGCAAAGCAAAGCTACTATCTTCTACTATCTTAACTTGAATAACATCTGTATTCAGATTTGTATAATGGAAATGGGGGGGGGCATAAACATATGCCTGGTTTTCTGTCTTTGTTTGCTATTGCCATTTTCATACTTAATGTGGATTTAAATAAATTAAACATCTATTTTAATACATCCAGATTTTCTTTAGGCTTTTAGCTTCTAAATTAAGTGTCTAGGCCAAATTCTGCCATACTGAACAATATGAAATACTTCCAACCCAGCAGGTTTAATAATTGTGACAAAACAATATTAACCCATGAATAGGTTGTTAAATATAAGCTTTACTAGAATCATAGAATAATTCTGTTACAAAGGCCTTCTGCCTATAATTATCTGAAAACAACCAAAGAGTGAATAAAAAATGATTGTCAAGTCAATTTTATTTATACAGCCCAATATCACAAATCACAATTCTGCCTCAAGGGGCATTACAATTTGTACAGTATACAACACCCTCTATCCTTAGACCCTCGATTCGGATAAGGAACCCCCCGCCCAAAAGAAAAGCCTTTTAACAGGGAAATGTAGGCTTATGTATGTATCTGTTAAATAGGAGCAAAACCAATGTGACCAAACTCTGACCTACTGCCCTTTTATCTTCAAATGTCAAAACTCTGTTGTCTGTTTTGATAATTACAGTACAGGTTAAAATGTCACTGTGAAAATAACTATGATAATACATATCATACAATATATTTATCTGGGGGTTTTTTTTCTTTCAACCTGGTTGTTCTTTTGAGCACTTCCTCCAGAACATTTGATGAAATGTGTTATGAAACAGCCTCATCTGCATGACTTTAATAATTCACCCATGAGCATCACACATATATATGCTGCCCTAATACATACAAATGCAAAGCTTCAGCTGGAGAGATGGCATTTGTTACACCATTGCACCAGTGATGGTGACCTATATTTGCTCTGACTTTCAAGAGGCTTTCTTATTTCAATGAAGGAAATCGAAGGCAGCAGGCAAAAATGAACAAAGAAAATGTTTAGAATGAATCATTCGTGTACCCATACTGTAATTGAGGTCGTATGCAAAAGACTTGCCCAACTCCCACTGTAACAGATGAAAGGTAAATTCTAAAATATGTTTTTAATGACCAAGCAGAGTCCTATTTTTATAACAAATAAGCAAATAGAGGAGTGCTTGTTATTTCTCACAGCAAATACTGTATACATTTTTTAAAATAATACTTAAATACAGCTTAATTCACTTAGTTTGTTTGTCTTCTGTTTTACAGAGTGAACAAAGTGGAAGCGGGAGAAGAATAATTTAAGAGCACTTGCCTTTTGTCTATACTCTAGACACATGACCTGCCTCATCCAATACTTTCCTGCCATAGCTATTTCCAGGGTCTTTTGCACAACATTAGAGATCCAGGACCTGTGGAGGGTGTGCATGTGTTGAGTTAAAATGCAATCATTACATAAACCCTTGAGTGATCTCACCAAAACATTTGACTCCATACTGTCTGTCTTCATGGCAACATATCAGCAACTGTTTAGCAGCAGAGGAAATTAATCAGAACTCTTAATGGCAGAAACTGAAGTGAAATAAGGATGAATCATTGCACCCGCCCTGTTTATCACCTCCAACACCCAACACAGCGATCTCACAGTATGCTCAAGTACCATACAGAACAGATGGCAGGTTCTTCAACCTATATAGCTTCAAATCCAAGGCCAGGGGTCTCCATCAGGTCTCCATCAACTGCATATTGCAGCTCCACTATGAAGCTGCAGTATCACAGATGATAATGCCATCTGCCATCATTCAGAACAAGATCTGCAGTGCACCCATTGTGTATTTCCAAAGGCATAAAAGATACATGGACTGCCCATAAACAATAAGTTGACAGAAGTTCTTCTGGACTGTGCCACATCCCCACATGTATCACTTTGCCTACTTTGGCAATTTGTCTCTCCTCAGAGCAAATACTGACACAGAAATGCACCATCACATCAGCTACACAAGGAGGCTTTTGCCAAACTCAGTCAAACACTCTCCACTCTCTCACCCTCCCTGCATGAACATCCCATCTGCATTGGTATGAAATGTTGCAGGTGAATATACATAAATCACTAATTAGCTACAGTATACACTAATTATTTGCATGTAAATATAATCTTTAGGAGATGCACTTCCTCCAGGAGAACCATCAGACTCTTCTTTGAATGACTGCCAAATGTGTATGTGTGGGGGAATAGGGGCGGGGTCGGGTGGATATAGATTGATATAGATTGCAACTTTGCTTCCTTGTTCTGTATCTGCGTCTGCCAAATGCCTATGCCATTCAATATGGCTGGTCGCATCACAGACTACTAGTGTTTCCACAGTGATGAAGCACACATTTATACAGCCCAGATGGCTTGGCAGATCTTTTTATTAATTCTTTCTTTTTTTTTTATGTGAGAAATATTTTTTTCATTGCAGTAGACCCTGTCTGAGTGACTGAGGTTGCGTTCCAGTGGAACCAACTAATGCGATCACAGGGAGAAGACAAACCCTGAAACCACAAAAGACCGTAGGCCATGCAGCCAGTCGGAGATTGTGTTCAAACTCATCCATCACTTGTGTCACACTCAGCCATACATGGCAACCTTAAAAGAGAGTGAGAGAGAAAGCTAGGCTGAGAGAGAGAGAGACAGAGAGAGAGAGAGAGATAAATAGATATATATATATAGAGAGAGAGAGAGGCTAGGACTCAGCTGGACTCCCCTGAGGAGACACTGTGGCCTGGATGATTATACAGCTACAGATGATGTCAGCGGAGGATCCCTGCCACCAAGAGAACACAAACGCACAAGGCCACAATAGAACGTGTTTTATGATAGGTCAGGGGGTATCTGCCTTATTATGTATTTGCTACCATCATGTTCCAGGAATAACACAATAAACAGTCATTTGCATCCTGTCCCCGGAGAACACGTAGGGACCACAGGCCAAATATAAATGAATGCAATGGATGGTTAAAATCAAAGGGTAATTGTGTGTGTGTGTGTGTGTGTGTGTGTGTGTGTGTGTGTGTGTGTGTGTGTGTGTGTGTGTATAAGAACAGAAAACAGCAGCAGCAGAAGACTCTCATAGATTATTCAGTTATTCTACAATTATGCTACAGTATGTTGTGTCTAAAAATATTTTATCTATGCACAATTCCTGTCATTACTCGTGTGAGAAAAACGCCTGACAATTTGTTCAGTGACAGTGACGCTAAACATTCACTCAGGCTGTTTTTCCATTGTACTGCAATAAAGGTCAGACGGACACATTATGCAAATAATTAACATTAATTGTCAAATACGGTCATCTTCATTCTCAGTCAGCTTTGAAACAATTCCACATGTAAAAAAAAACATTCAGCAATTAAACAATTACACAAAGGAATCCATATAAAGAAATGTAGCGACATCTACAGATTTATGCAAATGAGTCTTCACATGCACTCTGTACATTTGTTAACTTGCACTTGCCTGAGGCTGCAGACAGATCTGCTCCACACACGAAAGGGGGAGCGGGGGGGGGCAGGAGAGAGAGAGAGAGAGAGAGAGAGAGAGAGAGAGAGAGAGAGAGAGAGAGAGAGAGAGAGAGAGAGAGAGAGAGAGAGCATGCAGCCCACTGCTCAGCACTCAGCACACGGAGGAGCTGCAGCCTGGTGATGACTGCTGCAGCCTCCCTCCTGCAGCTACAGTACAGACGAGTGCTGGGAATCATTGATCTGTTCTTCCTCCTCATAGGACAACAGAGGAAGCACGGCTCCTTATTAACCACATGGGTCCAGAGCAAAGGGCGGCCGCTACTCCAATACTACATATCTAGCTGCACCTGTTTGATTTTAACATAGTATTGAAGCATAAAGAGTTGGAAATTACTACCACTATTATGAGTGACCAGTGCACATTATATTGTGGTAAATGATTTGAATGAGAATATTTTTGTTCTTTCATTCACTCATTTGACTCCTGACGTGATGCTATGTGTGTTATTTTATTTATTTTCTTTCACACCAAACAGCATTAGCAATACGGCTACATGTTTAAATTGAAGTGTAATCTTTGAGAAGACATTTCATCCAGCATCTCAGCCGTCTTTGTTGTTACAAGCAGTAATCAAAATACGCCGTAGCCGACGACTACGAACGAGTTGTCGAGCTCCACATTCAGCCTAATGTTTTGATTTGCTGTAATTCAAGTCACACAGTGCGGAGGCATAATCAGGTACTCTCACCCCGATGTCAATCGCAATGCTCGCCTAAATTATTCATGGCTCTATATTTTATTTATGACTATATTTTCCCATGCCATCTGAAAGTTCGCAAAAGCCGGTTTTGCTGGCAGAAACAGAGCTGCCAAAGCATTTCATAGAGACAGGGCTGCTTTCATCTCTCACACAGGCTGGGAAAGCTGTGGGATGTGGGGTTCATATTCTGCAGACAAGCCTTATCATTTATATATAGCCAGTATCATGTTGAGATCTTGAATCATTTTTTATATGCAAAACATTCACACTGTTATCTGAGAAAATTCGTGAAGTAGGCCAGCTCTGTGTGATTACAGTATATGGCGAATTAGAGCGATATGAAAAATGAGGTGACACAAAATACTTCCTGTGAATTGTTATCCAGGATACACACCCAAGGGTTAAAATTCCATTAATATGTTTTTATGTTTCTATGATTCTGATAAAAGTTTTGTTATCAGGATTGTAAAGTTGTGATAGTGATTAGTCGAGATTGTAAGTGTGAATAGGTTATGTTAATTTTCACCTATAGATCATTCTTAATGTGTAGGTATGTTTGTGCCTTACTCTGTAAAATGTGACTCATTTCTATATTACCCTTTATGACAATAATTGAACTATACACTGTAAGACATTAAGACTACCAGTTAGAATTAAAAACTTGTATTTATTTTTGAGTTTCTACTTCTAATTTAGAATTCTGTCAAGGTGTTGAAAAATGATCTTAGGATCCTTTAATAGCAGCAATGGTGTTGGATTCATTAATAGCATGTTGAAGTTAATTACTTTTTGGAGAACTATTTTCTACGTGGCTTTTTGTTGATTAGATAGCCTATGAAAGATTGGATAATGAGACATTTGGTTAAACTGCTGAAATGAAAAAAGATCAAAACATCTGCACACTTATCTCCATTGTGCAAAATGTTTTCTCTAAGCTTTTGGTCACAAAGAGCTTCGTCAGAACACGAGACGTGCCAAACTGTGCCAACACATGCAAAACAGTTTGCATAACTTTGTTTGTGACTGTAAAAGACTAAAAAAACAAACTTTAAAGCCTCTGAAAAATTGGTCTCAAATCTTCCAACATTAAATTGTCGTGTCTAAATAAGCAACAATCAAATTTAAAGTTAGGAAAAAAACATCCTGAGGTATTATTTATTAAGAAATCAGCACTCAAAAACGCTGCTGATCTGCTTCATCAGGACTGTGTGGGTGTGGTTGGATCAGAACTGACTGACAGTGATCCAACAGCCCAGCAACTGTCATCAGATTCTGATTCAAATGTTTTGCTGAATCCTGGTTGGTGCACGGAAGTACGTGGCATTGTGTTTTTCCAACTGAGCCCTGCCCACTCCAAACCAGTGAGAAGAACAGAGAGAAAACTGGAAATACATCAATCTTTCATGTGCGGTAACCAAAACCATGAAATTCTGTGTTCATGTAGGATTGTGTCACTCGTAGGAAGAAGCTGATTGAGAAAATAGGTTTTTTCAATGCCGTTAAAGAAAAAGCCTCTAATCCAGATTTAAAAGTTTAAATCAGACCTTATATATACACTAAATGTTGTTTATTTATTTTACTTATTTAACCAGGACGTCTCTTGAGATACATTTACAAAAGATGGCAGCATAGAGTAGTTAACACACAGTCACATGAGGCCACATACAATTCATTTACATACAGAAGCATATGAGCATATATGAGAAGCAGCAAAGAGTTAGTAACTATTTTTTAAAATTCCATTTCTCATCAAAAAAAATGATGAAGTGGTGTTTGAATGCCTGATATAAAGGCAGCCTATCCATATAAAGCATCTACAATATCTTGTAAATTATTGCAAGCCCAGAGTGCATAACTCTGATTTGTTCTGCAATCTCTTCAGTTATTTGATCCAGAATTCCTAATTTTAATTCACTATTCGCTTTCCTTAGTTTGAACCATTACGTAACAGTAATGTGTGTATCAATGCAGCAGCATTACAAGTATCACTGAAAAAGAATATTAATTGTGAAATTAAAATTGAAATGTATAATCTGTACCAATTGTAGGATATTTGCAAGTAAAACAAATTATTACAGAATCACTTCTGATGTTAATGTCCGCACTCACATTGGCTGTATAAAACGTCTACGTAGTGGCATACCGTGCACTGACAAACAAAACCCATTAAGGGAGAAAAATATGTCTTTTTTTCCATAACACTTAATTAGCTGGCAACAGACAAAAGATTCCAAATAGGTGTCATGGCAACATCTCAAGAGAGCACAATCATGAACCGTAAAAGCTCGGAGCTCAGCCAGGAAGGAACCAAAGACAGAAAAAGAGTCACATCAAAAGCTTTTAAATTGGAACCACGAACCCTGCTGAGACACACAAAGCTGCTCTGTAATCTGAAAGGTTGATATTATTTCACACTACAATCCATCTCTATACTTCATTGATGCTGCGATTTTAATTCCGTGTTTGGGAAGAGAAACCACAAATAAAACATTGTAGTGAGCACAACATGTACAGTGGCAATTCACAAAAAAAAAAAAAACCAGATTGAATATGAAATGCAGAATTACTGAGAGTGCCAATTGTTGTTTTGAAAGATAAAATATTGTGTAAATCACACAGAACATGTCAACTGATCAAAAAGAGAGAATGCTGCCTGGCCTCCAAATATACAGTGTTGCTGCCTTTACCTGCCTGTTAGCTTGTTGTCTTATCCTAATTAATTGGAAAAATACAAAACACCTTGAAAGACGTTATGTTTCATTTAAAACTAGAGAAAATAAAATAAGCTTGGAAATCTGCTCATTTTAGGAAAATATGGACACCTTTTATATTCAATTTTTACATGGTCAATGGGGTAAAAATAGAAATGACTAATAGACAGTCCCTTTGTGTGCAGGAATATAAGAATTATGAATGAGCTGTATCATCACATTATTTCTATGTGTAGGAGTAATTTTCTTCTTTTTATATTGTAATTCCTAAGGTTTATTATTTTACATTTTAAATGTATTTTTATATCCTGTTGGGGAGGGAAGGAGGGATGAAATGTTCTGTGCACTACATTGTGCACTTCTTTTCCGTGTGTGTTGCGATACTTGTTAGTATATTACTTGGAAAATACAAAAAAGAGAATTATTTTAAAAAGACAGTCCATAATGTTTGTTAGATTTGTCTCACTTATCATACCCAGGTTTAGGATGTCAATGAAGGTGTAAAACAACCTCGTCCTCGTCTGCCGTACTTTATAGATACCAATATCTATAACAATTACAACTCCAGCAGATTGTTTTATTTCTTGCTTAATGTAAAGCACAATCCAGCTAGTCTTCCCCACAGTTTACAATCTGACCTTTAACCTGACTCAGGAAATCTGCCTGAACCTCCAGGCAGATTTCAAGAGGAATTCCAGCCATGAATTCCTCTTGTTCCCACATAAAAGGAAACAAAATTGATTTAGCTGTGCATGTGAACCTTTGTGTGCAGACAATTCACCAACACCAGCCTCCTGCAGAGAGACGCATCTTAACGCTGTTAAGCCATAACACCTTTCCTGCGAATCTTTAGTGGACCACATTCACTGTTATCAAGCTTTAGCCATCTGTGCTACAGTATGTAATAGAAGCATGGCTGAATCACTTATTCAAATAAGCCAGCTTAATGATGCAGCTTTTCACAAGTAAATACATCTACTTAATGTTTCAATGTCCTTTAACAGAGTGCCACATGTACTAATTAAATTCTGCTCCTCTGAGGACTGGATGCTGATAGTTTGAGGAGACAGATGGATTGAGGAGGAAAAATACACAGTCACAAGAAGAGAGGCTCCACTCCCCAAACACACACACACACACACACACACACACACACACACACCGCCTACCTCCCTCACCTTTCAGATCTTAATCACAAAGATGGAAATGGTTGTGTGATTGTGTGTGCATGGTCACATGTCTGAGTGCATGCTTTGGCACAGTGATGGACTGTTGGTGCTGCCTTTTCTTTCTGACAAAAGAGGCTGGCGGAGGAACAATGAAGAAGGCAGAGAAGGATAATGATGCTGCCATATCCGAGCCTAATATGTAAAAAAACAACAACAGACAGTTCACATAAAGATATTACAGCATCTTTTGATTGCAATAATGCAAACATATTAGAACTACGCGGCTTCACAGGCAACAGTAAAAAAAACATCTGTCTCATCTGTCAGTCTTTACTGCCTTGGAAATATGTCATGGCCTGTGATTTCCCCATTTTTGTAGCACTGATGGTTGATTTACAGAGAAACATTCTCAACAACAACATTCTCTAGAACGAATATGCCCTCTATTCATCATTTTGATATCAGAGGCATCTCTCTTGTATAATCCAGTGAGAACAGCGCAGCTGTCTGTATTGACTAAACACTGTTGTCGGCATCAACATCACATCATATCTTATCAGAGGGTCTTTTGTGGCAACAGTTGTGCGAGCTTTGAACACCATCTAGCTCGCAGACATGAATTCAATATGTTAATGTGTTGTGAAGACTGGCAGTATGATATGTCAGACAGCAAGAAGGAGATGTGGTCTTACCTTTAGCAAAATATATTACACTGCAGCGACCCGCCTCTGTTCTGTGAAGAATAGAGAAGAGAAATATGAATGATATTTACTCTGCAGCCACATGTAATAGTAACTGTCTGTATGACAACTATATCATTTCTGGAGCTAGAAGAGATCAAAAGGTGACTTTAAATGAGGTTTTATGCTGTGTGTTGTGTTTGTTGTACCAGCTAACACAAGGTGCCATAACAAGATGAACACAAAGCCAATCTTTTATAATGCATATGTCATTATCAGAAGTACACAGGTTTTGTCAGGGAAACTTTGCAATTTCAGCACTGAGGTATGGATGATTGACAGAGCTTTATCTTAATCTCTTTGTGAGCCTTTTATAGCTGGGGGGAGGAGGGGAGGGGAGTGGGGGAAGCACCCCGGGGGAGGCAGGAGGGGAACAGACTCTCTGCCTCCTCTGCCTGTTCTGCAGGAGGCTCTGCAGGGAACCAGACTCTCCTCTCCCTGCGGTCTGCAGGAGACCCTCTCAGCCAGTTGGCCAGGTACCAGTCAGCTGGCTCCTAGCATAGCAGCCTGTATGACACACATGTGCCACCTCAAAATACATACACAAAGGCATCTAGGAGCTCTGACATGCAGCATCCCTTTGGTGCACATTTGAGCTATAACGTGGTCAAGGCTTTAGGTGGAACAAAGAAAACGTGGTCTTGAACTTTTACTATAATTCTCAAATTTGAATGACCATTTAGTTGTAGCAGAGTGACTACTGAGGTGTGATGCCCGGAAGAGTTTGATATATGGACCATGCAGGGATGGGTCACAAATCAGCAGGCAAACATATAAAATGTCCAATTACGTGAGAAACAAAGATAATAGGCCTGTATTTTCACATCTAATCAATGTGCATGTGCTAAAATACAGGCTTATCACCTAAGATTGGTCAGCTACTCACCATTCATTTCTTTACTATCATCAGTATCCAGCCAGTCAATGACGCCCCTCTCTCAATGGACTTCACAATTTTCCCCTAAACCGTGTCACGGTGTGCGGAAATCCTCCACCGCTGTGAGATCATTAAAACCGGTACCGGATTCCTGAATATAGGCTACTGGACTAACCGGCACAATTGTCGCATATAACAGTTCTTTTACAATCGCTTCTTCCGGCTGCTCGGGGAACAATGGTGCAGCATAAGACTGACAGCTTCACGGACAACGTGACTTACTCTGTCCAATCGTGGTTTTATAAACCAGGAATCAGCCGCAGAGCTCTCCTGCCGGCCCACTGTGGGCTTCAACGCAAATCCCACTGTATAGCCTAATCATGTGCGCTGACTGTTGCCAAAGGAAGTGGGCTTGATCATGACTAAAACAACATATTTATAGGGATTTATAGTGTTTAATCGGCCGCAAGTAATATAAAATAATTAAACTGTATGTTCGTCTATGAAGATTCTAGTCATTCGGGTGAAAGGGCAGCTAAAAGTGAGTCCCAGGCTGGATTTGCTGTTTCATTCTAGACCGGAACAAGAGTTAAACAGAAAATCCAGTGACTTTTACTTCTACTTAGGCCTATATTTTCCTATGTTGCAATATTTATGCTGTAAGTAATTTTAGAAACTGAACTTTGTACGCTACTACCGTTGCAACATTTGTTTAATAGTAGATCCTTCTTACTGTATTACTGTGGTCTCTGTAATAGTTATGGTTTTCAAACAAGCCACACATGGTAATGAACCTGATGAAGTTGAGAGGCTTATAAAAAGAAACAGCTGCCTTGGCAAACACCCCTAGCCCTGCTATATCAAATGTAATTAGTCCCTGCTGGGTTGTGTGTGTTAGATCAGCCAAATGTAAAGGGTCTCTGCTAGGTTAGAGCAGAATGCAGCAGGAAATCTTTGTTTGTTTTGTCCCTTTAGTGGAAATAAAATATTCAACATCCAGTCCTCAACTTATGACTTCTTTTGGTCGAGAGAAAAATAAATCAGTGAAGCACACCGCCATCTGGTGGCCACAGTGTTAAACTACACATGATCTGCAGGCCCAGACCGATTCAAAAATCTCTTGTCATGTTAATTTCCACACAGACCCAGAAGTGTGGGTGGGTATGGCTGGTTCTGGGTCTGCTGAGATGAAGTGAATTTGGAAAAGTGCAGAATTCCTGTTTGGTTTTTCAAATCCTTATTTAGCCAGAGAAAGCACATGATGCAGCCCAGTGCAAACACAATTATTTGCTAATAGTCCTAGGCAAGGCAAAACAGTGCCTTGCTCTAGAGCATATCAACTAGTAGCCTTACTTTGTCACCTTTCATACACAGTCACTTCTCTACTTTTCACCCAGTTATTGCATCCAGTTAGGCATCACCTTTCCACAAACGTGGTTGAACAGGCACCATGAAGGGTGCCTGTGCTTCTCACAGACAGCAGTAGATGATGCTAAAGAGCTCATTCTTGGAGAAAAAAACAAAAAAAAACATGCATGCAGTTATACCTCAAACAAATTCAGTCCAACCAGTTCTTTTACGTGGGAACAAACAAAGACAGTGTATACAGAGACAGTGCACTGTGTCAACCATGCAAAGATACGTGAGCACGGTGATCACATTATGTTGAAACAGAGACCTGCTGTTTACACGACTAATTTCAAGGAGTACACAAGTGTTTACGCAGATAGCATTAATAACAAGGTGGGGTTCAAGCACAACCTCACCTCCATGTAAGGAGCATGAAAAAGACAGGCATTCTTAAAGGGCAGCACTTGTAGTAGTGTAGTAAAATAAGAAACATGGAAGGCAATGTGTTTCAAACTTTGAATGAAAAGCACAAAGTATACAGTATTTAAATAGAAAACAACTATAAAGAATTCAACCAATACAACACAGAAATCATGGATGTATTTATGCGTATGGCATCAGCACAAACTCCTGGTTTTAGACCAATCAAATATTGGGTTATGACTTAAGCTAAAAGTCTAGTGAATGCACAAACTATTCAATTAGTTTGGGAACATTGCTGTACTGTGTACTGAATGTTGAGTCAGTGCATGTAATTCCCTGTTTGTTCTTTCCTTTTTTTTTCTTTTTTCTTCTTGTCTAGTGTCGGCTATCTTCTCATGTCAAATGAAACAATTGTTCTAATTATCGTAAATAATTTAAGAGGCCCTAGAAAAGAAACCTCAGAGCTCAGAGGGACCGCATACTTAAAAAGCTATTACAGAGCTACTCCAAGACTGCACAATTATTTCTCAAGTATTAACCTTTATTGCATTACAGGACAAAAAAATAAGTAAATACTGTCGGTATATTATGAGTTCTGGGATTTGACAGTGCGCCAACTGTTGTGACATTAAGTGCCTTCATTTCAAGATCCGGATGTATTTTAATGCTTTTATACTCCCAAATGCTGTTTAATTTCAGCATGACTGTATTATGCTGTCCTAATTAGTGCTAATGAGAATTTGGTGTTCCCATGTAGCCTGTTCTGTTGGCACGTAGCAGACATGAAATAAAGAAAAACAAAGATAACTAATAATGAAAAATATGTTTATATATTTCACATTAGGTCAGATTCAGGAAAATTGTGTTTTCCTCTTATTATGTTGTTGAAAAGCACACAGCATTACAGTGAAGGAAAGTGGTCTGCTTTCATTTGTGTCAGTGTAACCTGATGGTTGTGAATGCGTAAAGGACCAGGCTGTACGTGACGCTCTGTTCTGGCCTTTCTGAATTATGCATTCCTCTCAAGTTAACACTGGATATCCAGTGTCCTTCATTCAACACATCACAGTGGACAGATCTATCATGAATTCTTTTTCTTACGTATTTATTCATCTCCTCTCCTCAGCAGCCACAAGATCCATTTTGGACCATTTTAAGAAAATGGTGAGCTTCTATGTGTCATTTCCGGGAAATTCAGGGAAATGAACATGTGTGTGTTTGTTGGGGTGTTTACGCATGTGTGAAAGGCCTTTGCCATACATAGTACCAGAATCACTAAGTGTGTCTCTCTTTACGGAGCTCTCGAGAGCTTTTGTGCACAGCCTGTCAATTCTCTGCCTTTATAGATCCTCTGATAGAGACCCCTGCAAAGAAAGTGGAACCCTGTCGAGTGCGGTGACCTGTGTCCTCTCTCTCCTGTAGTCACAGTATCTGGTGATACTATTGCACCACAATGGAAATTCAATCGAAGTGAGTAGCAACCACTCTCCTGTCCCTCTCCCGCTGGCCTGCTAATCGATCAGTTAATCTAAAGAGGAACTTTAAACACATCTGGATTGAAGATACTTTAGTATTGGAAGGTGGTTTGGAGAGAGGATCATCAACTTCACTTTCACCAACCGTAAGTATGATTATTGTTCTATTTATGGTTGTGTGTGTGTGTGTGTGTCAGTCGTCACTTCATCAGTGATGATAGTGTCAAGTGAATAGTGACAGATAAATGTTGGTGGGTTTGTTGCTGAAGCAACCCTAACACCATCCTTTAGAAGCAAGGTATGTTGGCCAGAGAAATTGAAATTTAAACTGTTTGGTTTGTTACTGAAGACACATCCCTGTTTCCACCTAAAGTAAAGGCTGTTTGCTTTTCATTTCCTCATGGACAATTGCCTCCCATGGTTTTGCTCTTTTCCAAACTGATCAATCCTCACTAGCCCTTCACTGCAGAGAGTCACTCTGTATGAAGTCACACTCACAGCTGTGGATGCCACTCCACATTAATGGTAGAGTAACTGTGGGACTCACTCGCCACTCCATCACCATGGATACTGATAGATGGCTTGCTCAATCAGCTGTTGAATTATATTATGTGCAGTTTGCCTGTGAAGGTCTTCCAAGCAAGCACGCACAAGCACATACTCAAACATGTGCTGTGAAGTAAGCGGTGCATTCTCAATTTAAAGCTGCATTAATGAGTATTTTTATATTAACAATATAATGGGGTTGCAGGTAGTGATGGACCCACAGAAAACCTTCACCTTGTTTTGGTTCACTCACACCACTTTCATCAAGCTTTGCAGTTTTCATTTAATAAATAGAATACTAGTTTCCATCAAAGTGCAGACAGGAAAAGTTAGCATCTAGTTGGTGAACATAGTGGAGCATTTAGCAGCTAAAGAGCCACATTTTGTTCTCAGGTGTTGGTGGGAAAAAAAGACTGAATATTGGACTATCATTTGTCAGGTGGCAAGGGACACGACTGCAAATGAAGGCTGATATTTCTTCCATATCTGCTGGCTGTGTAAATAGGAAATGGTTTGCTAACATGTTTGCTATATCAACTTCACAAGGTGATAATATGTCAGTGCTGTGTTTACAGCTTTTTCCACTGCCCCCAAGTGGCCAAAAAATCAATTCATGCTGCTTTAACTGTAAGAAAAAGGTGACCAATACAATGTTTCGCAAAATAGGGAGTTGTAACTTATATTTTTGTGATGTTTCTTTATTTGCCAACATTTGATGATTAGTCTGCACTGATGCAGAATCCACTCCCTACCAAAGCATGAGTTTGATGAATGTGCTAGTATGAGAAGTATAGTAACTTCTCATTGGATGCTATTGTTCTCAGTAATTTGACACTGTGACAAGAACAATGAGCATAATCAGTCCAACATGAATGACTTTTATAGAAGAAGACAATCTGGCAGAATGCAGAATTTCATGATTAGCAGTGTATGGGAACCAATCATGCCATATTCTAGCACTGTGAACCACTGATGAATTTGAATGACAGGGTATCCGTGACAACTGTAACAAATGAGTGAGTGCACAATAGTAATTGCTCATTTAGTTTGAAAGAAACCAGCATCTATGTTAAGTGGGCCATGTAGTATACTAGCCTCCTGGATTGACATTTTTCAGATCTGTCAGTCCATCTCACAGTACGCAGCCACTATTTCTTTTACATAAATAATGAAACCAGAAGCATTGGTTAAACATTACACTGTGTGAGGCTTAGGAGAGGTGAATTATTGCTTCAGCAAGTTGGCTGGATTTATGCATGTGGCTCATTTGCATTCAGACTCTATTGTAGGAGCAACAGCCGTGACATATTACAGTTGATATATGTGCAGACTTTCCAGCCCTGTGATAGAAAACATTTTTCCAGTAATGTGTGGTCGACGTTGTGCTGTGTGATCAGCATCCTCTCTGTTATTCTTGTTATACACTTGCAATGCAGTTGTCTTTTTGCCTTGAGTACAAAGTGTGAAGGAAAAGGATCCAATCGCTGTTGACCCTGAAAAGGATTAAGTTGGCAGAGGAAATTAATGAATCCCCTGAATATCATTGCATACCACCATGTACACCAAACTAATGTTGTAGTAACTTTGTTTTACCACAAGATGGCTGCTAGGTACACACATATCATGAAGAGACGCTGCGAATGCTTGACAAGGATGTTTTGTTGGCTGGCTTTCTGAAGTTCCTCCTACAAGGGTGGATTGTTTCTCCTGGAAAAACAGAATAAATTACACTTTAATTACTGGAATATAAAAACTGCCTGTTTATACTTGAAATTCTACTCTCCAAATTATTCATATAATTTATGCAGAATACTATGGAGATACCTTTGGTCCCCCCACTTGATGGTAATGGTTTGACCACTTTTGAAGTATCATTTAGCCACTACTGTATACCACAAGTAGATGAATGAAAAAAAATAATGATTGAAATGTATTAAAATCCAAATAAACATGTTGTGCTTCTAAAACAACATGAATAAAACATTCATTATAACTCCACTGCAAATCTTCTGACTCTATTATTAATCTCTCATGAACCAAACCCACTGCAATGATGTTTCTACTTTAGTTGAAGCTGATGTGACTTATGATTTAATATGCTTACACCGCAAGACACTCTCACTGCAGCAAAGATTAATTAAGCATGATGCATTTTGCATAATGGGCACTTGTGTTTAGTAAACAATTTCAGTTAACATAAATCACTATGGGCAGTCTGGTAATTGATGTAGGGAGAAAAATCTGTCTTGTGGATATCTTTGAGTTTGCCCCAACCACCACAGAGCAGAACCAAACATTTTCCACAGTCAGCTGGGTACAAATACAAAGTTTAATGCTACATTAAATTAGAGTGTCTCATGACTGCCCTATTAATTAATGTGAGCCAAAGTGGTGTCAGTTAATGTGTTTATACAATTCAACCTTATACCTATGAACCTCGAGTTTACCACAGTTTAATGAAGTGTGCATAGTCTCAGATGATGGCTTATTTAATTTAATACTGTGCTTCCCAGTTTAGTGCTTGGTGCTTTTGATGTGCGTTTCACATGTGATGTGACAAGGCTTTTTATTGCAGCACTTTTCTAGCATGACCATAGGAAAATGGCCACTATAACATGGATTTAGTAGTACACATTTAGCTGCCAAAGGAATGCACTGTATATCTGGGGATTTTATTATTTCTAATAAATTATTAAATCTCGATGTGTAATACAGTTTTTTTTATTTAACCTTAATTTAACCAGGACAGGCAGCAGCACAAATAACATGGTTGCAGACATAAAACAAACAAGAACAATGTAACAAGAACAAATTACAACAGTCAACACTAGAACAATCACACAGACATACGGACAGGTAGAAATGGACAGGTAGAGATGTTCTACCATCTTGGATTGTGTGAAAACAAGAACACCAAATAAATTAATCATTTTAAGTCAGAAAGATGCCCTATTGTATGAACCTAACAGTATGGCTAACACATTTTAATCTCACAACCACTGTTAAAGAGGCCTCAGAAAGCCTTTGGGAATACTTGTGGAAATGTCATCACAAAGATAAGTATTCAGATAACAGCATCACTGCTCTCTGTAACCATTTTACTGCCCAACATAACGCCACTTCTAGACAACACAGCCAACAACATTTGGAGAGATATTGTTATGAAAGTCAGGACCCAGTCAGGTTTGGAGTGTCCAAGACGGGTTGGTTCTTTAACATAAGCATGGGTCAGCATACTAAATCACGGCATGACAAACAAAGTAGGCTTCACCCTGATGCTGAAGTTCAGCTGAATATATACACACTAAGCAAACAAGGGGCCGAGCTGCTTGGCTTTCCAACAGCCTGTAGCAGAGAAATGACCAGAATTAAATGGAACAATGGTGTGTAAATAGATTTTTGTCTGATGAGCGTGACTCATGGAAGATGATTAGAGCTCAACACTGACAAAGAAAGACAACTTTGTCACCTCTAATCTAGATAATGTGAGGAGACAATATATTATTTTTAAGTCTTGTTAATGATAAATAAAACAACATGGCTTTCATTTTAAAAGGTAAAGGCAGTGGTGGAATGTAACTATGTACATTTACTTAAGTACTGTACTTAAGTACACATTTAAGGTACTTAGACTTTACTTGAGTCTTTTCTTTTCATGACACTTTTTACTTCTACTCCACCACATTTCAGAGGGAACTATTGTAATTTTTACTTCACTGCAATTATTTGATAAATTTAGGTACTAGTTACTTTACAAATTAAGATTTTTGCACACAGAACAAGGGAAGAGCTTATAAATATGATCTTTTGCTATAAATTAAACTGACAGTATATACAAGTAAATGATTAGTTCATTAACCGATTAGCCAATTGACAGAAAATTAATTTTTGATAATTGTCATTTTTCATGCAAAATCATTTCATGGTTCCAGTTCCACAAATGTGAGGATTTGCTGCTTTTCCTTTTAATTATTTTAATTTATTTTTAAAAATTGAAAATTTTGTACTATTGGTTGGACAAAACAAGCATTGTGAAGGTGTCACTTTGCGTTCTGGGTAATTGTGATGTAATTTCTCACTATTTTCAGGATTTTTACAAACTAAACAATCAATCGATTCATTGAGAAAATAATTACAGCAGCTTAATCCTTAATAAAAATGATCAGTTTCAGTCCTATACAAAATAGGTAATAATTAGTTCCACCTCAACCAACTACAACAGTAAAATCCTGCTTTTACATGAATGTGTGAGTAATAATAATCTAATGACATAATAAATAATTGTCACAGGGGCCATTTTTCTGCATTGAGTACTTTTACTTTTAATACTTTGACTACATATTTCCCAATCATACTTTTACTTAAGTAACATTTTCAATGCAGGACTTTTAACAAAGTATTTTTGCAGTGTGGTATTAGTTCTTTTACTGAAAGATCTGATCTGCATACTTCCTCCACCACTTCTCCAATGCCTTTCAGCTTGTTCAGGTTTTACATTACTTACCAACCGATCTACTGTATCCTTATTCAGACACACAGAGATATGTTTTTATTTGTCATTGGGATGCATTTGACGATACTCAACATTTTATGGACAGTGATGTAGGTCACCCTTCTATGAGTCATGGTGCTTAGTCTTTTGTCACTTGAGACATGTTATTTTTAGGTTCTTTTTGAATTTCCGTCTTGGTGCCGAGATTGGGTGTCAGGCATGTCTATGTCATAGGACAAGCAGGGGCTAAATATACGCCCTGTTGCTATGAATGTTGCTGATGTTGTGTGTTTTATGTAAGTTGATTGTGTCATTGTCTCAGCGGCTTATTTCACGCATGCTGTTCTTGAAAGGCATCTGAACATTTACAGGTGAACTGACTGGAGCATTAGGTTTATCCTTGACCATTTTTCAGCTCTGTCATCGCTCTGTGTCAACATTTACATGCCTTGATTGTTGCCTCCCTCAGGCAGGCTCTGTCAGAAATGCATGTGAAACTCTTAGTGTTGTTATGTTTTCCTTTGTTTCTTCAGCTTGTTGGTTGTACAGAGCCTCACAGGTTGAGAAACAAAGTCTTGTGAGATCAGGGTAAAAGTGTTGGGTGATTATTTTACAGAAACCTGACACCCTAATTGACGGACAGCGTTGGGTGGAGGCAGTTAGGAGCCATGCACAGTATCTGCCACAGTCCCACATGGTGATCACAGGGAACACACACCTGCCATTACATTTTAATTACGTTCCTCCTCTGCAAGAATGACCCAGATTCAAGGAAGTTGTAACATTTGTTTCTGCAGATTATTTTTCTCCATAGAAGTTAAGTTGATCACACTGTGGTGGGATGTGTGGAGCAGAACAGCACACGAGAAAAATACATCTTTAGAGTCACTGTAATATTGTGTCTTTTTAATAATTCTTAAGAGTGATCCTCCAAAGAAATCAGGTCACTTAATTGTTAATGCTTTATAATCCTCCTTTGGATACCACAGATCTAATTAAGGACATGATTGGTTTGTACTTCACTTTGTTCTCCATCTTTTGTTTGCTGTGATCTGGTGTCAGTCATGAAAAGACAGATGGGGTGAAGTGGTGTTAAGTCTGTGCTGTACCTCTGGATGAAAGGTTGAGATTTGTCTGTAAAGTCTCTTTGTATTACTGATTTGTTAAACATTATTGCAATTAAGTGTATTTTCTAGGAAAACCAGGTAACTTTTTACCTAGGAATAAACAACCAGTGGTTGTAGAAAGTTTTCTTTGGCTTGTGGATGGAGGTCATTGCATTGCAATCCCATTGCCTCAATTCAGCAAACTTGTTGAAATATTTAAAAACCTTCTGCAGAGAGGGAGGGCCATCCTTCCAAACACACCAGCCTTTCACTACAAGGCTGATGTGTGTGTGTGTGTGTGTGTGTGTGTGTGTGTGTGTGTGTGTGTGTGTGTGTTTGTGTGTGTGTGTGTGTGTGTGTGTGTGTGTGTATACTTTTGGATGGATGTTGACACATGATCAAGGTTTTATAAACTTCAAAGAAGTGTCCTATTCAGTAATATTTGGTTGCCATGGTGAAGCACTAGTATTAACAGCTGATCTGTGAGAAATTAATAAATGTGAAGGAACTTGACACCAAAGCAAGTCTTATCATGACTGAATTTATAGTGCTCAAAATAAGTGTTAATTACTATATAATTATTATGTGTCTAATAAACTTAACCCTGCTCTTTTGCCTTCTTCTGAGCTGTGAATTCAACCCATGCTCTTAAGCAAGACACTGAATGTGAAATAATCACATCAACAGTTCTCTGAGAATGAATAAGTAAGAATTGAGTGAAGCATGAGGGCAGAACTTAGGATATAATTTGCATTCATTTCATGCTGACTGCTCATGGGGAAAAATGGCCTTTTAACCTCATGACTATACATACCTGAAAAAAATCTTAGAGTAGGACTTTGCCCTTGCTGTGCAACTGAGTGATTGTTTTTAACTTTATTCGGTGGTGTGCTTCTCAGTTAATGGATTTCTTATTTCAAAGTTAATGTCATATTGATTGGCAGTCACCCAAAAGGCCCAGTGCTGAACCTGCAGCGCCAGTCTGGGAGTCCCCAAAGTAAATCTTGAACAGTTGCAAATCCACAGCAAGTGCAGTGTTGCATGTGTGTGTGTGTGTGTGTGTGTGTGTGTGTGTTTGTCACAGTGTAGTCAACTAACTCAAAGCTTTCCCTGTGCTGTCTGCTCCTCACTCCAGTCATGAGGAAAGATTAACCACACAGCTTTATTAACATAGTTCCAATTACCATCACACACAAACACCTACGGATGGAGAAACACGAGGATACACACACACATACACACGCACGCACGCACACACACACAAACAGTGTGTGGTGGGCAGACGCAGGCCCCACCCCACTGAGCATCTGAAACAAAGTGCTGCCTGCTTTTTGTTCTCAGGGGTGGTAGCTCTGAAGGCTGGCTGGAGGTTTAAAAGCACAAAATACCTGTATGCGTGGGTAGGCAGTGCCAGGAGGAATTGATTATTAGCTCCAGAGGACACTTGCCTCTATGCATCAAAGACCTCAGTCTAATATAAAGTGTCTGTTTGTTTTACAGACATTCCACTGTTTTCACTGTGTTTTTAATGAATTCATTAATTTCTGTGGTGTCATCATGTGAGAAACAGAGAATGTTTGGACAGACTGACTAACACTGCTGCCGAATCTGCCTGATGCAGTTTGATGTGTTAATTAAATGTGTATTTTTTCCTTAGCAGCCGCCTAAGTTACAGCGATGCATTTTCCTCCTTAATTGGCAAGTTGGAATATGGTCTTAGATAGAGTTAGAAAGAATGATTTAAGTACAGTGTTGAATTGTATCTATCTCATGGCACATCCCAGATGGATATTTTTATTTTTCTCAGTAACCTGACAGTAACTTATTTGGTGTGTTTGAACATAGTTATAATCATTAGCCAGAGTAATATTTGATTTTTAAAAAGAAATGTAATATATTTTAGGCAGTGAGACAGACACGAAAAGGAAAACAGAAAGCTAAATGCACAAAGAACACATAAAGAGACAATTATGCATGAAATGATGAGTACATGAGGGAGGAGAGAGAGCAGCAATATAAATCTGATACTCCTTTCCAAGAGATTCACACATGAGCTGCTTCCATTCTGTCCATCAGCACTCTCCAATTTTCCTAAAGGCCAGCTTTGGATAACTGGGAGTGAGAGATTGGAGCTTTCAGAGAAATCCCTCTGTCTTCAGACTCTTATGAAGCGCAAACACTCACAGCTCAGTCTGGCCTATAATGTACAGTAACCAATAACAACTGCAAGCCTCTAGGGACAAATCTGTAAACTCTTGGAGCATTATGTTCTTTTCAATAATATAACATGTGCGAGTCTGCAGTGTGATAACATCTATTGAAATGTTTTGTTTGATAGGTAAACTGCAGATTAAAAGTTTAAAGGAATAGTTTGATATTTTTGGAAATACCCTTTTTCACTTTCTTTCCAAGAGTTAGATGAGAAAATCGATACCACTCTCATGTCTATATGTTAAGCACTGTACAGAGCTGGAACCGGAAGGAGATTAGCTTAGGTTAGTGTAAAGACTTGAAGTAGAGGGAAACAGGTAGCCTGGCTCTCCCCAAAGATCCTTTTTGCTTAACCAGAAACAGAAGTCTCGCTAAAGGAGAAGTCTCACTCTGAAGTCTCGCATTGAGTTGTTGCAGGAAGACAGTGGTGTTTCTGGTTCAACAAAAAGGTGTATCTCTGTAGGGATCCTTTCCACAATGTTGTCAGACACTTAAGGCCCTTACACACTGGTGACATAACGAATTAAAGACACGAAAATGCGAAATAATCACCTGCGAATACTCTCCGGCGGTGCTGCTCCACACGATGTCCTTGAGTTCAGTCTTCATAATTTTTGTGTCCTTTGTCATATAATACAGGGTGATGGGAAACACAAACAATCAACAGGTCTGGAGTTGTGATGTGATGTCTGTTCTGCACAACGTGATTGGTTGATGCCTTTATTCACCGCGTGAAAGCTCAGAAAAATCGACCTCGTTCCAAAAAATATATATTTCGCTTTTTCGCCCCGGGATATTTGCTTTCTGTGTGAAAGTACTCATGACAAAACAGTTTGAAAAACTATATTGATGTGCAAATTAATTGCATGAAAAAAGCACCTCCGGTGTGTAAAGGCCTTTAGAATAACAATCTGAGCCTGTCAGTGGCAAAAACAAGCACTTTTAGTGGACTTACTTACGAAGGATTACGTTGCAGCCATTCTAGCCAGTAGCTCGGCTGCTGGCTGAGGCGATCTACTGGACCAGTTCCAAAAAGTTTTGTACCTATTAGTCATTTAAACCCCAAAATATGTAAAAATAGGGCCCCGGTTTAAAAATACTTGAAATAAAGAACTATTACTGTAAGCAAAGGCTGACAGTCATCTCAACACATTATTGGTATTACTAAGCTGCTTCTAATTTGGTCGACATGGCATGACTTTATTTAAATACTGTGATTGTGTTGTATAGATACAGTACTTACAATACATGTTAATAATGTACCTAGGCATTACACTGCTTTCAGTTTTTGCCATGTTTTACATTCAGTTTTTCATTTCTGACTCTGTGTTTGTGTGTGTGTGTGTGTGTGTGTGTGTGTGTGTGTGTGCTGCTCGTATTCAGTGATTCAGTGATCATGTTGGAAACCACCTTTATACAGCAGTCAGTGATCCAACACCACACTAAATATATCAGGGACAAACATAGAGTCTGGGAAGCTTTAACTGCCTTCTAAATACTGTAAACTGCTTCAGGTCTAAAATGAACATCTAATCTGTGCACAGCAGCACTAAAATGTCAAAAATAGGCATGTCGGCATGACAGTTTGCAAAGATTTTCTGTATTCATGCCCCAAGCAACAACACCTGCATCATTTTGTGTGAGTAGTAGTGGGAGAGATATGAGATCACAGTGTCAATTTGAAAGTGAGCATAGATATTTTGAAGACGTATTTTGATCCGGTGGAAGAAGCCTCCCGAGGATCTCTTTTGGTTCTTGTCTCTAGGATGCCTGTTTAGCATTTTCTCTCTTACAAGAATTTTGATTTCAGCCCGTAAAGTGTTTTGATGTGAGGGCTAAACTTTGTGTGAGAAGCTTCCTTGCTGCAGGTTCCAAGCAGAAGAATGGCACTGCCTCAATTTCCGACTTGTTCTACCTAATTTTCCAAACAGCAGCAGGAGAAGCAGCATCAGGGGATTATTTAATTTGCAAACTATTTGAAAACCAAAGGAGAGGCATTTCTGAGCCCTGTGGTTCTGATTAGTAGCTAAGCGGTATATCCTCATCGCTGTCTTTCTTCTGCCTCCTGAGAGCATTTACATATATAAAAATAAAGAAGTATGCATATTATTATCTATGATACTGCATCGTTACTGCCCTACTCTTGCCAAGGGATGTTTTTTTTTCTGTTATGGAAGAGCTTTATTATGAAAATTCATGTGATAAAACACATCACATCTTTTATGTACTGTATGCAACTCTCTCTGTGATTGATCAAGACAAAACTGCAGGTATGATAATTACAAATCTCTCAAATGAGGGCAGTTTGTGCATTGAAAATATGATTTGGTTTTTTTTTTATAGAAAAAGCTTTTCACCTCATCTCAGATAAGCTTTATTGGCATGACAGATCAGGAATCTATTTTGCAAAAGCAGTACAGAAAAACAATATATTTTATGGTACACTAATAAGACGTAACAAACTGTACCTTGTAACAAATTAGACAAAAAACAGAAATAATGTTTTTTATCAGACAGTAAACATTATACCTTCTAAACATCAGCATGTTAGCATTGTCACTGTGCGCATGTTAGCAAGCTGACGTTAACATTTAGCTGCTAGCGTGGCTCTTAGTCTGGTTTTGTGAAAGATGACAAAGAAGAGAGGTAACAGGTTTTAGAAACTTAAATGTTGTTTTATGCCAACAATGTTGTTTATGTTTTCAGTTTCATTGTATCCCTAAGGCCAAACAGACAGGACTGCCATCATCAGGCTGGGAAGTTTGTGGGTGTACTGTGTGCCTGGTATAATTTAGTTCTTGTGATGTTTTCTGCAGCCCACAGGAGACCTAGCTTGTCAAAGATAATAGCCTTCCTGATAATGAACAAATGGCTTCCTCTCATATTTGGCTTTCTCTCTCTACAGTAAGAGAGTTAGTACCAATCAGCGTCATACACCATTACATTATTTTACCCTTGCTGTGCTCTAAGATTGCATTCATTCAATTTGTTCAACACTGGAATTTGCTGATTGAAAGTATAAAGTCTATGTTTGCTCCTTCGTTTTATTTCTTAAACCTCTCTATACAAACTAATAATTTTAGTTTTGTTAGCTAGTATAATTTATAGCCTCTGATAGGCTGGGCGTGTGTGTAGCACCGTTCAGTACTATCAGGTGGCCTGTGGTCAAAAGCACAAAGTGATACTTTCTGTGTGTAGCAGAGACCACCACACACAGAGCAGCGACTATGTGGAGCTTAAAGAAGCTGCTGCTACTCTATGTGACGCCACAGGGTACAGACACTTTGGAGCTGCCTCATACCACTTCTTAAAATGTAGCATATCACTGGCCTCTCACACCTGACATCATCTGTTAGGCTTGTTGAGCTTTATGGCAGATCTATACACCCTACATCTCCCTTCATATGAAACACATTGTACTCCTCCACTTGAGATGATCAAACGCCAAAGCAATAAGAAATTCCTTTAGAAATGTCTGAGAGAAAGAAATCACAAGAAAAATTCTGTAAGTTGTGTACTGTTAGCTAGATAGCTGCAGTAAAAGCAGGTAATGATTCCTGATTTTGTGGTTTTTGAGGTATTCTTATTCATCACTCTAAATGTGAATCAAGTTAAAGAATAAAAAAGAACAAAATCTGCCCCCCCCCCCCCNCAAAAAAAAAGAAGCCTGTCTTTGCAAGTGTGTGAATCCAAGAATCCTTGTGATTCATAGACTCACTTCTAAAGGCATCTGGCAGAGATGCGGCTCATTGTCATGCATCCCATGGTGCTATCTGCCTGTGGTCCGCATGCAGTGCTCACTTATGTGAACTACACCAAGCCTCTACTCAGGAGAGGATCAAAATGAAAACACTGTTGGCAAAATTTCAACAGAATTTACCAAAACTGCAATATTTTCTATCCAAGTTACCCAAGTTATGGGTTAAACCATACAGTTCAGATGAAATGCATATTAACTTCCTTTATGTGTCATCAGGTATGTAGTAGAGAGGTGATAAAACAGGAAGAGACGTCCAGCGACTGCCATAATTCACTATTATTGCATATTTAATAAGCATTGTTGTTGTCGTAAATTTGTTATGCTGGTGACAGAGCTGTTAATTAGCAGTGGCTAATTTCTACACATTTCTAAGATGACTGATGTAGACTTTGTAGAGCGGCAGAGGAGAACATTTGCATAGCCCTTAATGGCAGGTGAATAGTAGCATTAAATCTGAAACAATTGTTACATGTTTCCATTCATTAAGACTTGTGTTTATGTGTGGAAAAATTGCAGTCTATTACACAGGAAAGTACTGCTTTCTTTGAATTTATAATTTAGCAGCCATCATATTAAGACACTGATATTTCAGATATTTGTGTATACATTGCGTTGTTATACTGTGTTAGTGGATATATAAAGCTATCATTAGGCTATGGCATTATTTCATTATAATCTTCTGAAACCATAATGTTTCTGCCATCACAGTATGTCAGGCAAAAATGTCAGCCTTTGTGAATGTGACATTTCCTTTGTTTCTTCAGAAATCCAACCAAACATTATGTACGTAATGTAAATCGCTCAGAGGCTCTTACTCTGGACTTCTCTCTTATTTAATCAGGCACTGTGACAAAGAGCTCACAGACATTTACAGCAACAGTCTGGGTGAGTAGCTGCAAGAGGAGTGAGGTTTACAAATTCACACTCTAAGGCTCTCCACCAAACACTTGTGTTGGCTGGCAATGAGCCATTTCTCGGGAGGGAGCAACCAGGGGTTTAGTGCCTTGCTTAAGGGCATGTTGAGGGAAGTTATTGAGAAAGCAAAGAGTGTTTACTCACCCAGCCTGTCTTTATTTATTGTAAATTATTCTTTTGTTTGTTATTCATTGAAAATAATTTAGTCATGTCCCTGAACAACATCCCCAAGCTTTGTATTGATGTTATAAATTACAAACCTATTCCTTTTTGCCAAGTAGAAGACATTCATAATACAAACAGTCAGTATTGACCAATATTGAATGTAATTTTCTGTAATGGTCATGCAGTGGTCAGGTACTTGGGTAGTGGTACAATTTTTGTTTTGGCTCTCCAGCACACTGGACTAGAAAATGAAACAATGACTATGAGGCTACAGTGCCGACTTTCACACTTGAGTGTGCTATACTGGGTGAACAGTGTTTGTAGCCATGCCATTTTCCTGCTGCACTTTTCAAAAACATGTATACTGTAAAAACGGCTACGATTCCCACGCTGGTGTACAATTCCTCGAGTACTCTTCCTCAAACGCAGCTGCAAGTCAGCACATTAAGCTGATAGTCATTGTTTCTTTTCAAATCCAGTGTGCTGGAATAAATACTGTCCAAATATACTGTATTATGGACAGACTGACTGGATATGGACAAACTACACAGGCAAAACATCTTAGTAGAATAAATGAATTATTGATTTTGCTCATTTCATGGGATTTGTTGTAAATAAGAAAAATATAGAATAACACCACCCTGTGACATGCCATTCCACATACAAGCTTCATCATTTACCTTAAATTTTCTCTTTGCTTTGAGCATTGTATTGCCTCCAATACTCTTTAGGCTTTGCTACTCCATCACTTACTCAGTCCTTACTCCAACCTAACGACTTAGTACAGCACACAAAAGTGTAGAAACACTGATTTACGTGTAGGTGTTCCCAATAGAGTTGGACTCCTCTACAGCCGAAGAAGTGGAGAAAGATGCTGTCACTAAAATGTTTAGCTTTAATATTCATCAGACTGAACTTTTTCTTCTTGGCATTGTGTTTAGGTGTCTGCAAATATGTAAAAGATTAATTGTTACAGATGTAAATCACTTCTTATCTCCTGTGCTCCCTGTCTTTCTGTGTGTGTATCTGTGTGTGTGTGTGTGTGTGTGTGTGTGTGTGTGTGGTGAGTGTGAGAGTGAGAGAGAGAGAGAGAATGAAATATCTTTCCTTTCCTTTCACCCTCTCTGCTTGGCTGGCTTGGCCTCTGACTAGCTTCAAGCTGAATGAAGCAGGGTCATCATGAAAAGAACATGAGACCTCGAAACACTGACACAAATATAAAGATTTTTTTTTATATTCTTTCTTGCTGTTCTGTCAAGATTTGACAGAAAAAATCTTGTGACTTTCATTAAGAGTATTCACAACAAACATTACACTCTCCAGAGTAATGCCAGGATCATATTAATCTACATTTTAAATGACCAGGGAAACTGGTGAACAGGATCTTTTGCATTTCAGTCTGGTTTGGCAAGAGCAGGAATCCCAGAGTGTCTCTTTAAAACAGGTGGTCTGTGGAAATGCAGGTATGAGTTACACATGATGTGGAAGAACGGGGTTGTGCAGACATGTCGGGTCTCCAAACACTGGCCCAGCTTCCATGAGATACCAGAGTCAGGCTGGCGCCACCGTCTCCAGCTGGGCCAAACAAGATGAGCTGGCTAGCTCATCTCTTGTGTCTCTTGTCGTATTTACGGCCCCCCCTCAACCCTCCTGTCCTCAACAAATAGCATTACATCAATGACCCCATTTCAGACCAACTGCAAAGCACAGCGCATGGCACTTTTCACACATTTCACCACCATTTACTGTCACTTGAATTTGCACCTGCCCTGACAGCCACTTTACACTGCTTTGTGATTAACAGGAGCAGTGAATAATGAGAGATTCTCAGAGTGTTTGCTGTGGATTTGTATGTGCATAATTTGGCATATCATGACAGGCGGTAACAGCTGCTGGAGTATGAGGTGCACTCTGATGAAAGCCGTGATGATGAAACCAGGGTGACCTGATTTATTGGTACACAAGCGTCTGCAGGGGAGTCACAGGAAGTACTTTCATATGGATTTTCTGGGGACTTGACATGGGAGGCACGGTGGCCTCGCTCTCTAAAAAAAACACCCCAGGTCCATCTTTTGCAAGTGGGCGGGGGGTCTAAAATAAAATCAGCTGTCACTGTCTGCTCGTTGGACAGAGATGAACACATAGTACTGGAGCTGGTCTCCAACACTTGCTGGGATTTGATTTTGGCTTGGAAAGACCCTGCAGGCCGGGGGTGCAGTGGCCTTTGTGTGGGATTTCTACCTGCTGAGCTCATATTTTTATAATTCACTATCCTCCTTACCTGGTAGGTGATGAGCACTCTGAGAGCGCCATTTGTGTCTTTGTGTTGAGTGGAATTTTGTAGAAATATGTGAATGATTTTTGACTTTTTAAATTGTATTTTTATGTTAATGATTTTGCATGCAAAAAAAAAAGTAATACATTTTAAAATCTCCTTTTTGTATCTGCAGAGAAAGACATGAAAGGCTGGCACTAAATTCTTGAGTCTAAAATTCATTAATGTTGTCCTCATGCTGACTGCAATTCCACTCTAAATGCAGGATACAGAGGCAAAATATGCATCTTATGTCAGACCTGCAGGAAAATAAACTGTGACTAAAATACTAAATTAACTCTGGATTTTTAGCTTGAGGAGAGATTACATTTATTCTGTTAACTAATTCCAAATAGATGGAGTTCTGAGCTGCTGAGCTGTTTGGCCAGTACCTCTAGGTGTTATGTCGCTCTACTTCCTCGTCACCAGGCAAAGCCATGAAATGAGGAATACCAAAGAGTAATTACATATAAAGGCACAAACATAAGGTTCTCTGCAGGCTATCTAAAAGCTTTTGGAAAGGAAAGCCTTGACCTGCCAGCTTTCCTCTATATTTCACTGAGAAACATGACCCTTCATGGTATAGTTTAAAATAGGCTTGATTTATTTTTGCAAGTCCATGGCGCCTTGATTACTTCACTTTCTTGTTATTTGAGCTCTCAGCCCAACCTACTGTGCCATGAGATAGCCTCAGACAGTTGACAGTTTTTTTTTGGCTACAAATTTTAGTTCCTACCACAATTTACACTCTATAAATCTATGCTTTCAAGACCTTAACTGAAATATGCTGCAGTGCAGAACGTTCCACTGATAGTTTTACTGCTTAAGTTGAGATTAAGTCAAGATTTGAACTAAAAAATGCACTGTAAGTAATTATTAGTTGTTCATACATGTCCCTTATCGGTTTTAATGGGCTGATCGGTTTACACAAACATACCCACCATTCCTCCAAGGCTAAAATAGGTCACCCTAAGGGACTGGTAAGCTACAAATCAAAATGGCAAAATAAATATGTCAGTTGAAAGCAGTGCAATGCACCAGTAGTTGACAATGTCTTTTGCCATGAAATTTAGAGAGCAGCATTAATGGGTTACAGTTTCAGGTTCATGAGCCCACTATTCAGCTTACTTTTAAATAGCTTATCACTTTTAGCTATGTGTAACTCAAAGAACTGATTAAAAAAATGGGGGTGTTTTGATCTGATTTGGTGTTTCATTGACTCTGTACTTTATTGAGTTTTCAATACGTTTGGAAATGATATGCAGTGATTTAATCTGTCCTTTGCTGCCAGAAATAATATTACAAATGTGAAATATCATCTCACGTCGCCAGTCTGGCAGCTTTTGCTGACATTTTTCTTGATATTACAATGAGTGGGATATACACATGGCTTCAAGTAGTGCTAATTCACCGCAGAGCAGAGCAGAGATGAGGATTTTCAGGATGCTGTTATTCTTCAGCATAATGGATGGTCTTATGAAGATTTTGATGCCATACTTTCATATTTCATCCTTTTTGCATCAGCACATTTATATCCACAAGAACTGAGGTGTGATTAATACTTTGAATTCACAAACAGAGACAAAACTGTTGTGTCAGCAGCTGGCAGGATATGGAGTCTGTGGATGTTAATAGCTGGAAGAGTTAATAATCTCATTAACTGTCTATTCAGCACATTGCAATACTCTGCAGGTTAACAATAATGTTCCTTTGGTTCTGGACTGTTGGTCGATGCAATTCCAGAGATAAACTCTGATAAAGTGTTAGTTATACCTAAGATAAAAAGGAAAAAATTATAATAACTACTAATACCACTTCCTGGATGATCACCTAAACCCCATGACACATTTCTATGTTGTTTGGAAGTGTAGTCTACAAGCAATGTCTTTGAGTGTATATGAAATGTAAATATGAGTGGTAACACAATGATTTAAAGGCACAATAATTTTTTACGTAAGTCATGACCCTCTTAAAAACTCAATGTGATCTAAGTGACCATTTTAAGGGGCAATCAACCCCCAGTGGTACACTGTTAATCCAATGGGATCACTGAAACAGAGAAGGATCATTTTGGATAAAACCATCAGTTCAGTTGGGATTGGCTCTGAATGTTTCCACTTAGGACCAAAATCACCTCACATCGCGATGAAACAGCTGCCACTCTGGAGTGTTGGAAGGTTATATATAATAATAAATCCTCTACGTCCTGTGAGTAACTGGGTGTCAGGAGACAGGTGTGTAATTGGTATAAAAAATGTCCCTGTAGAGCATTTTAAATAACTCACCAGACATCATTCCCAAGAGCATCAACTGCACTGTGGTAGCAGCTTTCAAGCATTACTGTGGCTCAAATTTTGTTGTCTTAGTCAACACATTTATAAACTGAACAAATATCTTTTGATTCAAAAATCTAAATGTTTTAACAACAGACTGGTGCTTTTGTGTGTATTTAGACTGAATAAATGATGCTTGTTACACAAATGTAGAATAATCACCATATGAGCCACATTATCTGCAATATACTGGAACATATTTAAATTTGTGCAAAAAAAAAAGTCCCTTCTCTGTACTTGCAATTAATTTGGCTTTAAAAACAAAACCACAGCATACATAAAGGGATCGGACACCCTCAGCAGTGCTTAATTTCATGTGTTTACAAGTATTGCGTCCTACCTCTTAATAATTGGATGACACCTAATTACACACGTGAGAAGCATTTTCTTTAACAGTTTATTGGCTATTTGTGCTGTAGCTGCTGGCTGCGCAGGTTTAACCAGGGCAGGACTTCCTGAAAGAGATTTAAACCAGAGGAACCGGATTCACTCTGTGGACTCAGAGGTCATCCCACTGACCAACTGTGAGGCCATGTACCAGGCAGCTGTCTCCAAGCAAGCAGACAACACCATTCCCAGCGGGGTAGTGCAGTTTGTGCATGGACATGTATTGTTTCAAATACTGCATGTAGCTACAATACTTGTCAGAGCTGCCTGCATTGAAGAACATTTGTGTAATTAGAAGCCAACTTTCTATGGTCAATTATTTTGGTTTACATGCTTCCCTGTTGTATGCTGTTTAGTCTTTAGGTGCTGCAGAGCATTCAGGGTTGCACAGTGGCTGTGCTGCACTGAGCTGGTATTGTCACTGTTATTGTTGCTGTTGCAGTATTAGTGGAGACCACAGTTTTGCAGCTGGGAAAGGGGGTCAGCAGTCTTGCTTAAACATATATAAATAGAGGGGACACATGAGACTCCCGTCACAGGGCAGAATATAGAAGAAGGTTGCAGTAAACATAAAATATGTTGGCTTTACTTAGAAAGAGGTCTCACAATTTCTTGTGTAAATTTGAAACTGTTACTTACACAGAATAGTATGTGAGTTTGTGTCTGTGTGTGTGTCTGTAGAGAGAGAAAGCAAACTGCATTAGCTGACGTTTGACAGTGGCCTGCACTGCATGCATACCAGACAGAATAGCCCTATTAAGCATCAGTTTGATTTCAGGTCATGTAGAAGTGGAGGCAGCTAATGATATTTCCTGCTTCATTAGGTCATGGAGGAGTCGGAGGTCTGTTCCCTGCCTGGGGGACTTGCCAGTTTGAGAAAACAATTTGAGACCCAGGAAACTGCGACATCACACAATGTAACCCAGTTCCATTTTCGTCACAGATCCGTGCAGGTACACATGTAGAGCGCTGATCATATATTCATCAGGCTAAGAGCATGAAAGAGATGACTGTGGTCAAATGAGGGTAACATTCTTTTAATCTGAGCATGTTTCTGTTTGCACCCTTCCATTTAGCTTTCCATCTGCGTCACTGCATGGGAGCTGTGCAAGTAGAAATACGTACATTTAAGCTGAATATTAACACCATATTATTGCACCAATACCAGAGCAAAGTGTGTGGGTTTAAGTTGCAGACATCACATGACATTTCTAACAGCTTTCATGAAAACTTCCAGGGCGCTTTTATGAAAACCTCCAGGGTGCTTTCATAGCACTTATATTGTAGCTCCATTCAGTAGATTAAATGGAAAATAATAGTTTAATTCATAAGAATTTGCTTATTTCTTATTTTGCTGTGGTACAGTGTGAGTGAACAGCTTGACACATTCTTTGTCATCTTGCCTCCATCTGTGATTAGTCATTTCAAACTGCAGTGAGCAATCTGGTCTAGCATCTTCTCTGCATGGTATTCAGTTGTGTACTATTAAGCTTTGGCTGGTGGAGTCGAGTAAGCTCACATCTGTGGCTGTGACAAAGGGGGCAATGTGGTGAAATGAGACAGATCAAGTTATCTGTGTGTATTTGTGCGGCATGCACACATTTTTCACGGTATTTGGCAACCACTGTCTTCACAGGAAATGTCGAACTCTGAGGTAACAGTGTCGAGAGGCAGCAGGCAGGTCGTCCCAGGCAGTCAGCAGCTAAATTTCAACCAGGAAACTATGGTACTGAATGTTTTCTATCACTGTGTTCCTGCAGGCAGTGTGATAAGTCTTTGCTAATGAGCTAAACACTTTGATTGCCTTGTTGAGTAAAAACTGTAACTGATTGCAATCAATCAGATTTGTGCATTTAATGTTTGTTTGGTAGTCTCTGACAGTTTGGGCTGAGATTGAAACATTACATTCAGTAATTCTGTGCAGTTATCATTAATATATTTTTGCCGCTTCTCATTTTAAATACATAGGTGTCATATGGTGACAATAACTTGGAATCCAGTTATGAAAACCATCAAAATGAAACAGGTAGGATGTTGTTTAGATATTTTTATTCTTTTTATTATACACTGTCACTGCCTAACAAAAATGTTGGCCTGCCCTTACTTATGTCTGTGCTGACTTTTAGAAGAGGAGTTCCCCAGGTACACTACAAAAGAACTGAGGGATCACTTTGAAAGAACAATAGAAGAGGCTGCACCACAGAAACCAATTAAGGTAAGCACTTGAGTTAGACAAAAGTATTGAAAATATGAAGGGAAAGAAAATTTTATTTAGGACTGTATTATGTGTAATTTGAGTAAATACATTATATTTATTAAAGTTGCAATCATTAAGATTTTAGCCCTGGTTGATTTGGCGACACCTGTGGTTACTGGTAACGGTAACAGCAAGTGTGGTTAAATAGTACAGCAAACACTCCTTGAGCACCTTCTTTGTCAGAAATACGACAGAAGAGCAACTGGTATATCTGGTTACAGTGCCGTCATACAAAGTCACGTTGTTTTAATAAAGAAGCCAGTCAAAAATAATCAGCCGCGATCTGATTTCAGATCTGATTTGTGCAGACAGCACAAGTTGTTTTCCGCACAACAGGTGGGCACAGTGATGTTGGTTACCATGTTGAGGGGCTAACAGCTCACGGTGGCTGCTCTTCCATTACTTCCTGCAATAAATAAAACATTTTCAAAAAATTACTTGTCAGCGTTAAACTCAGAGACAAATATACTGCATTTCTTAAGACTACTTCACAATAAAAGCCACCCCATGTTTCGCCAGTTTATACTTTTAATGTGAACTAGCATCTGTAGGGAATGTGTGGTTTGCATTTGCAGTAACTTAATACAGTTCTGATGCAGCTTTAGGAGAGTGAACAGTCAACAGTGAGGCTGTTATCAATAAGATAAAATTACATTCATGCATTGTTTCCTGTGAATCCCTCATGTGTGTGAAGGTAATTTGAATCCAGCGTGGGAATGGCGGACTCCACCAGTAACAATGACATTTCTGTATAGAGAGGTAACAACAGAATGTAAATACAATGAATTGCTACTGCTTTAATAATGCGAGTATTAACAATATGGTGCTTTTCCCTGTCTTTAATCAAGAGCATGGTCTTATATATATTAACTGTATTATCCACTGCGGGAGTGGATAAACCCAGTTAAAGGGTAACCGCCCGTACAAGATGCTGTAAGAAGCAAAGCGAACGCACCTGCAACGGGGCAACGATCATTTCATTTGTCAGCACAACAGCTAGCATTCTGTTGGTTGGGGAATTTTGACAGGGTTGTTGCACAAAAAATCAGAGAGCAGAGCAGAAGTCCGAGAGCAGACGTTTCACGAGCAAGTGAGTGCAAGAGCAGGGTTTTGAGGGAGAGTGCAGGAAATCTGCACAAGCAACAATATATCTGAATGCAAGCGTACAGTTTGAGCAGAAGCAGAGCAAATCGAAGCGCAAGCAGGGGCTATTTGAGAGCGAGAGCAGGGTTTTGAGGGAGAGCATTACAAAATCTGAACATGAAATCAATAAATCATGCTCTCAAAGTGAAAGACCACGCTCTTGATTAAAGACAGGGAAAAAACACCATACAACAATAGGGTTTGATTTCATGAAAATCTTAAGGATTATAACTTTAATTCATCATAGTGATTTATTGATTTGGGGCTGCAAAGAGCAAAATAAGAAAGCAACTTCTTCAGTACCATAAACCTTGGACTGACAGTTGTTCTGCTGTATAAGATTATCCATGTTTTATGATTTCATTTTCACACTTTATCTGCAAGTGGTACAAAAAGGTGAAATGTAATGTACATATAACTCATGGAGGAATGTGATGGATTTAGTTATTTACCCACAATATAAATTTTGTTCCTTACAAAGACTGAACATGACATCAATCGATCTAAGTGGTCCTCAACTGTGACAAGAAACAACACAGTGACTAGTGAGGTGTATGAAGCATCAGCTACTGAGGCAACAGAAGACACATTGGATGCAGCGATGGATTATGAGGACTTTCCGCCCCCACCAGCTGAGGATTCTGACTATCTTCCACCCCCTCCTCCAGACTTACTACAAATGCCATCAGAAAGTCAAAGTATTCCAGCGCGCGATTACTCACCTGAGCCTCCAGCATACCCCTCCAAATGCCCACTCAACAGAGATGCTTACCTCAAGCAGAAGAGCATGAATGAGCTGAAACGTCTTTATAAGCACATTCATCCTGAGGTTCGTAAGAATATTGAGAAGGAGTACTACAGCGATTACAGTGAAACCGAGAACAACCAGCTAGAGAGCCAAGAGTACATGTATGAGGATGATGGTGGTAGTCCTGATGATGTCAACGATGAAGAATACGTGGAATGGGAAGAGATTCTCCCTGGGGAGGTGCAGGCGATGCGTTGGATGTTTGAAAATAAGCCATTGGACACCATTAAAGATGAAACTCCTGATGAGGACGACAACAACAAAATGACTCAACAGGAAATCATTTTTGGAAAAGATGTGAGACGTACAGCTTGGATGTTTGAGACTAAGCCAATGGATGAGCTGAGTTCACACAATATCAACTCGACAGAATATAAAAACAAATTCAACAAATTTGATAAAGGAGATGTCCGTGCTGCAGCGTGGTTGTTTGAAACCCAAACAATGGACAATCTAAATAAAATGCATAAGGAGGAGGATTTAACAAAAGAGATTGTGTTCACAGAGGAGGATGGAAACGCTACCATTTACATGATTGACAATAAGTACATGGAAGGCCTTGGGCACACTGAGACCATTGATGAGAGCCACATGTTGAGTCTAAGGACGGTGTTAGAGGAAATTAATGGAGAAGTGAAAACTGTTACAAGCACTTTTGACACTCAGTTTAAATGCATCATTATGGGACAATCAAGCCAAATGTTGGAGATTAAGTCTGTGCGTAAAATTGAAACTGAATTGGAAAATTCCATTGCTTCACGTTGGCTTTTCGATACCCAGCCCCTGGAGGTGACAAACACAGAACCTACATCTTTGAAACTTGTGTGTAGTCTTTCCATGGAGGACAGCAATAAGGGAGACTGGGGCAGATGGTTGTTTGAGATAAAGACATTAAATTCTCTCATTGAGTGGGAAAGCTCAAAAATGGAGAAGAAAGAGATCATTGGAGCTGATGTGCGCAAGCACTGCTTAGTGTTTGAAACCCAGCCAATGGATTCTCTGAAGGATGACTCCAATGCAAGACCCCAGTCTATTGAAGATGTTATTGGGGGCAATGTTAGATCTGCAAGGCACTTTTTTGAAAGCAGCCCTCAAACAGAGAGGAAGAATGGCCCTGAGGTCGGAAAACTTCAAAAGGCAACAGTAAATGAAGAAATGAAAGGGGATGTGAGACACCAAAAGTGGCGCTTTGAGAGTCAACCTCTAGAGCACATTAGAGAGGAGAAGAAAGAGGTTACTCGCACTGTGAATGTTGAGGACGACCTCACACAGGAGGATGGCACAAGTTGCAGGGCAGATGTTCGCAAGAACTGCTGGGTATTTGAGAACCAGCCAATGGATAGTTTAAAAGATGATTCAAATACTCTGCCCGTGACAAAAGAGGAAATCATTGCAGGTAACGTGAGATCAGCCAGACATTATTTTGAAACAATTCCAACTGAGGAGTTGAAGGAGCTTGCAGAGGTGGGCAAACTGAAAAAAACAGTACCACTTAATGAGGAGAGGGGTGATGTTAGACATCAGAAATGGCTATTTGAAAGCCAATCCCTGGAGCAGATTAGAGAGGAAAAGAAGGAAGTCACCAGAACAATCGACCTGGAAGAAATTGATAAAGTCGACGTCTCAAACTACAAGCAAATCTTTGAGAGCACAGGATTAAACAGGAGGGAGGAATCTCAAAAAATTCTCATAGAGGGTGTAACGTCTGGTTCTGTGAAATCAAATAAAAACCTGTTTGAGTCTACTCCCCTGTATGCCATGCAAGACAGCTCAGGGCACTTCCATGAGGTGAAAACAGTACGCCGTGAAGAGGTTGTGAAAGGAGACGTAACAACATGCAAGTGGATGTTTGAAACACGACCAATCGACCAGTTTGATGAAAGCATTGATAAATACCAAATTATCAAGGGCATATCCAAACAAGAAATAGAGTCTGGTGATGTTAAAACTGCAAAGTGGTTGTTTGAAACACAGCCTCTTGATGCCATTAAGTACTTCAGCAATATTGAAGATGAAGAAGTTGTGGGGACAAGTAAAAATCTTGACGTCATGAAGGGTGATGTGAAAACCTGCAAGTGGCTATTTGAGACAAAACCAATGGACATCCTGTATGAAAGAGTGGAATTAAAGGGTGAAAATGAATCTGAAGAAATGCAAAAGGGAGACGTCAAAACTTGCACATGGCTTTTTGAGACACAAGCACTTGATACTATCCACGAGGAGGCAAAGACCGTTCTGAAAACATGCACTGTGAATCAAGAGGACATTAGAGGAAAAGATGTAAGAATGGCTTGTTTTCTCTTTGAGACGGAGAAACTGGAGAACCTCACTGGGGAGGAGACAGGCTCTTTTAAGCGTGTCACTGAGATAGACATTGGGTCTGGAGATGTGTCAAGGATGAAGTACATCTTTGAAAACCAAACATCCGATATCATGACTTCTACATCTGAGGAAGTAATGCAAAAGCTCAAGAGAGTTCAGACTGAGGACATACTAAAAGGAAACGTGGTGAACTGCAAATGGCTCTTTGAAAACCAATCCATAGATACAATACATGATAGCCAAGAAGAATCTATGAGCAGCCGCACGGTGAATGATGTGCAGGGAGGAGATGTAGATAAGGGCCGTTTAATTTTTGAGACCTACTCCTTGGATGAAATTCAGGAGGTATCCTCTGAGACAGACAGGGAGCAGATAAAAATGCGAAAAATTGTCCGCGATGAAGATGAGAAGGGAGATGTGAGAAATTACACCATGATGTTTGAAAATCAGACCCTTTATGCCATTCAGGACAAAGAGGGCCTTTACCACGAGGTCACCACTGTCACAAGTGAAGAAGTAACACGAGGAGATGTCGTTGGAACGCGGTGGTTGTTTGAAACCAAGCCCCTTGACGCTATCAAGGACACAGATGAGGTTTATATAATTAAATCTGTCACACAGCAGGATGTGCAAAAAGGAGATGTCACCTCTGCCAAGTGGAAATTTGAGACCCAACCTCTCGACAGGATTGCTACAGAAAAGAAGGCTTTAATAAGAACTGTGGATGATATTCAAGGAGGCAATGTTAGGATGAACAAAGATCGTTTTGAGTCTGATGCCCTGTCACAAGAATCTGTTAGAATGGTTAATGTGAGTGAAATACAAAAAGGTGATGTCAGGACTGCGAAATGGAGATTTGAAACCCAGTCCATTGACAAAATAAGAAGCATGAGCTCTGAAAATCTGATTGAAACAGTTAAAAAGGAGGAGGTTGCAAAGGGAGATGTTAAACATTCAGTCTGGCTCTTTGAGAAAAATCCTCTTGACCACATTAAAGAGGTAGATGAGGACGAAGATCATTCAATCATCAAGCAAGAGGAGATTTCTAAAGCAGATGTAAAGACAGCAACGTGGCTCTTTGAAACAACACCATTTGGCAACTTTAATGAGACAAAAATGGAGAAGACTGAAATCCTGGGCAAGAGCGTCAAGGGAACTCTTGAGGAACTTTATAGTCAGAAAATGGTGAAGTCGAAGGGAATACTCATTGAAGCTAATGAAATTGGCGACGTAAGGATGGCAAAATACCAGCTAATGAATACGCAGGCTCCAGTGATTCAACGGGAGGAAGTCATCAGGGGAGATCTGCAGACTATTATGATGAACCTACTGAACAGACAGGAAAGAAAGGAGCGGCAGATAGTCATAGATTCAGAAGAGAAGGGTAATATCAGTTCAACAGTGCAGCAACTATTCAATCAAGATAGAGACAGCAGTATTGAAAGGGAGGAAATATTACGAGGTGACATTCGGGAAGCTATTAACAACCTTTTCGATGAGGGCGGGTCAGCAAAACATGGAATACTCATCCAGGAGGACGAGAAAGGAGACGTGCAGATGACAATATATTCCCTTCTCAATAAACAAGAGAATATTAATGTTGAAAAAGAGGACATTGTAAGAGGGGATATAAAGAGTGCTCTTCAAAGTTTATCCAGCCCAGATAAGCCAGATCAGGCAATGAAGATAAAGGTAGATGATGCTGAAAAAGGAAATGTCAACTTTTTCTCCACATGCATTGAATCTGGGGCTCTTGACTATCTTAGACAGCTCCATTTAGGACCTGATGAGACTCCACCTGACACAGCAGAAAAAGAGAAGATCATCGGAGGCGACATTAAGGGCACAAAACTCATCCTCGGCCATAATCAAACTCAAATTGAGCGTACAGTGGAGGATGTTGTACCCGGTGATGTTCACAACACGGTGAAAGTTTTCATGTCAGAGCCAACCGTCTCATTGGAAAGACTCCAAAAGGAGGAGATAGTCAAAGGTGATTTAAGAGCTGCTTTGAATTCATTGTCTGAATCAGCGAATCAGACAGTTGTTGTAGAGAAAGAGGAGGTGGTGAAAGGCAACATACCGAAAACCCTGCGGTGCCTGGAGAGGGCTCAAAAGTGGTACAAGGAGGTGGAGAAGCCAGATATCATACCAGGAAATATCAAAGGGGCTCTGAGATCTCTTGAGAAATCAGCAACTTCCAGAATTGAAGCTGCTGTCGAGGATTTAGTTCCTGGAGATGTGAAGGCCACACTAAAATCTCTGCAGCTGGCAAAGCAAGCAGTGAGGGAAGTTGAAAAGGAAGAAATTGTGAGGGGCGATGTTCGCACAGCATTGCAAAGTCTACAAGATGCCTCCAGTGAGAACAAAAAGTGTCAACAGGGAACAGATGTTCAGGGAGACGTCAGAGGAACGATTCAGCTCTTAATGGAGACTCCACCTTCACCAAGAATGCAAAGGAGCCCAAGCTTCGAGGGTGACGTGAAGGGTGATGTCAAGATGTCAATTAAGTCATTATATGAGGCGCAGGAACAAACCCAGCTGGAGAAAGAGGAAGTGATAAAGGGTGATGTTAAAGGCACTATCAAATCATTGTTGGAAACAGCACAGCGTGAAACTCCCAAAGTCAGAGTTGGAGCATACAGAAGAGTTAGAGTCAAACAGAGTCCTCCAGTTAAAAATCTAAATGCTGATGCACAGAGGAACATACAAAAGATAAAAACTGCTAATTTAGTTGAAACATCAAAAGAAAATCACTCCATCTCTAATGAAAATGAAATTGTCAGAACAAAGTCATGTTCTGTGGAGCAGTCTGCTCAGCAATTAACAACTGTGGTGGAGCATAAAACGATTACCCAAAACCACGGCATCAAAACATTAAACACAGAGTTTCGTAATCTAAAGTCTAACCCAAAGGGAATGATAAAAGTGGATAAAACCAGAGTAAAAACTGATGTTTACATCCTAAAACCACAAGCAGCAGAGCCTGATCTGCCTCTCCCACCTCCACCTCCACCAGTGGTAGACGCTGACCTTCCTCCTCCTCCTCCTCCTCCTCCTCCTCCTCCTCCCTCTGTTGATTCTGACATTGATCACCTTCCTCCTCCACCACCCCCACTCACCAGTGAGCAGGACTTTCTCCCACCTCCTCCATCTCAACAAGAACTGGAGAGCATGCCAACACAGGCAATTCATCCTTCACCAGCAAAAGCAAAAAAGATGACAGTCAAAAAAGTGAAAGCTCCCACCCTATACCAGGTCCCAAAACTGGAGCCTAAAGTGGAATTCAGTAAAACACAACAGGTGGAGGTTACATCAGAGAAAGTGGTAGAAATGAGCCAAAACCCATCAAAATCAACAACACATACATCAAAAACTGTTTCATGTAAAATCCCTCCGCCGCCTGAGTCACCACAACCACTAAAGAAAGTTTATATCTCTCCTGTGAAATTCACCCCTCCACCCTCTCCTCCACCTTTCATGAGAGGGCAAATGAGTAAATTTAACACTCCATTAATAAAAGCTGAAGGAAAGTACCGGAAGCTGAGGGAGGAAAACACCCCCCCAACCACTCCAACACCCACGTACATACATGACTCAGTTATCGCTGCTTTTGAAATGCTTTCCACCAAAGACACAGAGCAGTCAAATAACAGTACATCAGAAATCACACGGGAGAAAGCTGAAAATATGGCACTGAATGTTCATTCAGACTCCCTATCATGTGATTTATCCAAGCATGTTGTAGTCTCAAATGCCAACCAGAGCAATGTGAGCGCTAGTCATGAGAAAATCCTCACAGATTCATCAATTATATCTTCTGCTAAACAGCAAATCTTGTCTAATGAGACTTCTAAGATTGTCTCTATTCAAAAGACCTCATCTGTCTCAGCTGTTAGACAACAGATGCATACGACTACACAGAAAGCAGTTTCTGTTTCCTCCAAGCAGTCTGTCATGGCTGACAAAGTCCAGATCTCAATCACTGATATTGCAAAAACTGAAAACATGATGGCTGATAGAAAGAAAGATTCAAAAAGTCCGAAAACAAAGGATTCCAACAAATATGAAGATAAAAAGGAAGATGAAATCCCTGTTAAAATAGTAAAACCTGAACCTGCTGTCACTACTGAGGAGAATGTCAAATCAAGCAAATCACAATTTGAGAACAAGGAGACAAAAGGTAATACAGCACCAGAATTACCCAATAACATTCACAATCAGTCCTTCCAAACAGAAGATGTCACCTCAGCGCGTGATAAGGAGAAAACAGATGATTCTCCCAACAAGAGTCAAGAGAAAGTTTCCGATCAGCCAATGCAAATTGAAAATGCATCTACCAATACAAATGGAAAAACAGGCAAACTAAATCAAAAAGTGAAAAAGAACAATAATCAAGAAAAGCAAGTAGAGACAACAATGTCCAGTGAGAGTGGTGAGAGTGTTTCACAAGATTTCAAAGTGGAAGAGAGGGAAGCTACTGAGGTGAAAGTGATCAGTGAAGCTAAAGAAGTAAAGACAGAGTTAAAGCAGGGGATTAAGAAAGTCACTCCCTCTCCTGCTGCTGCCTCCGCGCCTGCTGTTACTGTTAGCATAACTGACAGCCAACCAGAATCTCCAACTCCAGCAAAGAAGAAAAAGAAGTCCAAAAAGTCCAAAGGGCCTGCACAGCCAGGTCAGGGTAAAGAGATTTCCACAGAATCAAAGACAGACATTATAGAAACCAAGACAGCAACATCTGAACAATCCCACCCAACTCAAGAAACAACTGCAGTTGCCCAAATGAACAAAAGTATAAAAGAAGAGCACATTCAAGTCAAGAGAGAAGTCATTACCACACAAAGCAAAGACGATCAGAATTCCCAGCAACAAAAAGGAGTTCAAAAGTATGTGAAGGGATCTCAAAAGAAGAAAGGAGTGACAGTTGTTCAGCAGAGCACAGAGGAGCCACCAGAAGAAAGTAGGGATGTCCCAATTACAATGACAGGCGAGTCAGAACAAAATGAACGGGTAAAGTCCACAACAGGGAGAACAGAGGAATCTCAGAGGCAAGAGGTCCAAGTGTTAATCTCTCACATTACAGAGATACAAAGAGTTTCAGAAAAGACCGCTTCTAAATCTGTGAAGACTCTGCTCAACACTGTTCCAGATTGGCTCATGAGTCCGGAAAGAAAATGTGAACTGGAGGGATCTGTAGTGAAAAGTGATGCTAAGAAAAATTATGACATTCTGTCACATGTGAGAAAACTAGCAGAGGCTAAACTAATGCATCTAGAAGACAATGAGACAATGGAGAAGCATGAATGTGAGCCAGTTTCCGGGAAATCTGTTTCTGGCGGGGCAACACCAAGAATATCCAAGATCAGTATTGGTTCTGCCAAAACTGAGAACCAAACAAAGAAGAAGACCTCCCATGAAAGAAGGAAAGAAGAAGTGAGTTATTGCAAGTCTGTCGACCTTCGGGCTCCTTCGCCGTTGCTGAGGATGCGTTCTCCCTCACCGACATTTATCACCATTGAATCCACACGAAGGACTGATTCACCCCAGAGAGCTTCTCCGTCACCTACCCTGCTGCACAGGCCGCCCACACCTCCCACACCGCCGCCACGCAGGAGTGACACCCCAACATCACGCCTCACTAGAATCATACCTTCTCCAACTTTTAACAGAGCAGAAAATTTGGCTCGACTCAAAGACACGACAGCCAAGCTCTCACGTGGCGTCACCCCACCACCACTACTTCCCCAACAAATCTCAGAGAGGAAATCAGAGATTGTGGAATCGCCTGCATCATTCCATAGGCAAATCAAAATCGAGTCCCAACTTGTGGACGCTTCAGGGACATTGAATGCAACAGAAAAGCCAAAAAAGAGTTTATCTGGGGAGGCTCAGCAGGCTGACATGAATTGTGCACATGTAGAAGAAGATCAAGCTAATATTTCAGAGGGTTTGAATGCAAATGAAATACCAAGTAAGTCTGAGACCCATGTACCATTGTGTCAAAATGACCTAGATCTTGTTGAAGCTGCAGATATTTCAGAGCCATCATCTGCATCTGTCAAAGAAAAGAGAGAGTTTTTTGAAGAGGCTCAAAAGGCTGAAATTAATAAGACTTATCTGCGAAAGGAGCCCATTGCTATCCCTGAACGACTGGGCCCAGATATGGAGGAGTGTGAGGCAGAAAATAAGAACAAAAAAAAGGATGAGCTTCCCAGGGCAGACATGTCTGTTCTTGTAAACAAATTTGAATCACTAGAAGAGAAACTATATATCAAAAAAGAGCTTATCCCATTCACAGAGCGGCTTCACAATGACGTTGAAAGCACAGATTCTGACAAAGAGAAAGCAGACACCCTGGAACAGGAAATGCCAACTTTTGACATCCAGGCTATTAAAAATGTTTTTGAACTGGGTGAGCAAAGTTCCTCATTCAGAGAGGAGAAAAAGGATCAGGAGGAGACTGTGTCAAGCCTGAGTGAAATGACAGCAGACACTTCAAAGCGGGGAAGTTCTCAAGAGACAAAGGGAGGCTCACGGCAGAGCACCCCCCTCCCTCCACAGAAAAGTGAGGTAGAAACTGTGCCAGCAGAACCATCAGCCTTCTCTGAAACCAAATCAATCACAGAACATTTCTCAAATGTTGATGAGTTAGGTAACAAGGTCACAGGAACAAGGACAGCTGTCACTGAGCACTCTGAGAGTGTGTCAACCCAAAAGTCTCCCTTTTCCTATGCTGACGCAGTTAAAAGAAAAACTGCAGCAGTGAGGCGAACAGAAACCTACGATGAAGATGCTACTGAGAAGTTGCTGAGGAATTTCCACAAAACGTGGTCAGAGAGTGAGACAGTTTTCAAGAGTCTCGGCTACACTGTTTCTGAGGAGACAACATCACAAGTTGTGTCACATCAGACGGAGATTGTCTCATCTGGTAAAGACCTATACAGCATGAAACAACAGAAACTAATGGCATGGACTATGGATTGGTTTTCTTTAAATATCTGTTGGTGATGTGTTACAAAAGCAGCATTTCTAATTACATTGCACTGAATGAATGTGTAGGCTTTTCTGTAAAACAAGTGTTGATAATAACCAACAAGACAAAGAGTCTACAGCCATGCTAGCAGCTCTGTGAAGCTTGACTTCAGCAGTGCTTTGGGCTAAATGTGAATGTTAGCATGCAAACATGCTCACAATGGCAATGATTACATGCTGATGTTTAGCAGGTAATTCTTCTAAGTTTAGAAAAAAAATTGACCTGACAATTGCGCTCACCAAAGAGATTATAATTCATCCTCTGGGGACCGTGAATGTCTGTACCTAATTTCATGGCAATCCATCCAATAGTAGTTGAGATATTTCAGTCTGGACCAAAGTGGTACGACCCACCAACCGACCAACATTACCATCCACAGAGCCACACTGCTAGCATGGCTAACAAAAAGTACATGGTTTTTAGCTAACTCTATTCTCTGAACACAGTGTTAATAATACAGTTTTGCACATTTGAGTTTGAAAGTTCATCCTTGACATTGGGAGCAGCAGTTTGACAAAATAATCTCCAGATTATGTTATTAATTACTGTTTATTTCTGAAGCTTTCAACCACATCTCATGGTCTTCATCAGTGAATGGAGTTTGCTGAGTTGTCATGGAGTGGTTTAAGGGTGGTCCTTGTCGCTGAACACGAATAGAAGTTGTTTACATCTGACAGCAACAAGCAACCTTGAACACAGACGATGATTACAGTCTTCCTCCCTGAATGACCACCTATCATCATGTGATAACATCTCAACCAACTCCATTCACTAAGAAAGACATTCAGTTGAAAAATAACAAGTGGTCCTTGATTGAAATTAATTTGTTGAACTTTTTGTATAATGTTTGAAATAAGGATGATGTCATTCTAAACATAATTGGTCAAGAGGCTGTCCATTAGCTGACCAGAGTAAAGCCAGCATGTAATGTATCTTTCCAACAGGGAAATTACAGTATACCCTGGCTGAGGGCTTGCACTGAACAGGATGACAGCTCATTTATAGTGCTTGCAAACATTGCCAAAGTGCAGTTGAGAGATGTGCATGCATGTGTGTAAAATCCTGAGGAAAAATACACTGAATCATTTGCTCTCATGACCATTGTAAATGTTTTATTTAAACAAATGAATGAGCATGTGACATGGGTTTTATTTTCAAATGTATCTATTGTACTGCGTTGTACTAACAAGAATAACCATAATAAAATGAAAGAAAAGTTGTAGTTGTTGCAATGTGAGGCAGCCCAAAGGAAATACTCTTTACATGGGGGGGAAAAAAATGATTTGCATTTTATCTTTTTCAAACAGGTTCGAGTTCCGAAGTCGGAGTTCTGCACAGTATGTCGGAGGAGAGCTTATCCGATGGATGCTCTGATAGTGGACAAAAAAAAGTACCATAAATCCTGTTTCTGCTGTGTGCACTGCGGAAATAAATTAAGGTAAATATGGTATTTATTCAAATAAACGGTCACCGTGGGCGCCATTAAACATTGCAATATTAGTTAGTAAATACCCTAGTGTTTATATGACAGTATAATTGTTCAGAAAATAGAGGTAACTGTTTTATGATTTTGATGTGGTGCATCTCTAAAAGAAAGGATTTTCTTTTTTCTTGCAGCCTAGGAAATTACGTCTCTCTCCATGGACATTTCTATTGTCTACACCATTACAAACAACTCCTCAAGTCCAACGGGAACTACGATAATGAACTTGGGCAGAAACCTCCCGCAGGAAGTGCTGGACCTATCCCCTCAGATGAGAAACTTGAATGGAGAGATTCCAAGAGCAGCCTAAGTTCGGTAGACAAAACACACAGTGGTGAAAACGATATGACAAAAACGTGTCAGGAAAGCAAACCACACTGCACGAAAATATCTGTAGCTTGGCCCCCACAGGCCGATACCCCGAAGAAAGCCTTTAAAATAGAGGAAGACATTCAGCTAACTAAACCACAGTGGCCCCCTCCTGACAACTCCCCAAAATCACCCAAACACAAACACAGAAAGGCTTTTCCCAGAAGTGTCCTTTGAAATAAAGTCACACAACACAGTTTAGTCAAATATAAACCCAAAGAAGAAGCACAAAAGAATGAATGGTACAATAAGATACTAGGAAAGAACTGTCCTGTTGGTACTGTTAAGTGTTTGGTTGAAGGCCATGCAGTTAAGTGATTTAAAAGGGAACATGAAAAGTAACGGCATGAAAGGAAACTGTACATACTTGTAAATGGTGTGCAAGTAAGCAGGTTGTAACTGTAATTGTAAGTACTAGACAGACAGATGTGGACAAAGTGTGGAAAGTGGATGTAGACAGGAAGCAGTGTGCCTTGAACTGACAGGCTTATCCCATGTGTAATTTTTCATTCATTGCATTTTACTTTTGCTGTTTAGCAGTCACACTGGTACTGTAATGTACCATTTAGTATTCGACACAAGATCGAATCAAATTTGACAAAGAAATTAACTCATTATGGCTCAAAACAGCGTTATGATAAATTAAAGATCTAGATGAAATAAAATAGTGACTGCAAATTAATCTTAATGTTGGTTTTAATCTACATTTCTGAGGGTAATTAAGTCGAAGGTTTAGTCACTTAATGTCTAAATCTTACAATTCCCACTGCTCTTGAAAATAGCACTGTAAAAAATCCATGAATGGCATTTTCAAATATAATTCAGCCCAGATTCTTTTTCATCCCTTTTGTTTTATTCTAAAATTAATTGGTTTATTGTACAATTCACTCAATTTTTTTGCTACTGTATGCCAGTTCATTGACATATTTTCAGTCTGTGGAGTCTTCTGTATTATTTTGTCAGGGCTTTTATTTTTCAACATATCAACATTTTTGCATTTTTTTTAGCACCTGGTGTGCAACTACTAAAAGCATCTTGGAATTATTTTATTTATAATATTGAAAGTATATAATATGAACAAGTGAATTGGTGATAATCATGTTTGTTTTGGACATTTGTATCCTATTTTGAACAACTAATATTTTTGAATGAATAATTTTGTTTTTTAGATTAGATGCTTTGTACAAGTTCCTGATTCTCTCATGCTGTCAGGCTGGTTCACTTACTTTATTGCTGATCTAAGGGCAATAAAATATTGAATTTAATTGTTTCATTTGTTTCTTTTAAAGTCTACAACCTACTTTAGACTGTACTGCCTGTGAAATGTGAACCTGCTACTCTATCACCAAAGTTAATCCATATTAAATACAAAGAGTAAGTACTGCCTGTCAGGTGTGTGTCTGGTTGAAGCAGCATACAGGAGACAGGAACAGGTCAGCAGATCCCTCTCACACCATCAGTATAATCTCATTTACAAGTCATCCCCACCCTGGAGGGGGTTTTGGAGCTCAGACCGCAGGTGTGCCTAATGTAGACTACAGGAAACCATTTCCATGTAGGGAAAAATTGGAATTTGTGCATTAAATAAAGGCAGATGAGAGACAGCTTGAACACATGCAGTGTGATACAGCAGCAGAGGATACAGCACATGTCTTAGATGAATTTTACAAAATCTAAAAGTCTAAAATAAGCTTATGACCAAATGTGGTTACTCATCCTCTTACTGCTCCTTAATGTGGACGTCCATGAGCTTAGCATACAGTTAGCTGAATTTTACCACCTAAAAAACTGCAAGACAATAACTATATTTTTATTTTATATTAAAGGGTTACTGTCTTATCGTGTGAAGAAGTAGATCAAAAGTGAATTGAGGCTCTGAATAAGGTCATATTTAAAGTAGGGACACATAAACAGGGTATTGTCCTTTTACATATACTGTATCAATTTTGTATACACTGAAAAATTGCACAGCTCACATACAGTACACACTGGGACAATATTCTATATGCGTTATCATTTTAATACTTTTATATTTATATATTGTTTTATCTTTGAAATTGTACCCTTAATATTTTTTTTCTAATTCTTATTTTTACTCTTCAAACCACTTAAAATCAATTTTAATTCTCAATGATTTTACTTTTTTGAAAACAAGAGAAAAGACTGGCCTATGCCACCCAGCATTTCATTGCACTATTGAATGAGCATTAGACAAAGATAACCTTTGAATCTTGTGCCATAGCTTTAAGCATGCATTCTTTAGGATAAACTATGATATGAATTAAACAACAAAACACCTCAGTACAGACGTAGAGTGTGTTGTCTGGTGTGAAAACAGTTTGCAGGAGTTGACTGTAAATTCTCTCATAGAGTCAATCTACCTTGCTACTACTGTGTGCGCGCAGTCCTCACTTTCTCCCTTTGAGCGGATTGGTAAGGAATCTATCGGATTGCACTCTGATTGGTCGGCTCTGTCTCGTCAGGCGGTACGTCAGGCCCAGTTGCACCATCACGCCCGCCTCCCTCCCCTCCTCCCTAGTCGAATAACAGTGCTGTAGGATGCTGGAGCAAAGCAGTAGCGTATCATCAGGACCACAAGTCTGAGTGGGATGGAGACACAGAGTGAGGTAGGCATAACAAGGATGCTTTCTGTCTTTTCTACCCGACATGGCGTGTGCAATGCAGGTTTCACTTATCTAGCGATGTGATGGCTCTACTTTTTGTAATTTCTGCAATGTTAGTAGATTAGCATATCCGCTGATAATAGTCTGTCCTTTCTAATTTCCGTGCGCTTATCCGCAGGTTTTCGGGTGTCTCGGCTATTGTGGGGTTTTGATCTCTGCCTTGCGTCCGTTGCGTTTTACCTACCCGCCAGGGTCTTTAGTGATGCAGCCACTTTGGCTCAGTCCCCGTTTAGCACACACTGATCTCCGTCCTATAGGACATGCCTCTCACCTCTTAGGCTACGGTTAGAAATGCGTAGGTTATCCAGGACGATGGGGTGTGCATGTGGCCAAGTTACACAGTAGCCTATCAAACTTTAAACAGGTGCATTTATTCATTTTAATGTGATTTTTGTGCAGAGTGCTAGTCAATGTTTACATTTAAAAGGTAGCCAATAGAATTTGACTTGACTGATGAGTAATAACGAGACCCATTCAGTTATGGATACATTAAATATTCCTTTGGGTCCTTCCCTCAATAGGTGTGAAATTATTTTTTTTTAATTAAGATTATTATTTATTATAGACCAATAATGGATGATGCTCAGTGAGTTAGACTTTGATGTTCAGTCAAATGTTTTCTACTCATGTCAGAGTCTCAAAAAAAATCTCTGATGAAGTTTTTGGGTAGTCACAGAAATTGTGGGAACATGTTTTTGTTTTGTTTCTTTATCCTTGATATTTATTGTGGTAGTCTGACACGAACATTTCTGTCAGGGAAGAAAAGAGTTATTACTGTTGTACTGATGTCTGAAAGAGATGGAGGCTTGGGTTGAAACATGCATGAGAAGGTCATGAAAATATCCCTGAAAACAGATGTGTACATTTGACGTAGATGTCGTATGTGCTATTAAAACCCATCTTAGTGAACTACATAAGCTTAAAATCACTCCAGGCATCTTTTAGACAAGTAATTATAACACCAGTTTATTATGTTATTAATTTTACTGTTACTTTTATTTTTCAACCTGATTTCACCTATTTCTGACTCCAGCCATTCTCCTTGGGATTTTTAAGATGTTATTTTACGACTTATTTTATGTTATGAAAATAATCAGAGTAGCTTTAAAAGCCAAGAGTGAGCGAGTTCTCTAGAGGAGCTGTATTTCTTCTTGCTGCCATTACCGGGAAATTTTAGATCATTATCTGGATCAAACGCTAATCCCCATTCAACCACATGATGGTTTCCATTACATGTCCATCTGCTGGTACAGTAAGTAACGTCCCGTGCCAGACCTGCCTGTGTGTCTAGAAGCATCTTTTTTGTTTGTTTGCTGCAGAGCTTGTGCTCAGACTATAACTCCACGTCTCTGTCTGTGCCCTGCTTACTGTGACTGCTCCCACTAATCACATTTCTGCAAGGTGTAATTAGTCTACGGGGTCTTAAAGCCTTAATCTCTGGTTTAAGTGTACTGTGTCTTCGCTTAGTCTGTGTTGCTTCCCTTGTTACACTGGGCTTAAAATCTGCATTTATGTATATATTGTCAGTGTCTTGAGCTTTTGTTTTTGGTCTGTGTGAAGCAAGTGAAGGAGAAATTACTTTGTGATATTTTATAAATCTGATAGAATTGCTAGACATCATTGATTTAATTCTTAATGCTCAGTGCTATCCTGTAAAATGTGTTGATATAAAGAAATCTTATATGAAATATAACTTGTTCTCTTGCAAATCTATGTAAAACATTACTCTATTCTTTGCATAATGTTACACAATGCATCCTGTCCGTTTAGATCTGTAATGGTTATTGCATCAAGTCAAGACAACAACGCAGTATTAACTAGTCTAAAACAGTCTGGGCATATAGGCTTGCTAATAATAGGTTCACACATGTGCACAGATTATTTTCTTGCTGTATTTCTGCCAGCTCTTTCTCCTCTCTAAAAGCACAGCTTGACACATTTGTTACTAAGAAACATCTCCTGACCTATTTGAGAATGGCAAAAGTCCAGTACGAATATGCAACGACTCCAATAGAACCTATCCTCTCCTCCCTCCCTCACACACACACACACACACACACACACACACATACATAACGTAGCCTTGCCCTGGCAGCTTTGCAATAAATAATTAGAGCAGAGATCCATTAGAAACAACTTAAGTTATATATTACCATGCATAATACTGAAACTTCTTTGCCTTTTCCTTTTATCCAAACTCAAACAGGTTTAAAGCACTTTTGTTGTGTGGGCTGTAAAGAGCACAGTGCCTACAAGGAGGATATGTTGACTCTTGTAATTTGATGTGACCAAATTACTCATAGACATACTAACAAAACATGTTGTTAATATGCACATTTAGTACATGAATGTATGTATAAACTTAGATGGAAATATCAAAACTGCTCAATAATAATAATAACAACACAGTCAGGGTACATTTTCTAAACTATGACGAGGAGGTCAACCACATGTACATTCAGATTCCTGTGTATATATTTATTATTATTACTGTTATTATTATTTTGATTAAGAATGTTTTTACTTAACAATGTATAGAAACAAGTTGGATAGAGATACAATATAGAGTAATCCCCAGCTTTATACAGTATATACTAAGCTAAAACTATTCTTGATTTGGACTCTTCTCAGGTTGAAGTTGGATAAAGCATGCTGCAAAACTGCTAAATAAATCAACACTACATACTCAAAAGAATCATAAAAGTGCTATTTGTGCAACTCTAACAAGTGCAACAAAACTGGAGATGTCCGTGACGCCCAGTGTGTGTGTGTACATGCCCCCATAGTCTGCCAGAAATAACTGCAAATACATGAACCTGTAGCTGGTTCATCATTCATATGTGAGACAGCAGAGATGCGCTTGTAGACGAGTTGATTTGTTGAGTGCAGCTCCTACAGGTTATGAAAATGCAGTCTACAACTGAGCTTTACCAAACAAAATCATAAAATAGCTGCTGTGTGGTGCGTTCCTCAGAAACTGAACAATTTGGTTGTGCATGTTGACTTTATGCACATTGTTCGCATTTTTTCAGTGTAAATATGCTAGTATAACTCCTATGTGTATTTCCTGTAAAATTGAGGTTAGGTGTTAGTTTATTCATTAGCCTTGTTGAAATTTTAGATTATTGACAGGAAACAAACTGGCTTATTTAGTGAAAGGCATGCAGCAACCACAAGATGTTTGGTTTTGCAGTCAATAACTACAGTACTCCCTCTTTGCCTTTTTACTTGTATATTTTCCTCTTCAGTTACACAGGTATCAGGATGTATTGTAGATGAGTTTCTTGCAACATATCATATTGAAGCATTGCCCAGGTTCTAATGGTCTTGTATCCTATAATTCCCTGTCCTAATGTGCAATGGGTGGTACTGGAGCATATGACTCAAGGGTATATACATTGACAATATGCTCTGTTGATAGCAGTACTGGTTTTATGATTTTGTTTGGTGAAGCTCAGTTGTAGACTGCATTTTCATTACCTGCTGTATTTTCAATGTAGCACAGTATCTACTTCAGGGCTGCAACTAACAATCATTTTTATTATTTGTTAATCTACAGATTAACTTCTCGATTAATTCATCAATCGTTTTGTCTATTTAATGTCAGTAAAACGCCAAAATAGCTGATTATAGAGCGATCCTACAAGTATTGCCATTATATGGAAAATCATATACTTCTCATGTATATCACGAGTCATATTTCCAAAAACAATGCTCATCACATGTCAGTCAGTCTTTCTGGGTTTATTTCAACAGCATCATTGCTATAATGCATATAAAAGTGGTAAATAAAATATTATATATATAATATATAATACAATAATATTGACTGCTTAAGTGAATCGGGTTTTTCCCACCCCTAATATTATACTATGCTATACTATTAGACTGTTCTGCATATACTGAATACAACTATAATTAGCACAGTGTAGGGGCAACGTTATCAGTTATCAGAGAATGTAGGGAAGCACTTGTTCATGTGGTGCTGCAGAAAGAGAATCAGACAATGTGCAGTGACAGGCCCACAAAGACTCTGTATAGTTTGTATTGTTTTATCTTAATATGTGGCGTACTGACAAATTCAAAACCAAATTCCACTTATAAGGATCCTGCCACAACATGTGATGAGAAGTTCAATGATTTAAGGTATTGGATGTTGAGGACGGATGGATGTAAAAAAAAATGTGAATGATCCTAGAAGGACGTCGTTGAGTTAGGCTGATCTTTTGAGGCCAGGAAGAAGGAGACTTTTTGTGAGGGTAGAAGGGAGAGATAGGAGCGGTATGTATGCAGAGGATTGAGGAAGAAGAGGGGAGGGAGGATGGAGGGGATGACAGGAGGCATGAGAGGATGAATGGATGGATGAAGGGAGAAGGTGCAAGGGTAAAGGAAAGGGAAGGGAGACAAAACTTAGGCAAGAGAGGATGGGTTAAGCATAAGTACGTTTGACAGGTGATAAGAAGTGGTTGAGACGTGGCCCTGCTCATGAACCAAAGTACACTTGTGTGACAGACAGATATATCTGTGCAGTTTTTGATACTACCAAGATGCTGAGTTAAATCTATGAATGGTGTTTACTACAAGCTCCTTGTACACTGAGGGACATCTTAAGAGCTTCCCCCCATGGGAAAATACCCCAAATTGTTCAGAAGTGATGATTAGACCTCCTTTGCCTCAAATTATCAGTTGGCATTAAAACTGTGATGTTGCTTTTTCTGGAATTTGAAGAACCCCAGGCGATTACAGCCTCCATCCCACTTCCTATTCATAGGACCCACTTAAACATGCTTTCCAGTAATAAAACATTATATTTTAGTTTCTCAAACTGCTGATCTGTCCAGTAAAATTAACTAAGTTGTCTACATTGTATTAGAATCTGTTTTAAAATGTGTGAAATTATGAATATATATGATTATATATTATTACATATCCAATGCTTGTGTCTTATTTACTCTAAGAATACAGCAGGTATGCAACATTTCCGTGCCATTTTCACCAAAACAGCAATATTCTTACAGAAAAGTTACCTTTGTGTTAAGAAAGGAAATCTCTACAGAACATATCAGAACAATTATATTATTAAAACACGACAAAGCATTGCAATGCAACCCAACTGTAGCTTCTTTCATCTCTAAATATAAAACTTAAATGTTTTTATGGTCCTTTCTCTGCTTTAATGTTATTTCCTTTATTGAATTTGGGACCCTTAATGACATATAGCATGTACCTGCTTTTTAGTGTTTCGTTAGTGTGTGTGTGCATTCAAATGTGTAACAATGTTCCCAACTGTAATAATTATGATCCTCCTACACACATACTGTAATTACTTTTTGTATTTAATCTTTTAACGAGACTGGAGCAGCTGAGCAGCTGTATTTTCATTTTATTATTTCTTCTCATTAATGAGATTCTTCTCACCTAAGAGAACGCAGTGAGAACTATCTGAAACATCACAATTTGAAATGCAATCCTGTACGTATTCTGCTGATTACATGTTGTCTTTAATGGCCTTTGCTTTGTTCTACCATTGCTGTGTAGTCTTGCTAAAAAGATGTTTATATTTTAAATAGATATTACATTCTTCTCTCCTGCTCTTCAGTGAATATCATCAGTTTCGTGTTGGCCTAATATAAAAACTGACTCTGAATTTTATTTGAAGTTATGGTATTGTTTGAAATAAGCAGGGTGAAATATTGGCCTGTCTAATGACAATATTGGTAATTTTGTCCACCCATATTTATGCATCCAATATTTTTGTGTTGTCCTGTTAAGCGTACCGCAATTACTGACATTAATTCAAGAACTGATGTGAAAAAACATCATCATCACACAGAGTGGTGGGCAGTGTTCGTCTCTATTCCATCTAGTGAGACTGAAGAAATGCATTTTACTGGGAGGCATTGAGGAACAATTCCAGCCCATGACTGGTTTCTGGCTACCTTATTAGAGGAATGAGTCTGAACTGGGGCCTGTAGAAGTTTGATTTGATTTCCCCAGTGAATGGCAGACCAAACCCTATTTATTGCTGTGACAAAAAGGGCCCTGGACAAGTTCTGCAGGAGCCATGACCCTCATATGGCAAAGCAGCTTTAACACCTGCTCCTGACATGAGCTATAGCATCTCGACTCATGTGATTCCAATTGAAGCGTATAGCAAGCATTGTTTGTTCGACAAGAAGAGCAGAGCAGCATGAATAGGTTCATTGCTTTGGGTGTCAAGATAAGAGATGATATTTTGTAGGATGTTTGACTCCTTTGTGGAATAGTGTGTTATTGTGTACGGTGTTTGTCTTTAAAATACAGCGTAGACAATAAAATCATCTAAATCTAAATTTGTCAGCAGCATCCCAGATTGCAATCAGATTCCTATTGAATTAAGGAATACATTTTTGATTAATGCCTTAAAGAGCATATAATAACACAGGGTAACACAATTCTAACACTACTACTACTGTAAAAATAATAATATTTTCAGAGCGAGTAGTCATTCAATCAATGTCAATGATTGTCCACTCTGCATTTGCTGCTATTTTTGGCTCATAGAATTTGCTTATGAATTTTTCCAGTAGAGCTGGTACAGTAAGATTCTCTGTAGTCTACCATAACAGAGCTTTGTTGTAATCCTTTAACATACATGCTCTCTGACTGACAGTCTGTCTCAGTGAGCTGAGCCACTTCATAGTCTTTAACAGTCTCCGAGGTCAGCCCAGATCTGATTTGTTTTCCTCACACTTCCACGATTCTGAATGCCTCAAAAACCGACTTGTACATTCTGAAGTAACAAATTGCTCTCTTGGGGAAAAATGGGCCAATGCAAAAATCTATGCTGAAATGGCAACATGTTTCTCCATCTACAAACAAACAATCCAAAACGACCCTTGAAGGTAATCAAGCAGCTGTCTAGACCTGTCTTTAATATGACATATAGCCTTTCTTACAGAGGTGTTCTGATGCATACTTAAATATCTTTCTATCTAGCCAAGCATCCTAGGAATTATGTTCATATTGGACAATTTATGTCCAGTGTCAGTGTCTGACTTTATTGCATGAGACTGTAATTTGCATCCTGTCACAGACGTACAGTTAACATTCACCTTCTTACTAACTGTAACCACAATCTCTTCCTAACCTTAACCAAGTGTTTTAGTTGCTTAATTCTAACCATATCTTATTTGCCATAACCACAATCGTCTCCTAACTGTAAAGCATTTTGCTTTTTGTTACTTTACTTGGATGTTTGAGCTCCACTGTGCAGAATGGTGTATGTGCAGATTTTAACACCAGAAGACTGTTTTCACATTCATCTGCTGAAGGGGGAAAGCGTTTAAGTCATGTACGTATGAGCTAACTTGACGCACCAGATGGTTTGTTACACAGAACCATCTGAGAAGTCATCCTTGGAAATTGTTTGGAAAGGGGCAGGCACTTTAAAAAAATACTTGGCAGGTGATTGGACGAACCATCTGTCTATCACCGTTTTACACGGGCTAACTTCAACCAATCAGATCAACGAACCATATGACGAAGCCGAAGCCAGTCTGGAGGCGAGCAAAAACATCTTTTCCATTGAGAAAAGTCTTCAGTGCCCTTCTTTGCTCTTCTTTCAATGAAGAAATGCTCTCCAGTAGTAATATAACTGATGCTATAGCAGCATCTACACTAACCCCTTCAGGAGCCGCGATTGTTTCGCTTTTTGCTGTCGTCACACCTAAACCTCGCCTGTAGTTGCCAGTAGTTCCTCCTCCTAGGACGCTGATTGGTCCGGACCACTGTGGTTCGGCCACAAGCGCATAACTTGAAACCTGGCAAGATGGATTCTCGCGTGATCTTGTGAATCAAGCAGGATTTTGTGACATCACAACTATTTTGGAAGTCAATCGTGGTCCAATATGAAATTTGAAACCTCCGGTGCACAAACACAGAAAATGGACTTTTCAGTGAAGTGGGAAACATCTTGTGTCCAGCAGTTAAACTTTTGAAATGAACGATATATGCATATTGATTAGACTCTGAATCTTTCAATGAGGGAAAAGCAGTAAACGTAATTTTAACTTTTAACTAGGTCATTTTCTGTGGGGAAAAAAAAAATATTCAAAGAGTATTTTCAAACAATGTCTGGAGGGGATCTTTAACCATATTGTTGTTGCCATGCACAGACATTGAAGAAAGCAAGAATTTGAAACACGTTGGCATTGGGGGTAAAAAGCTGACATTGAACATAATCCAGGGTCTGGCAGGAGGGTTGTTCTAAGTATGTATATCTTATTGTACATATAATATGAAGAGATTCATTTTCTACACCATTTAATCTGAATTTTGACAGCAGCATATGCAGATGTCAGTTACAGTATATTTAGATCTGTTGCACTTGTTTTCACAGTGACTTAGGAATGTGTGTATGAGCTGAGAATCACAGATAAAACGATAGATACATTTGTAAAAGGTACATGTGGAGCTTGTTGTCTTGTCTTCAACAATGAATGTTTAGAAATGATCTATTTATAATTACAGTAGGCTTCTAGTAAAGTCATGGAGTAAATTTGCTTTCTGTTTGCCAGCAGGACCTAGTCCCTCTGGAGCTGGGTCCCCCTCATTTAAACTCCCACTGAAGTCCCAATGTTTAGCTGAATATGCAATATGGTACACTAGTGTCCAAATCAGCCAGTTAAACATTTTCACTCATTACAATGCCCTGGCTCATCCTGATCTCAAGAGCTCATCCTCACTGGGTTTGGTTTTGCCTGGGTAATTTTACAGAGCAGAATAATGGCATATTTGTACTCCGATGAACGATTACCGTGCTTCTATTTAGTGCCAAAATGTTTGGTCTATTAATCGATTCAAAATTATTACATTATATTATATAATTACTTGACAACAAGTGTTTTTGCTGCTGTTGTTCAGAATATGTATCTAACCACATTGTATGGAAATCATTTCTTTTTGAAATGCTGACCAGTTTGGGTCATTGACAGTTACAGTTATCACCATAATGTATTTGAGCCTCTCCCCCATCTAGATGCTGTGCATCAAGATAAAATAATGTTTTCTTTCTTTATTCCTCCAACATTTAGGCTAATGTGAGACAATCCACCTGTGAAGACAAAAGGTGTTAACAGCTAGTGTGAAAATCACAATTATAAAACAGGTGCAAAATGGCCGTAACTTGGTTGATCAGCGGTGAGATATTACAGGCAAGTTACACAATGCAGGACTGATGCACAAGGTACCAGACAAAAGGTAGCAGGATCTCATACATAATGCAGAAGCCCTACTATGAACAACAACAGCAAAATGGTACAAACATATCCTCACAACCAAGTAAATGTTTCAATGTAGCAGAACATGCTACAATAGCATATCATAGTTTATTTGAGGCACAACCATGAGTAGGTTAAAAGAAAATGATCCAGTTTGAGAAGTGCATCAGGCTCTGTTCAAAGTGACCTTCAATCTGTTGGGTTCTTTTTCTTGGCCTCAAGTCAAGAGAATTTGTGTCTTAAAAACATGCACTTGCATTGAAAAAGAAAGAGAGCCGGTGCCTTGTTTTATCCATATGGATAGCTGTGTCATCTCAGGCCAAAATGGCAAGTAGACAAAACAAAGCTGCCCATAATAACATAGGGTAGAGCCTGTCAAAGAGAGAATAAGAGTTTTCAGATGGTAGTAAAAAGTAGATTTATTTTCTTTGTGTGTTCGTGTGGCAGTGTGCTGTGTGTCTTTATAATGAAGTTAGTGTCAACATTATCAAGCCAATCCTCAATGCTGTGCCCTGTGCTATAACCAGAGTAAGTCAAAGACGTCTTCTGAATCTCTTCCACTTGACCCAGGGCAGTTATCATAGAAAATATGAAGAGATGCCTGTGCGCTATTCCCCTCTCTCAGGGGCACGGAGCAACGGGACAGCCTGTGAAGGTGACACTGTACCGGCACCTTGCACAAAGCAATGTGCAGCCTGCCTGGAATTGATATTCCTCAAAATCCCCAGCCACTTACTGAAGTGGAGCCTTGTTGGTGACTGCAGAAAATGTATGAGGCATAGCTCAGGAGGATGACAAGTACTTCAGTCCTGCAACATACAGTATGATGGGCTTTAAGCACAACATCAATTCTGACTTGTGTTTTGTTGTACAAGTGGATAAGTGTCCTGAATCTTTATATCCTGAAGCACCGGAGCTGTCACTGCAATGGCTGCTTGAAAAGAGCTTTTAGTTGAAACTTGAATTCAATTGAAACATTGAATCGAGGAAACCCAACCATTCGATCATTCCCCAAAGCATTCCTCGAGCACTTTTTCACTTGTTATTATGGTGTGCCTGTGGAGAGCTCTAGGGAAGTTAGTATTGTACTTTTTTTTCTCTTGAAAAACCTATTCACCTTATCAACTTAGTAAGTGTAGATGATGCTTATATATATAATGTAATGACACCCTCAGATTTTCTTTAACAACTTGCTATTCTGCAGGTATTCTTCCTCAGAGGAGAGAAAAGGTCAACTCCTCTGCAACTTGGTAGGCAACATCTGTTCAGTGATATGAAAGGAGGGACAAAGTCCTCTACAAGTTTTGTCTCTCTAAAAGAGGCAAAGGGTTTTCCAGTTAGACACGCTTAATCAGAAAACGTGATTTGTTGGGGGGGATACAGAATTGTAATGTCATGTGTCTGAGAAAAATAATATGTCCTCCCTTCTGTGAAAGGAAAAAAACAGCGGGTTGGACTAAATAACACCATTTGATGGAAACTAGTATCTTGCTTATTTGCTTCTTGGTGGTGTAATCATCAGTCAGCCAATAATTGTGTCAATTAATTATGATAAAGAAACACAAAAGCACTGAACGAGATTTTAACAAGAGGTGATGGTGGCATTTGACAGAGGAAGATAAATACACATGGTTTCATCGGTCCATTTGCTGTAATATCAGCACATGATTAAAGACCTTGTCTTGAAGGCTGCTGAAAGCTGAATTGGGGTAATATTTGCCAGGATTGGACTGGAGAATCTGAGACAGAGGGAAAGTGGCTTTTGTTCTAGCTTAAGGGAGCTCTAGCCAAATAAAAATATCTTTTGTAAACAGGATTTTTTTTTTCAAATCTAGCTTTGCAGCTATGGTGGTGCATGATTGCCTGACTGCCCGGGGGGTGTTATGTAAAAAGCCATTCCTAAAGGCCAGTCATTTACTGCAGGCAGCAGAAAAATAACTTAGACAGATCAAAGAATTATTCATTAACATATTCAGAACAATGAAAAGCATGCATAAGTCTGAGGCCACTGGGGAAAATTATATTCAAAGCTATTTGACAGGAAAAACTAAAAAGTAGCCAAAGTCAAATTGTCATGGCAACATTACACATTACATTTCCTTCTCAGGTACCTTCTACACAAAGAAGCTTAGGAGAATTTACTAAATGGATTCCTTCGAAAATGACAGGACTGTATGTCATTCAGAAGACATAGCTTCAGTCACAACTGATAACAATGACTAACAACAGTAATGATAAGCAAATTGCAACTCAATATGCAAGTCTTTAAGGTCAATGCTGACTATTGAATGGCACAACATTTTAACATTTTCCTTCCAAATCCAATTAATAGTGTTTGAACCAGATCATAGGATTTTATCACATCACATCAAGTCTCTAGTCTTTAATGAGTCAAGTCACAAGAAAGTCAAGTTTCACAACAGCACCAAGTCGTCATTTTTGTTGTCTCAAGTCTCAGAACAAAAAAATATTGAGACTCCAGTAATTTAGGCAATGTGCCTGTTAGCAGTCTTAGCAGTGTATGATGAGAAGATCAATATCTGTTTAATCTCTGTGCATTCAGTAGAGAGATTGTTCCAGGATGCATTCACCGTAGCTTAGCACACTAGGAGCAGAGGAAACTGCTAGCCCCGCCAAAAGTGAAAAAATACACTTTCCAACAGCTCCAAAGACATGTATACAAAAATTACATGTATGTTGTGAGCTAGTAAGCGAGCAACCAAAACAGCCAAGAGTCACCTGGGTTAAAGTCAGGAATGTGAGCAAAGATGGCAATTTTCTGAGGACAGGACTTCTGATAACTGCTAACTAGTAAAAGCACACTGGCCCTCATGCAAGAACATTTTCGTATTCTTATAAAAAAAACCCTCTTTTTTCTGTGAAGCTTGCTCGTACAAGTACTCCAAGTTAGATTTACCAAACTCTCTTAACTGGGCAAACTTGTCCTAAATCGCTCGTTTCAGCCTGAAGAATGTCACTTGTTCATGAGGAGGTGCACGTTGGTGAGATTTCATCATCAACGCCCCTACGACCACTCGAGAATTTCGTTTGTCCCTAAGAGAAAATACAAAGTCCGAGAAAATTGGGGAATGCCATAAAACCTCTTAGATCGCTCGTATGTGCCACCCAAGACCAAATCTGTTTTTATGAGTGGTTCTTCCATGAAGGCCAATGTCTTATTTCCTTATTCTCTGTGTGTGTAACATACAGAAGATATAACATGTAAATGTAAATGTTAGCTTTTGAGATGTTGAAAGACAACATTGAAATACAGCTAGCTGTTTCCCCATCTGTTTTTAGTCTTTGTTCTAAGCTACTTGGACCGATCTGCGCTGAGCAGACAGAGGTAGAATCTCATCTAAGTTACAAAAAACTACAAGTTCTATAAACATAAGACTCATAAGAATTTCTATTTGTTTAGAAATGTGATGCCAGACAAGTGTTGTCTCTAGGTTGGAGACAATTCAAGAAGAATAAATATTCCAGATGGTTTAATTGAAAAAGACATTCATAGCAATAATCTTCTTTCAGGGGATCCAGTATTTCTTATGCTCCTGTGCCAGGCATATTATACTAGTCTGAACGGGTCCCTGTGTCATCTTAAAGTATGGGTGTACGAGACACTGGGTGACTTTTTTCTCCATTCCTTTGTTTATGTTTTGATCACACACACTAAATCACCAGCTATCTCTTTGGCCTTAACTGCAGAGGTCAGCAGTTCAATTTATTTGAACTCTGAGTGCAAGCCCCTGGAGGAGAGTGCTTTCGGTTGCACATGAAATCCACAATAGAATACAAATGGCCTGTCTTTGCACAGTGTTGTATTTGTGCATATGATGTCAAAGCCCAATTGAGTTCAGATAATTTTCTTAGTTGCAGATTACAGGTTTTGCTGAGGAACCTATTTCTCAAAATGAGGTGATCTGTGCAATATTTTATGATAACTCAAACAAGCAGCAGAAACACAAAGCCTGATTTAGTGTGAAAGCTCCCTTTTAGATGCTGCAAATATTCCCTCCACCATTTCAGCATCCATTAACACCAGACTGAAAAATGAATGAATTTCTTTTTCTAAATATGCGTGTGTAGTGGTTCCTTCCTGTTTGACCTGCTTTTGCTTTGTGTGTTTTTGAGAAGAAGGAGAGGCTGCGGGGAAAGCTTTGATTGAACACTGATTTTCAGTAAATGTGAAATGTCATATGGTGTACAGTTACCATGTAGATGCTTATGTACACGGAGCTTGATCTTAGTGTGTCATGCTTATAGTCTATTTCTGTGACCGGAAGAATTTGATCTACAGGAGATGCAGGACACTTAAATCACTACACTCTCTACTCAACCAGGTTACTCTGAAATCCCGAGCCGGCATTGTTTAATATATCACAGTATCAATATGTATGGCTATAGAGTTAATTTTGCAGAGAGCCTGGGTTCTGTCTTTTAATAGAAACTGCACTTATTAAGCTGTTACATACATCTGGGATAAGTAGTAATAGTATCCATAGAATAATATTATGGAACACTTTCTAGCAGGTCTAACGAAGGGGCCACTTTGAGGATGTGTTTGCCCAGCTCGCCTCTAATGAGCACAGGTCTAGGGATAATGTGGTGGAAAGAAAACTGCATTCACCTGCTGTAACTTCCTCATTAGTATGGCCCTGTCTGCCCATGAGGTTATGGAGTCATACTGCCTGATGCAAGTCATGACATGATCTCCTTGAGGTCACCATGAACCAAGCTTTCAGACAATGGAGGTCCAGGGAAGGAAACGCAGCAAGGAAATAAAAGCTTTCCTTTACTGCTTTGTGCTTTGCCTTTAGTCGGAGGGACGGTTACAAATGATAAAATAATGAAAAAAGTGCACTGATAAAACACCACAAATATACTTTTAAAATGGCGTTATCAGCAGCCCAGAAATGTATGGCTACAAAAATTGCCAATGAATTCAACTTAATTACAGTGCATTTACTTATCTATAATTTATGATTGCAGCATGGCGCAGTGCTATGTTTTTTGATACGTTATATTAGCATGTTATAGCACAATCCCTCACTTTGAAGTAAAACGCTGAGACAAAATGAACAGGGTGTACATACATAATGCTCCTCGTTGTTTCATGCTATCGCCTCTTGTGAAGCGTCCTCTCACTAATGATGTCTGACAGGGACAGGTTGAAAGATAAAGGTTAATCACTCTGTGTCCAAGTGCTCAAAGACCCAAATCCTTTCTGCAGTGCCGTCCTTTGTATTCCAAAAGAGTACCTGCGGCTCCTCGTTTCCCTCTGTAATTGCTTTGTGGAAGGGCAATGTTTCAGGACGAAGTATAGATAAAGAATATTTTGTTGTGTTTGTAATGGCCTCCGTGGTAAAGGCTTTTGCTCTCAAGGATTTCAAATAATTTCTCATGCTCATTCAGTAATTTTCCTAATTAGGGCTGCAACTACTGACTTATTATTATGGATTGGATGCTGTCCTTTTTTTTTCTATTCATCAACTAATAATGGAGCTATAAAATGTCACAAATACTGCCCGTTCCAAGTTAAGAAATCTGAAAGTGATGAAAGCTTGCTTGTTTTGTGAGACCAGCTGTCAAAAAAACAAAGGTGTTCAATTTAATGATACAAAACATATAAAAACAAACAAAGCCTCCCATTTTTATCCAGTAAATGTATTTTCCTTGATTAAAAACCAATTAATCAGTCATGAAAATTACCATTAATTAATTATAAGTTGATTGACTATTCAATTAATAATCAACTAATCATTTCAACAACACAAACAACAAAAAATAATTCCACCAAGCCTGCAGACGTAACACATGTTGGCCGAGTTCAAGATCAACTACACAAAATAATAGTGTTGCACAACAGTTCACAAAGCCTATGCTTCCTTTCTCATGTGCACTTTCAGTTCTTCTCTTGCGAAGAACTGAGATTGAACACAAGTGACCATGTGGTGCTATTAATACTGAAAAGCATTCTGTGAGCACAATGTTTTTCATACTTGAGGCTGAAATCTACTAAAGCAAACACTACATACATCTCTCTAAACTAAGTTTGTTGCATGCAGAGACGTTCTCAGGTATCAGTGAGAAGTTAAAAGGAAATTATTGGTCCTTTAACAGAACAAAAAAAAAGAAGTTCAGTGCTCTCACTGCAATCCATCATATACATTTCACAGAGCTCCAAACATATATGACATGAGTTTCTACTGCTCGCATTACGTGCGGTGTGACACAACCAAAAATCCCGGTTTGATTTATTACTATCATATTAAGTCTGTCCTGAGATCTTTAGTTTTATTTGAACTGGAAACAATAAGCATCTACTGAAGTGGAACTCATGAATCACTGTGCTGATTCTTTGTTCAGTTTAGTGCAAAGATTTGTTGTCACTGACCATGTAGTTTGTCCTCTTTTTTTATCCAAGCTAAGCGGTCGCATCACCGATCAAAGGCACTTCACTACGTACCAACATTGAGCGCTGATTCATTTCTGATTCTGTCTTCGGTTCAGTAGTAGAGTACGTTCAGTCTGTTGATAATCCAAGCTGTCACGTTCAGTTCAGTACAAAACTACCCTATACAAGCGCTGCACATAAGGTTAATAGCACAGCAGCCTATTATTTACGATAGTTATCAGATAATGATTGTTTCTGTGGTCTTTTAATATGCTTGTAACAAGGAAGTAATGTGATGTGAATCACAGCTGAGCTCACAACGGCACTCCAGTAATGGGAGCTCCACTGCTAACAGTTACTGATTCGGTCAGTGACTATGGTGATTCAGTTTAGTCAGTTCACTTTGAATATTCGTTGATAAATGATTTGATCGTACATGTACACATCTATGCTGAAGTTTAGACATAAGCCTCAATCTTGTACTTTTTCTTATATCTTAGTATAGAGTCCACATTAAAGCTCCAGTTCAGCAGCGCTCAGAAAGTGCCTTTGAGTTTTGGCTGTACTTTATTTTTGGAAGCCAGAGGTGAACAAACGTCATAGCTCAATTTGCCACTGGCATGTATCTGGAAGCCTCATTGTAGAAAGTGTAATATCACTGTGCTACCTGCCAGCATCAGGCCTCCAGTCCATACTGCACAGTTGAGATGAACCACCCAAGGCTGTGCCACCACTGAACTTTGTGGAAACTTTGTTAAACTCTGACAGGGCTTTTAACCTGGCTACGGTGGCTGAACTTGAGCTGGCCCAAGATTGGTTGTTTGTTTCCTGTAAATCTTCCTAACTGAGTGTAGATGTACAGTAAAGTCCTCTGGGACAAACTTTGTCCCATTTGATTTGGGGATATAAAAATAAATAAAATTGACTCAATGTTAATTACGGCAACTTCTCGTTATTTGAAGAAAACCAAGTTAAACGAAGCTGAACTGCACAGTGTTTCTGAGATTTAAGGCTCTAATGGCATATTCTTGCTTGCCGGTTTGTTTTTAGTCTGATTTTGTCTTAATTGCAGTTCAGCCTTGAAAAAACATGTGAATAAACATTCACCCAAAATATAAGCTGCTTGTTTGTATTTGCTTATTATATTCTGGTATTCCAACTGTTTTTTTTTTGCTTGCAGTCTGGACACACAGTTTGGAATAAAACATTTTGTGAGATAAAAGGGAGATATAGAGAAAAGCATCAGTTTACAACTGAGGGAACTGAGTTTTAAGCAAATGCGCCAGCCAACCATCAGTCTGATTTTGATGTTGAAAAGTGCCAGAAAAGATTATTGTCTCAATTTCACACATTGCAGCATACACAGAGGAGGCTATATCTATAGTTGCTATTTTTCCACACTACATATGGAAAACTACTCACATGATAACACTGCACCAACTGAGTATGCGTTAAGATTTTGCAAGATGTATATTTTTGGAAGATTTCCTTTCACATCCTCTACTCTGCAAACGGTCTCATCACTGAATTACAGTAAAACTGCCAAGACATAATTACAGACAGTAACTATGATGAATCTACTTCTGCAGTTACTCTGCAGTTCTATTTCACTCATCACTGACTGTCAGTACCAATTATTATCAGCAGAATGACACTTTTTTGGACAATGTAGAGCTGCTCTTTAGAGGAATCATGAATACTTAGTTGTATAATTATAAGTTTCTCAGGAAATCTTTTGTCAACTCTTGTCTCTCCTTCCTTACAGAGACATCTAAACTAATTGTGAAAGGTTAGAGATTTGTTGAAATATTGAGTGTAGGTCAAATTGTAAAAGGCATTTCTTTGCAGAGAAATGAGAAAAATAAATTTTTAGTCATCTGTCTGACTTAAACAAATTGCCGCTAGACTCATTTGTAAAGACGTTGCCTTTGACGGCCCCATCTGCCTTTTAGTGATTGTTTTCGGCTTGTTTAATAAAGCTTCAAACACAGTAAACCTCCCTATTTGCGGAGAATAGATTCAATAAAAATGAAACAAAAGTAAATCTAACAACGTGTGACGGTTTGTAATTTTGGCAGACTTCATTAGAACAAGATATGAACCTTATTTACTGTCAGTTGCTGCTTGTCCTCTCAGTTAATGAAAGGACATGTGTGCAGTGATGTCTGTGTCCTGCATTCATGTCATCTATCTATCTATCTATCTATCTATCTGTCTGTCTATCTTCTATGAAAAGACAATGCATACACAATCGTGTGAATCAGTTCATGTTATACAACAAAACTTCCATACCATGCAGGGCTGAAAAAGGTCTATACCCACTTATATTCAATATTTGTGAGTATCCATCATGATTTACACTCAGCAAACAACAGCTCAGTAACAACAGCTCCTATCACTGCAAAATTACAATACTACATAAAATTGACAGTACATGACGGCAGTATGCCTGGACATTGTTACTGACCCTGAATTGAGAAAGAACCAGACTCAGTGTGCACAGCCTGAATGTGGGAAGACAGACTGTTTTGACTGAAGGAGAGGTGGAAGCACGGCCTCACTTCCTTCTACATTGCACACGATCCAACAAACATAAGCAATAATTATAAAAGGTGTAAAAAAAACCCAAAAAACCCCTGCTGTTTTCTCTGTTCTCACAGGATCATTAGTTTCTTCTGTGATTGTGACAGGATACAACTGCTAGTTTGACACAATCTTTTTCCTCTCAGGGTAATAATGGGAGTTAGGAGGCAGATTCTCAAAATTATATTAAGTGTGAAATTTTGCAAATTATATTATCCTAATATTTTTGTATTATCATACTGATTTCATGTTTATTTTGAGCTTTTTTTTTAGTAATATATGTGATGTATGTCTGTTTTAATGTCTAATATTCTGGTTTTAGATTCATTATTAATTCTCTAAGTAACGATTCTGAGTAATTGTCCTGAGTCTGTCCTAAATTAGTCTTTGCAGAGTCACCCACTTTGAAGCCACATTTCAAAGTTTGGAAAAAGTACACACAGCAGCTTTTCAGTTGAATATACGCTAAATAATGCACCATATGCCAGGTCTCAGAGGCACAGCGTCTCTAGAGGATCTTAAATTCTCTGTGCTCAGTAGAAGTAAATTTTAGCTGTTCCTGTGGGTAAGTTCAGATGTGCAGCCAAACTGACAAATGAAAACAAATGGCGATGTGTATTTTCAAGTACAAAGGATGGTTCAATTCCGCTGCATAAACAACACAAAGCCATGCAGAGAAGCAAAAGGTGTCCATGCAGGCTGTTGAAAAGGAGGAGAAAGAATGTTAAGGTGAATAATTTCATTTGGAAACATGCTTACCTCTCACATGGTTAATATTCTGGGTCTTGATTCTCTGCAACAAATTAGGACACAGTGGAGCACCTGGTATTTATTTTTTCTTTAAGTCACACAAACCAGCAGCATTGTCTTTCATTCCTGACATAAAACCACATTTCTCTGAACCTGAAACATTGGCATTTGATGTATGGCAGGCTGTTGTTGTGCTCTGCATGTTATTCCTCTTGGCAGTAGTTCTATAGCATCTCCCTTTTGAAAAGTATGAGACTTTCTTTGCGCTGCTGTGATGGATATAGATTTTCTCTGTCGAGTCAGATAGCCATCACACTCAGATTTTTGAACATTTCACGTATAGAAATCTGAAAGATTCGTTTATATGGAGTAAGGTGTGCACATTAAAGGAATAGTTGACATTTGAAGAAACACGCTTATTTGTTTTCTTGCTGAGAGTAAGTTGAGTTTGTTACCACTCAAATGTCCATCTGCTAAATATGAAGCTACAGCCAGGAGATGGTTAATTTAGCTTAGCATAAAGACTGGAAGCAGACGAAACAGCTGGCTCTGTCCAAAGGTTAAGAAATCAAACATCATGAACTTCAGAGATGCTGGTAAGCAGATTTTTTTAAATGTTTGGACAGAGCCAGGCTAGTTGTTTCCACCTGTTTCCAGTCTTTATGCTAAGCTATGCTCACCTCCAGATATGAAAGCTGTATCCATCTTCTCATCCAACTCTCGGTAAAAAAGCAAATAAGCGCATTTCTCAAAATGTCTCTCATCAGCATCATTTTTGCCCCCAAAAACTCAGTCATTGCAGGTTTAAAAATATAATAATATTTATACTTGAATAGGTTTTTCTCATGAACTGAATGAGGCTCTATCTCAATCACAGTTCCTTGAAACTACACACTAACTATCTTTTGCCCATTGGGTCAAAGCAGTCATCATAAAGGGCATTCAGATGTCATATAGCATTTGGGAACAGCTGCTGGCTCAGCACGTGGGCATTTTTATTTTTTCTGCGTGTTTCCATGTCCTAGGTTCCTTTTACCACAGCCACAAATGTGGTATTATGGTAATTTACTTTCTCTATTTGCACACCACTTAGCAGACTGAGGCTCCCAGCCAAAATGGCTAAGTGGAAGCATATATTATTACTGTGTATGCACTTTTGACTTAAATCATAACAACTACAATCCCAAACAGCCGAAAGTGCCACATAGCAGCAGCAGAAGGTGTGTATATATATATATATATATATATATATATATATATATATTGACTAAGCTGAAAATACAAATAAAGCACACAAGAAAAACCAAGTTCTATTCATGGGTTCTGTCACTTTCTATTAGCATCGACAACTTTGTGCACGATTGTGCCTTGATTTTTCAGGTGAAACAAAATACAATTGAACACATGGATTTGGTGCAACATTTACCATGTCTTCCTCCACTTTTCTTTTCATTCATCATCTTAGGCTACTGTTCCCATTGAACTGAATACATCGCCTTGAACAACACTTCAGATGGTGCAAGCTTTTTCTCTGATGTGGACATGAATCACTTTGTCGATGATAGTATTGATTTTGCTTCAAATTGTGTAGCTTGCTTGTGTTTCTTTTCATGATGGAGGAGACATACTGCACTTCATTGACACCTAAATCCAAAGTCATATCTGTTTTATGACAGTGAATCTGTAATTTGTCATAATGTTCTTGTGAATTAGTTTGAATGTTGAATGTCCGTTATATTCTTGTCTCTGCAGGGGTGCTGTGTGGACCCATGACCAACTGCTTGAAGTACAAGTATTTCTGGGGCAGGGCTGGAATTAGCATCTCTGTCTCGGTGGCTACAGCCATCTGCTTGTAAAGAAGAGATGTATACGTCTTTCTGAGTGCATGTGGAAAATTCTGCCTGGCAATTTAACTGCATTTATAAACAGCGGATTTTGTTTTGTGGCTAATATTTTTTGACAAATTTTTCATTGCAATGCAAAATAAGAAGAGTTCCACCTCTGCACTCATACTGGATTTTACTTTCTAAATTGCCTGGGTTTTATAACAGTCTCTTTCACCTCACATGGCACTGACACGCTGCTTCAGAGCAGGCTAATATTTTTTTGGACAGAGTTTCTCTAGAGACGCTCGTCTTCTGTTATCTTTCTGTATCCTGTACCTGTAATGGGAGCCCTGGAGCTGTATGTTCCCCATCATCCTTCCCCATGTCCTGCTTTCTGTTCTGCTGAGTCTCTCAAGTGGCTCTATTGGCTCTTTGCTTCATTCTTGCACAAACACACGGCTAAGTTGCATGATCCAACAGTTCAAAGATACATAGCTTACGTGTATAACCTTCACTGTGTTATGATATATGAAAAATATGCCTTCAGTGCCAACAAAATCCTGATTCAGTAAGAGATTGAATTTTGAGCCTAGTAGCAAGGAAAGCTGGATACTTTTTTCATTCTTCATTTGATGATCAATGAGGACAAAAGGTCTGAGTCTGTGACAGAGTGACTCACGGTGGCCAGCTGTAATTGTGTTTGCCTCACAGCTTTAATGTGTATCATAAATTATCCACAGCGCTGTACTGATGAAAAGTGGCTGAAAGCAAAAAGAAGCAGGTTTTACCACTATGATTGTCAAAGGAAGCAGGCTGTTCCTTCGGTTCGGTGTGTTGACTCTGGATCCCAACATATTGAATGTGAATGCATATTTCATGACAGAGCTTTGGGAGTGAGGGAGAGGGAAGGGCAGTGAATCGAAGAGAACCTGTGGGGGTACACACAAAGACACAGCACTGTTATCGCAAAAGAAACTTGTGTCTTGCATTTTGCATGCTGTTTTATTGTGTCCGTGTGTGGGTGCATATGATAATAAAAAAACACTTCTGTGTGGCCTGCGTGTGCATGTGTGGGCGTACAGTATTCACAATGCATGTCTTTATTCAGTCGTCTGACACAAGTGCAGCACATCACAGGTGTAACTGTGGTCAACAACATGTGTGTTATGGTGAAGTGCTTTATAAGAAGGTTTGATGATCCTCTTTACATTGGGCTCAAGGAGCGGAGGGATAAAAGATTTCAGACAGAGGTGTCTTTGGGGTTAACAGGGAAGCTGCAGCCTGTCAGATAATGAGACGAAAATGTCAGATTCCCCTGCATAATGATTCATCATTAATGCGGATGTTACCACAGAAGGGAAAGGCTGCGGTGACAGGAGGGTCATGCTGGGCTATTTACATTAACTGTGACCGTGCATTTGGAGCGTACAAGGGGAACATCTTAATGGTGTGCAGAGATGAGCAACTCTGTGTAATGGAAGCTTAATTTCTTCCTGTCACATGTGCAGGTTCCACAGCTGCTTTTATTCTATCGATACTTCAGTGCCTGACTTCATGAACCACACATTTACAGACCCCCATTAACCTGGAGATGAGAGCATCATTAGGAGCATGTTTGATATACCAATTTGCACAGTCAATTAAATAAATTACCTTTTCCTTTTACTATTCTCAGCAATCAGCATATAAAACTACTTAGAATCAGCCAGGCAAGGTACTGGTTAACCTTATCATTAATGCTGTTTCACATTAAAAGGAAATGTTGCACTGCTGCTTCACGGCCTAAAAACTGTGCTGTGACATTTAGCTGACGTAACCTTTGTGCTAGTAACGCCCACCATTCTCAGTATTTTACTTTATTGTTCCATTAAAGTTACTGGATCTTTCAATATTTGTGTACCAGTTGAGTATCAACTGGACAGCTTGGGTTCACACTTCATGTCAGGAAGCATCTGCCTTGTGGAAGTGTGTTTGGAGAAAACATTGCCAGCTCCAGAGGTGATGATCTATAGTTTATTCTCCCATATGACCACTGGGGTGGCGGGGCATTTCTTTCATACACATTGGGGATGCACATGGTCCATTTTGCCACCTGAGATGATACAGGTCGGTCAGCTCAGGTGGCCATCTGGACAGATAACCCACCAACTCTGAGAGGAGCTGAATGGAGGAGTTCTTGTACAAATGCCATATTATGCATTTAGCGAAGAATGAAATATGGAGGACAGACCTCTTTAGGTCAGATAAAACTGAAATTGTTTGACCCCAGCATTGCTGTGGGGAAGATAAAGCTTTACATTCTGTATTGTATCATCTATCATCTATCAAGGGATCAAGCAGATTTCGAAAGCAGATTCTTTAAAACATTAAAGAGTAGTGCAATGGAGGATAGCATTAGTTCAGGCAGAGCACTGAACTCCCGATTGCATTAGCTGATTGGTATCAGCTGCTTCCTTCATGCTTCCCAATCTCTGGCTGCTCCAATCAAATTCAAGCAGGTGTACAGTGCAGCCATTATACTTACTTCTCTAACATCTCAGTGTGCTTCCTCAAAGAGCAGAGCCTTTTCCACCAAGTCTAACTCTGTAACTGTTACTATAAATGATCAATAGCTTGACGTAAGTGTCTCTGACAAAAATTTGATCTTGTAATGTTGTGTGCTGAGATAACTCTGTGGCTCTCATAATTTAGATTTTATGACTTTATGATGTAAAATGTGGAGATAAAATTAGGGAGCTAGAGGTGTCATAATGGACACAAATCTACTTTTATGTCTACTTTTCTCTTTAACTCAACACATACAGTCCTATCATGATATGTGGCAGGATAATGGAGCCTTGCGGTAATGCAGGGAGGCACAGAAGTAGTCACGTGTAGTTCCATAGTCTACCATGCAATAATAAATCTTCATGACTGATCTCATACAACAAGACAGTCCATATAAACAAGTATGGCACTTATTAATTCTGCATAGTTGACACTTCTGTGCTACCCGCTACTTTGCAGGTTAACTCTCTCCACCTCCACAGCCTACTGCATCATGAGCATTCAGGTGTGGTTAAAGAGATTTCTAGGACTGTTAAAAGTTCAATAAAGTTCAGGTAGTCATTTGTTGTATAACATTGTGATTTGTCGATGGTAAGGACATATATTATCACAGACAGTCTCATACTTAGACAGAGATTGATAGATAGAGATTGGATATAGTTGTTAAAAGATAAATGCTGTTGTACTTCAGCAAATATTTTTCAAGTTCAGTTCAATATCTCTATAGCAAACTATTCTGAAAGCACACTACACTTGACATTGCAGAGTTTGAAAAGCTCAGTTAGTCAACTCACGTGGAACAGATTTTATTATGTGAATACATAGTATGTACAGAGATATTTGGTTTCTAGGCTCTGACCTCCTCACCCCCCACTAGCATACACCAAGCTCTGCAGGAAAACATTACTAAAACCAATACACAACTGCATTATAGAGACCTGGTCTACAATGAGCCAATTGGAGACCCTTCCAAAACAACAACAACCTTGGGAGAAATGCAGCAAAATTAATTCCGCATGAAGCAGCATAAAAGCATCACTCACTTTTAACAGATCGATCCATCCTTAAGGAGTAGTGAGAGAAATTCTCTGAGCGAGAGCCAGCCATTTTTTATCCTGCATTATGCACCCAAACCTCTGTTTAACCCACTACAGAGAACTGCTTTAAATTTGCCCATTTCTGTTATGAACATTGAACTGCCTCAAGGTAACATTATACCAGAAATTCTTTTTACACTAGCAGTTTGACACATTGATTAAATATGTTACAAATGAACAGAGTTGTTAAAGTTGTACTGTATGTTACCTTGGCAGGCTCAGACGTTTCTGGATAACTTGAAAATCGTCTGCGAGGTCATCAGTCTTGTTGAGTTTTACATTACAGTTTTACCAAAATTGAAAATATATCTAGAGAAATCCCTAGATATGATACTTTGCAAACAAGGTGCATCCTTTTTAAAAAACAACATCCATGACTAATTTGACTGTTTGTCAAGCACTGCAAGACCTTGTTTTCCCGTTCACAATATGTTGTTTATTTTGTGGTTTTGTAGCAGACAGTGAAAATTAGTAAAAAGATTCTGTCATCAGTTTATGCAACATCTGTGATGATCATGGCTTTGACAGAAAGCCACCACACGCTTTGCCCCTTCACTCCATCTTTTGATGCCAGACATGCAGTGACAGCCACCATAGAAGTAACCCATAATTCATCTCTCCTCCATCTAGCCTTGATTATTCCTGCCATGGCTGCTGCATCCTGTTTCATCTTGTTATGAAATGTTGCAAAATGAAACTCAATAGGCATTCTGCAACATGAAAGCCCTGTCTGTTCCTCTCCTGGTTGCTGTGTTATTTCTAGTGCAAGTAAAAACGTATGGCTTCAAATATCAATTTGGAACATCACAGGTGTCATCAAAAAAGATTACTGGTTTTAGGTTGTTTGATATTTTCTCTGTGTGTTGAATTTAGGTTGTCAAGGACATAAGAGGGATTTCCGGCTGCTCAGATAGTGAAACTTCCTTCCCCTTTGCTCTGCATTTGATATTTTATTCAGAACATCCCTTTTTGTAGCATAGACCTACATAGAATCTTTACTTTCTCATATAATCCAGCATTGACATTTTCATCATCCATCTCATGTCTTGGTTCCAGATGATTTTTGTATTTTTGGAATATTTCAAGATGGCAAAGTGACAGTTGGTTCCCTTTTGGTCGACACACTCGGTACAACACATCAGTATGGGGATTGCATCCTCATGAGACCAACCTAAAGCACCTCTCTCAAAACACCTGTCAAGGCCAATGAGATTGTTGCCCCGCCTTCCCTTGCGGCTACAAAGACACTTCACCTCGCTTAACCTGACTTTTGCAGGGCCATTGCTAGAGATTTGTATGTCCAACAGGAGGTGACCTAGCTCGCTAACCGGGGTTTACTATTAAGGCTCGCTCCTGCGTAGCACTCATTTAGCTTGCTAACTAGCTGCATTTCCTGCCGCTTAGCTTAGCTAATGGATACTTGATGCTATAGGACCATACAGGCTTCTTGTTGTACCAAGAAGTGTAACAAGATACAATACAAGTCAGGCCCTCACCACCTTCTATCTCAGTGAAGTGCAGTTTAGATTGAGGAGGAGAGACTGCACAGGGTCTTTTCTAGCACTAGGTGAAGGCAGGGCTTCCCCTGCCTGCGACAGTCTCATTGGCCTTGACAGGGAGAGGTTTGAAAGAGGTCCTTCAGGTTGGTCTCATGAGCAGTCCCCATACTGATGTGTTGTACTTTGTTTCCCTCCCTCAGGCAACATTGATTATATGCATAATCTTAAGTTTTATGGCTTCATGTAATAAGAAGACATGTTTTGTGCTGGTATCCATGAGTAATTCACAAACTCATTGAGCCCCTTAGAGTCTCCCACACATCAAAGCTGCAATAGGCCTCCTGCAGATTACTGAAGTGTACTTTGCATTTCTGTCTTTATCGGAGCCTCGCTATTTCCTACATTGCTCACTACTTCTGAGGAGAGGCATGATGAGTAAAAACACCTCCAAATAGGTCAGCAGAGAGACCAATCAGCCGCAGCACCATCTGTCCCTCTAATGACTACCTGGCTGGTCTGTGATGTGACACGGTTGGCTGGAGAGGCTCCACAGCAAACATCCTCTCATTAAGTCTCTGCATTTCTACCCAACTCTGCGCAACTGACACATGATCAGACGTGTCTCTTTTTAACACACAAAAAAAATACTCCTACCTGCCCCTTCAGGGAACAGGGAACAACAAGGTAAAGATTTTATTTCAGTATGTATATAGTAAAACGTGAACAGCATCGTCCTTTGTTCTCAATTTGTCTGTTAAAATTGGAATACATCCCTGCACTGTAGTCCCATAAGCCTCATCTGAAAATATTTGCAGTAGCAGAAGAATGATCTCCTGCAGGATTTTATAATTCTGTGAGTGACTCACAATATTTACACTGGTAGAAATAAGATTCCCTTAAATTAATCTTTACAATTAAGTTGAATAAATACTATTTTTTAAATACTGTAGTTTTTAATGGCAACTATATAACAAGGGGATAGTCTGTTGACATGTGATGTGTTTTCCTAGACCTGGATACTTAGAGTGTGCATTTTTGTTGATTTATACTTTATGCCCATAAAGAACAGTACACATACATCATATGTAAATGTACACATAATTTGTCAGTATGGCTTTGAATTTGTGTCATATTATGCTCTTGTTTTACATCCCTCACATGCCTGTGTCCTTTTTCATTAAGCGACTACAAAGGTGTGTTTGGGCAGCTGCAGTGGCCCAGTAGTTAACGCTGTCTCCAGTTTGCATGTTTTCATGGGTTTCCGCTAAAACAGGCCTCAAAACTGAAGTTGGTCCACTTGCATTGTGGTTGCCCACTGATCGGAAATAGTTAAGATTGGTCTAATGCTGAAGATTAATTTCCTCATAAGGCTTAATGAATAACATTTTGCCTGATGATTCACAACCTTGTAAGTGGCACTGAGAGCTCAAACTTTCAAAGTGAAAAACTAAGTAATCTCCAAGCTAAATGTATTTTGTGTTCCAAGGCTGCAGCTTGCAGTCCTTCCAGTATTGCCATGGCAATTTTATCTCTTAATTTCACATCACATATCCGGTCAGCCCCAGAGATGCAGACAGGAAGCAGATCCCTGTTAAACTGCCTGGTACTGTACGAATGCCATGCCTTGCAATTGAGAAGAGACACATTCTCAGGATTGCCAGCAGCCACCAGACCACCAGTCGTTCTGACTAGCAGGGAGGTGGAGGATAACTATGCTGGTTACAAAATCATTAAAATCTACATAAACAATTCGATTTCAGCTTTGATTGTTAATGCAGTTAACTGCCTAGTCCAGAGTCTGAGTTATGTATTGTTAAATTGGAATAGATCAAAGTAGTCCTAGTTTACCTCAGCTGCATGACTGACAGTGTGACTGACTGGTGCTGTTGCTCGTCCGCACACATTAATCATGTCAGTGCTGACACAGTACACAGTGGGTGGTTAGTAGTGACTGTTAGTCTTTTAAAGCCAAAAAACAACGTACCTGAAGCCAATTTTAGTTCATTTTAATGACTAGCATGTACATAATACTTTTTTTGTTTCCACAGTAAAAGTATGAGTGAATTATTTTGCCGTTGATGGAGGATATGTCGGGCTTAGCTGAGCCTGATGATGTCTGGAGAATGTGTGCCAGGACTGATGCCTGGATAGCCCCAATCCAATTTATCCCCTGGCTGTGTGCTAATGACAAGAATCCAGGGCACTCTCTGTAACATTGAACACATCACTCAGAGTTGTGCTTTCTTGAAATTTGAGAACTGATGTGCAGTTGGCATTTTGTGTAAGATAATCTTCTGCATAATAACGTCTAGCTGGAAGCTCTGAAAATCCTCGTCTGTGTCATTTACATTATTTAGAGCATGGAGTAAATACTTCATCTTAATCAAAGGGTGTCAGTCATGTTTGGGATATATTACATAGGCTTGCAAAACATCTTTATTTGAGCCTTGCTCCTTACTTTGCTGCTGTATGTTGTACATTTAAAGAATAAGGCTGCAGTCAGTGTATATTTTTCTTATTGTCAACAAATCCTATGAAGATACCAAAACCAACAATGCAATGATCGTCTGTCTCTCAAGACTTCCCTGCCCTGTCTGTGGTCCTCAAACCCAAGCCCGTTCATTCCCACTGAAGGTCACAACTGTATAGTTACATTTAAAACAGGCTTAGTCATTTCCCTGTATCTTTCAGGATAAATTAATGTTACTCAAACAGGTTTTGTTGGGGACTATTTTCAGCTGCGGATTAAAACAAATTTGGTGCTCTGGTGGGTATTTAAGGCAGCAGGACGGTATAGGTATGATTGAGTCAAAATAAAGCCAGTGCAATGGTGTGGCTCATTAAAGTGAGATGTCAGTGAATTGAGGTCTATGGCACAGAGGAATAAGCTACATCAGGCTTTGGCTACACAGGGAATTCCCTTGTTAGTAGGATAAAGTCATTGTTGTATGTGGGATGGATACTGAATAAAGAATAAGGCCATCTTATCATTTAATTGGTCATACACTATGCAGCATTTATGCAGAAGACAGTAAAGAGGATGGATGGCTGAATGGCTGATTGGTTTGTACTTATGCTTGGTGTCCCCACTGCCATTCAAATAGCCACAAGGCTTCCTGCATTAACATAATACTAGTAGTTTCAGAGTTACTATGGAAAATGGAAACAAATCAGTGTTCAGGATGTAAAACAAATTCTTGGTTAGATCATCTTAAAGCCATGCTTTTGCTGAAAAATGTCTTGTACATATTTGTACTTGTTTGTTTAGGACTGAGCGGTTTGTCAGTCACGTACAACCTATAAACTCCTGCCAGAGATGATAGACTCACATGTTAATTCCTTAGGTGAGTTAGATGCAGTACAAAGCCATAAACGTCATGCTGTCTGTTTGACACATCATAGCACTTTGTCTAGCAGCACCTAACCATAATGTATGACCATTTATTTATCAGAAGTGACTTTTAAGGAATTATTTACGAAAAAAGAACAAAACTGTAACCACAACTGCATACATAGTATATGATGGGCTGAAAATGAAGAGCATGGATTTCTCTGCACATTTCAAAGTCTATTTTCTACAATATTTTTTAAAATTAAAGTATGCAAAGTCTTGAGATTATAGGCTAAAAGATGAGAAGGCATTCTCATGAGTATTTTTTTCTTTTTCTATTGGAGACAGTCACTGGGTTTGAGAGGGATCAGAGGTTTGCAGTTTGATTGCTGTTCTGTGCAATGTCGCGTCCTGTTTAATTTAGTGTGTTGGCCTCAGTAATGCGGGTCCTTCACATCATATTACTTGGAACAAAAGATATAGAAACAGACAGGACGGAACTCGATCCATGAGGACACAAGATAAAATGAGACACAATACAGCCACCAACCCAATGACAGCAGTTTCTTGTTTGTTGGAGAGGGTCACTTGTGTTTTTCAGTGTTTCCCGGGGAGGATTCTTGTAAAACTACAACAAAGGAAATACTTCAATTTCTTGTTCACTTATTGAATTTCTTTTTTAATAAAGACTCCAAAACTGTAAATACAGTGCATGAAATACTATACACCAAAGCAGTATCTTAAACAACACCTTCCAGCATTTGTGGTCATAAATCATTTGCTCATATCAGTATTTAAATAAACAAATGTACTTTGTGCATGGAGAAAAGTTACCCAAAGAAAAAAGGTTGTACACACATTTTTGAAGCAAAGTAATGGCTGTTTCGGCTGAGACATTTAAGTTTTAGTATCAAGCGTCTCTTATCCCTGTAGTGTATTTTACTGCAAGGAATCATTTGTTGGACAGTTGGATAGAAATACACCTCTGGTCCAAACAGAAAATGGCCACCACAGGAAACTTCAAATTGAAAATCAGGCATCTCACTCATTTCTGTGCGTAAAGCCTTGCAAGTTCACAATTGCCAGAAGCTGAGCATCAAACATTTGCAGGCATAGCAGTGAAAGGGAGGTGTGAAAGCAAAACTCAAACCAAATTTATGCAAATGTCAGTTGTATGGATCAAGCTCGGACAAATGAAATAGCTGGAGCCTCACTGAGGAACTTACCATCTTTGTTTTCCTTCCACTCCTCACCCAAATAAACTGTGTAGCATTTTACAGCATCTGGAGCAACACAAGCTCACTAACTAGCATACTGAAGAGTATAAACAGTGGTCATTTGCACTTTATCAGTCACCTAAAATGATTATTTTCACATTATGAGCAGCAGTGGTTTACTGCAAAGTGGCTGATGCGCAAGATATCCCTTCATTACAGACCTAGAAACATCTAAAAGTAAAATGACAATAATTGTTCAGTCTTTTTCTTTGCAATTTAGTTACAGATTTAAAAACGTCTAAAGGTCTATAAATTATTCAGGCCCTTAACTACATTCTGACACAATGAACTCTTAATCATCTCTTGTTTTTCTATCAGTAAACAAATCAGTAATTATTAGTACAATTAGATCAATAATCAGTTTTTTTATATGTCTATGTCCTATTCACTTATTCATTTATTTATTGCTCATTGTTGTGTCTTTGCTATGTGGCTACAGATTCATTTCAAGTTATTGGCCATTACAATGTTAAATTAGCAGCCTGCGAACAGATACATTATCCACTTGCTGTTTTCAGTTGTACAGTGCAGAGATAGGCAGTAACACATTAGTTCACAGAGCGGTTGATCTGATTGATGCAGGGCAGTGGACCCCAGTGATGTACAATTTTATGAGGCTTTCTAAATAGAAGCATGTTAATTAGCTGTATCATTATTATATATGGTATTTCTATCGAACCAGCAAAGTGTAATTAATTGTATAATCCATTTTCATACTCTTCTGACTGTCTGTCATAAATTGAGAAATGAGAATCAGTTACTTGCTCATTTTGTCACGAGGCAGATGGTTGCTATGTAATGCTGGTAATGAAGAGAAAGGTTGCATTTCAGTTCTCACATTTCTTGACATTTTCTCAGTGCCAGTATCCAGTGCTGTTGCATTAAATATCCATCAAGCCAGCTGTGTGTAACAATGACACATCTTCGGGATGTTTTACAGGCTTCCAACTGAGCCCTGAATTTATAACGCAAAAGAGAGCTAGAAGTAGCTCTCTGCAAGACATCATTGTTTACACTAGTTTCCAGAGTAGCTCATCAAAAATTAAGGAGGTGGTTGATGGTTTAAAACTGGCAAGAAGATGTATTTTGCGTCATGTCCTTTGCTGGCATCAAGGTGAGCATTTTTATTCTGTGTGCAGCATGCAACACAGCATGTCTTTGGGGAAGGGAACAAAGAATAGTGGGCACTGGGCGGCATCTGTTCAGGGAGAAAGAATTCTGGCATCATCCCAGCAGGACACCAGCTTCCTGTTTGTCTGCAGCTCTGCTTTGAAAGCCTCCAACTCACCCTGCCTTAACGCTAATATTTTTCGGCAATGATGATACCCCCTGGGGTAATCATTGAGTAAGGATCTTTGGCTCTTTATCCCCCCTCTAGTTCCTCTGTCACCGTTATTACTCCTCTGGCACCAACCGCCTGTCTGCCTGTCATCTTCTGGTAAAACCTGGAAATTAATTTTATTGTTTCAGACACAGCTAATGATTTATTTACAGCCTCTGCTTTGCCCAGGCTTAAAATGAGCAACAACAGTATTTACCAGAAAGTGTCTGAAGGTGGGATCTCTTCAAAATCTCCATGTTCTGGCTTGTTAATAAGGAGAGTCCCACCGGAGTGGAGGTTGCCCAAGGACAATGACATGCAAATGACAATTAAATATATTGGAATTAAGAATCAACAATTATTCAAAATATAGCACAACAAACTGTCCAGCACAGTGATGCTTGTGCAAATAATACTGCAACCTTGTCTCCTAGAAATTACATTATAAAATTAGTTTTTCCACATACATTTTAGGGAATCGTAATTGCCGCCCGGATTATGACCAGTGGCAACATCTTTTTATTTGTATGTTCATTTGTTTTGTTGTTGTTTACAACTTTATTGACAAATCAAGGGGGAATGACAGACATATTTCTGCACAAACATAGCAGCTCCAGATTTGAATCGTAAGTCAGGGACATCATAAAAAACAGAGTAAATAAACTATAATAACACAATGTCTTCCAAAAGGGTAGGATTTTTTGTATTTTAAATCAGCGTCCTCACCAGTCGATGATTATGTAAATGTAAATAAAGAAACAGCATCGTTGTTGTTTTGCAGTGTAGAGCTAGTTAATCCTAATAACATAAGCATGATGAGGAAAAAATGTAAGATCAGACTGTTATTTTGTTCCAACACATGATTTTCTCCTGGGCTCGGTTACTACTGTAGGTGTAGTAAGCCGGACATGCTAACGATTGCATCTTACATTAGAGCAAACAAAAGAGCCTTTAGCCTTTGGAAAGGCTAAAAAAAAAAGACACCAGCCTCCAAAATCTCAAAAATTGCTCAAGCCCCATGCACACTGGCATGTGGAGAAATATAAAGCTTGACAGGCCTGTGTCTGGTTGTGGTTGCTAAATCAACATTTATTTACTGATATTAAGTTTTTCTTTAAGATGTGATACTCGGGGGATTTCAGCTCTCCCAGTGGAATAAAGTAGCTGTGAAGTTTTATGGTTTTCAATCTATCAAAATTTTTCATTCAGCTTAATGTAGCTTCACTGATTTAATTGCCAGTATAGATTTTCCTCCAGTGTGTAGCTTGCTATAATAGCAAAACACTATTTAGATCAAGCCCTAAGCACAAAATATGTAAATGACAATATTCCCCTAATGTTTCAGCCAGAGCGCAATAAAGAAAAGACGGAGTTTGTGGAAAATAGAGAATCAGATTCTTTTGTTTGTCTGGTTTCAAATCAAATCTCATCAACCTCCAGTGCATTTACAGTGTGAACAGATTTTTCAGTGAAGTAGGAGACATTTTGCGCCTAGCAGTTAAACTCTTGAAATGAAAAATACATAATACTGGATTTTTTTAAGAAGTAGATCTGCTTTTAAGAAGTCATTAATTGATTTTTTTTGTGGAAAAACCATAGCAGACACAAATGATAGTTCAAAGCATTGCATTTTAATACGTCTTATAACATGTCTAGAGGGGATCTTTAATAAATGAATAAAACATTATGAAAGGAATAATATTTGTAAACACAAAGTATATCACATAACCATGAAATTGTAAAATCCAATATTCTTTTAAAAATTGAGCTCATTATTATAATGTTATTTCATCCTCCTCCTTTTTACAATAATAACAGAGTTTATTGCCAATTGTTTTTATTTCACAATGCCACTTTTCATCACAAAGTCTTTACTAGTCACAACAAACAGGGTAGGGGCCAGTTATGTGATTAGCTGTTGCCTCAGTCTGAAATAGTAGACATTCAATGAATGGCATTGTAAAATAAAAGCAGACTTTGAATAAAAAACTGCTGGAATGAAATGAGATTTATTAATTTTATTTATTTAAACACTTTGGGTCACCATAGCAACTTGGGGGGAATAGACTTACAGTAGCAAAGAAAAAAGGCACAGAACAGAAAAATAAATAATGATATAAATGTCACTACAGTATACTAATACATGAATTATCTACCAGCGATGCCACATTATTTAGAAGAAGTGTGTGTTTCTCTCAGTTGATATACTGAAGCCATCTGTGTTTCCAGAACAACAGATCTTACAGTACACAGCAGTCTTTCTGGAATGGAGATTTATAGAGACAGAGTGATGAAAAAGCTTTACAGGCTCATTCTTGTTTAAGGGATCTGAAAATTGTCTTTTCAACTTGGCTTTTTCTTTGATTTGTGTGTTTTATATAACAGAGTACCAGGAAAATGGCTCATAAAATATAGAGAGGTTCAAGTAAATGTTGTGAACACCTTTAAATGGCTTTGAAAATGTGCGTACAGTCACTCCCCTTTCTTTTCCAAGGTTGATGAAATCTGCAGCTATAAGCTCACAAATGTGGCTTTCAGCAATATAATGCTGGACCGGGAGATTTAAGACTTTACCGCTTGCTGTGCTACAATTTTCATTGTCTACATAGATACATCTTATCATTTTTCACACAGCTTTGCTCCTGATCAGGCGGTTCTGTCATCAGTACTTCATATATCATTCAATTATTTGTTATTGTGAAAAAAATCACAGAGGCTTGTTCCACGCTAGGGCTGTAATCCACATTTAAAATTAAAAGTCTGAGGAGGGGAGCGAACACAAGAAGGAATCCAACCTTCATAATATCATTCACATCTTACTGAACTCTAAATATGAAGCAGAAGAGGTGTTTGTATTAAAACAGCATGGTGTAGGTATACTGTGAGTGAGATATTAAAATGCAAAGCATGTAAAGTTCTACCATTAGTGTGTCATTAAAAGTATAACCAGCAATATTCAAAGAGTGTTTTGTCAAATGAAAGCTAAGGTAATGAATTAAAATTTTTGCCAATTTTGTCAATACTCTTGACTCAATACTCAGCTTTGTTTGAACCAGTTAATTTAATCTGGCAATCTATTAGCTCTGAGACGTTGTTATTGGAAAAACACTTTAGAGACCTGTCTATAGATGGTCATGGGGCCATGAATCAAAACATTTTTGTTTTGTGCAGACGAGAGCGTAATAGCCCTTTTTAGAAACCAGTCCACCAAACAGTCAACCCAGAGGCTTGGAGAAAGAAATGTCATGTCTTGATGAATGGCTGTCTTTGTGCTGTGCTCCCCATACAAGTTCACTTCTTGCTATATAATAAATCATGATAAATTAGGTCTCTGTTGGTAGTATAGGCTAATAATTTCCTCATTCCATCCCCCTCCCTGTTGTGTTTCTTGAGTAAGTTTTATGTCCTGAAGGTCCGGTGCTCAGCAACACGACTGTGTTCCTCCCCATATAGACTGTTTAATATTTTACTACCCCTTCTGCCAGTCAGCGGCCCAATCTGGTCACACAGATTTGGGAGATTTTATGACTGACTCGCAGTGTGACATCTAGTATTATGAAGACTGAATGGAATAATAGCTCCGCAAAGGTCTGGCGGCCTGCCTGTAGGCTCTGCTCCATGCTACAGTAATCTCGAGCAGCCACATCCTGGCTTCCACAAATGCAGACAACCAGAGACTGGAACTGAAAGGCCCCTCTAACAAATTACAGAGCTGTGATAAAAAATAAAAATCTGGGGCACAAAGTTCACAAAATATCTTATCTTACCACTAAGAGTGGCGCTAAATGCAGCTAAAAGTTTCCTCTCAGAGCAATTCATTAATCTGCTGAGAGCAGCTCTTGCTAAGGGACTGAGAGAACTCCTAAACTAAGAGAAGGGGCGGGGTTGACCACGTTGCTATGGATGAAATCATGTTTTATGAATGAACTTACTCACTATGTCCACAGTGAATGTGAAATTAAATATTCATCAATAAACAGTAGTGCCACAAAGAACATGTAGATGGATATAATGCCAATTTTAGCTTGTATCCAGCAGGGGATATAAAATCTGTTTATTTATGTGTTAATTGCAGTTGGTCATCGTTTAATGTACACTTGAATGAATGAACTGTTGAACAAAGCTAAATTTGACCTGATGATGGCGCTAGATGAAAAACCTAAAGGCTCACCAAAGTTAATACAATTAATCCCTGGGGACATTAATGTGTTTACCAGATTTCATGGCAATTTATCCAATTGTTGTTGAGACATTTAACTGGAAATCACAAATGTGAACCTCACAGTGGCGCTAGAGGAAAAGTCAGGGGCAGGATTCATCCTCTGGGTATCAGGAATGACAAAACAATTGTACAAAATTTTATGGCAATCCATCAAATAGTTGCAAAGATATTTCAGTCTGGACCCAAGTGGTTGACCGACAGCCAGCCAAAAACAGTCTTGAAGTTAGGACCGACACGCCCCTTATTTTTAGAAGTGTCTCTTAACTCGGCCAGTTAAGAGCTACTTTTAGCCTGAGGGTGTTTTGTGAATATGGCCTGATTAATAGCCCCAATGTAAAGTACTCCTCTGCCACAATATTGATAAAAACTAATTCCACTGGTGTAATGACATTTACAAATCAATTACTCTTTTTTTCTTTTTCTCTTGAAAAACGTCGTATTGCCACTTTACCTGTTTGAGGTTTCTTTAGAAACTGTTGCTAAGTGAAGTGGCAGCAGAGCATAAAGAATACTTATATTGTTAAGACCAGATTGTTGCACAAAATTTAGGATCATAATCAGGATCTACATCACCCTGTCTCTCCTCCTTACAGCTTTCTACTATACCCCTTTGCCCCCTTATATCTAGCTCGTATCTCACCGTTTTAACACTGATATATGCTGCCACCCGATTCCATTGCAAATATTTATATCTCCCTGTTTCACCCACAGAGATAAAACACACACACAAAAATGCCTGATGTTGAATCTAAAGTGATGCACTCAATGAATGATGCACAATCATCATGATCATTTAAAACGTAAAAACGTTGCAAAAATATGTGACAATGCTGAGCCGTCACTCCGGTTTGTCAGTGCATGAGTCACCGCTGTTCATAGACAGTGGAGAAACAACATTATGTAATTTCTCTCACTTCAGGTTTGCATATGCATGGAGCATTTTCAGTTAATTCTGAACTAATTAATGACACACATTCAGAAGTAGTATAATGTACTTTTTTCTGCATCAGCAAGAGTCAGGGACAAATTGAATATAGTCTATCAAATCTGGTGGTGTGTATGCACATGACAGACCCAGATCAGCTTAGAAATGTTTGTTCTATAAACCTACTGGAGGTTATGTTTTATAGACTGGCAGCCAAATGAACTGTCACATAAACATTGCCTCAGTTCTGTCTTAGTTAGGAAAGTGAGATTTCAAGGTGGCAATGTGGGACAAAGTGACTGCTTGCTACCAACTGCCTCTAGTTATTGTGTATTTGAACATGTGAACATGTACATACAGTATGTGCCGTGCTTTTGTGTAGGTTTCTGTTTTCACTATGTTATTAACCTTACAGCAAACAGTCATTGCTTTGTCTTCCTCTGTTATTCTGTCTTCACTCCACCTGACCTTCCTCCCTCCTCTGGTATTAGGAAATACTGGTGTCTCTGTGTATTTCTCGCGTCTGAGTAAAGCATTGTTAAAGGGAAGGATTGTTTGCCTCTCTAAATCCTATGAGATCTAACAGTAATTTCACAAGAGGAGGAGAAGTCTGATATAGTGAGCAAATATTCTCAACACAAGAGTTTCACTGAAAGACTCGAGGGGAAAGGGATCAGTACAAAATAAACAGAGAAGTAACAGCATTTGTAAGGCAGTCTCAGACTGATAATCTGCTGCTCTAAAATCTATTCACAAACTGAGACCAAATTAACAGTACAGGGTAGTGCAAGCAGTGCAAGGTAAAAAAGTAAAAATTTCTCTTAGTCTGCAGGCATAAAAGTCCAGCAAAATTCATGTGACAGATTACCTTCTACCAAGAAAAAGATGTTGTTTTTAAAGCATGTATGTACCCTTTTGTTGTTAATGTCATGTCTTTCAGTCTAACAAAGTACCTTGGTATACAATATGTGTATAGACTGCAGGTAATTGCGACCTATTTTTAAATGGAATCCAAATCATGTCATTATGGCTACATTTCAGACCGTGTTTTGCTACTCTCCAGCTTTGAAGATGGAAATGAGTTTTATTGCATTTTGGCCATTCTCCTGTGAAGTGCATCGTCTGATCTGCCTTCCCCCGAATGAAATGAAAAGTCACTGAGAGCTTCAAAAGGCAGGCTACATCAACTAGCATGTACTGTAGCTGCCCAGCCACCTGCGCAAAAGCACAAAATAAATGCCATTTCAGTGTCCAGGCTGCAGAACCACTGCTCAAAAAATAGACAAGCCAAATTTCTGTCAGCTCAGTAACAAGCGGACAGTATAGCAGTGCAGCACTGAACAAACCGGGAGAAAAGATCACCCCAGGGGGAAAGCTTATCATGGCACGGTGTTCCCTTTGTGCCACCATATCGCGCTGTCATGCAGAATGCTGCCAACCCCACAGCTCTTTTGAGCCACAGAACAAGAAAGCTTGTAAAACGTTTTTTTTGTGCTTTTGGTTTGAGTTTAAAAGGGCATTTGTCTGCTCTTGTGAAATGTCAACCTGTGCACTAGGATCATGGATTGAATGTTAAAAATTTGTGTGTCATTTGTCTTTTGTGAAGCTCTAATACAAAATCTATAACTCTGCTGGTGGAATGTAACTAAGTACATTTTACATAGTCACGTACTGTACTTAAAGCATCTATAATCTATATTTTTATAATAACAATGTATCAAACCTGAAAACGATGTGTCAATGTGAGAGGGGTCGCTCGTAATGATGAACCTATAGAGGATTTTCACCTGAATCTGCAGCTTTACGGAGCTTTGTAGTGAGTTTCAGCTCATTGTTTAGCTGTCCGGCCCACAACTTTACTGTTTTGGTTCACTCTCACTGCTCTCATAGCGTGTTGCATTATTGGCTGCAGCAGGCAGCTGTTTTCAGCGAAAACGCTCTAAAAACCCACTGTACACTACCTGCTCAGCCCCAAACAGCAGACAGGCACAGTGGAGCATTTAGCAGCTAAAGTGCCAGATATTTCTCTCAGGAGTTGGTAGAGACCAAAAACAGAGCTAAAAGAGAGTGAACATTGGAATTACATTCGCCAGGTGGCCACAAACACGACTCCAAGTGAATGATAACAAACATGTTACTCTAACACGTGATGAGAATATGAACTATTGTTATAGATTATATATAGACAAACTAACTAACCGTAATTCCCCCTCTACCAACTACAACAATGAAATATTCACATGAACGTATCAGTTTTAACATGTAATCTAATAATATATAATAGTGTAGCACTCACCAGGACCAGTTGTCTGTATTGAGTGCTTTTGCTTTTGATACATTTTGCTTCTGTACTTTTACTCAAGTAACATTTTCAGTACAGGACTTACTGTAATTACTTGCAATGGACTATTTTTACATGAGTAAAGAATCTCAGTACTTGAACAAAATAAAATTGTCAGGAAAATATGTTGCAGTTTGAGGCATTTGCAACTCTCCAATATATCAGCAAAATGCCGTTGTGTTGTGACTGTGCTCTCCTTGCCTTTAACCAAAGTCTGCATCATTATTACATGATTCTAACCACTGAGTATTCTGTGTTGTTTGTCACTGAATGTGAGAGCAAAATGAAAATGAAATTTTTTGTAATTGAAATTGTAAGTCATTATCACAGAGTGAATTTGGCCTGTTGCAAACCAAGGCTGTTGCACAGTATGCAGAAAATCCTTACATCACAATGTGTGCTTGCCAGTGAATAATAACTAAACTTCAACAATGAATAATATAAATGTGTCTGATGATGAGTCACTTTTGCTAGACGGCTGATGGCACCACAATCTTTCCCACGTGTTTCAACCCCTTTTAATTTATTAGATTGATTTCATCTGAGTCCTTTCCTTTCTTCCTCCAACTAGATTTACTTCAAGGAAACAAATACATTTTTGAAATGGAGCTGTGATGATTTTTGACTCCAATACCCAAATGATAAGACTGATATATCAAGTTTCTCTGCTGTGTTTCTACAGTACTTGAAGTTATTTATTGTATACATACACCAATCAGCCATAACATTGTGTAGGTCCCCCTTTTGCCGACAAAACAGCCCTGACCCGTCAAGACATGGATTCCACTAGACCTCTGAAGGTGTGCTGTGGTATCTGGCACCAAGACATTAGCATCCTTTAAGTCCTGTATGTTGCGAGGTGGGGCCTCCATGGATCGGACTTGTTTGTCCAGCACATCCCAC